>CM032357.1:605000-959941 GCA_019023105.1 Diglossa brunneiventris | reverse complement strand
ATGACCCATTTCTCCATCACCCAAACGTGGGAATCCTCCCCAGGAGTGACAGCAGAGCAAGCTGCTCTGCACTGGGGAGGACCAGCCAGGCTAGGAAAGGCTGGCCATGGGCATCAAGTTGAGCAACTGAGAGGAGGAAGGGGACAGGAGGGATGTACAGAATGTCCCTGCTGCTTGTCCAGGCTACTCACGCCTCCTTGGTGCAGACTTTGCAGCGCCAGGAGCTGCTGGGGCTGTAGGAGCGGCAGTCCCGACACACCAAGTGGTTGCAGCCCCGGCAGGTGTTGGCCTTGGGGCTGAGGCGGCCCAGGCTCTGCTGGCAGCGGGCGCAGGTCCGCTCGCTGTAGCGCTGGCTGCCCCGCTTGGCTCCCCTGCGCCGGATCTCCAGCAGCTCATTCTTCAGGCGCCTGCTCAGAGCCGACACCAGGAGCGGTCAGAGGGACCCGGGGCACCCGTCAGTCACCCACACTGTCATTCATCGCCCGCTTCCAGAGCAAAGGGGAAACAGCTCCTGCCCAGCTCCGGCCGCGTTCGCACCTGATCCTCCTCTCCTCTGCCTTGCGGAGCTCCTCGTCGCGCTGCAGGACCTGCAGGATCAGATCTCGCTCCACGTCCGACAGGAAGGACAGGTCCACAGCCTCCGACATCGCTCCACCCGGGCTGGCTGGCCCTCACCGGCTGCCAGCTAGGGACGTGCCAGCTGCTGAGGTGCACCGTGCCCGCCGCCGGGCTGGACGGGGCGCCCGGGACACCGGCCCGCCCGCCGTCCCACCGCCCTGTCCCGGGCCGGGCTCGGGCCGCCTGCCAGCCCGCCGCCCCGGTGACCTCAGCCGGCTCCGTGGGACCGGGCTGACGCCCAGCACCCGCGGCAGCCCCGGCAGGAAGGAGCCGCCCCGGGCTGCCCCTCCACGAACGCACCGGGCTCGGAGCTGCCCGAGGAGCCGCGGCGGAGCCGCCGGGAGCGGGCGCGCACCAGGACCCGCGGCAGGGACAGGATCCGGCTGCAGCGGCGGCACCGGGACGGAGCCGAGCGCTCGCTCGGGGGCTGCAGCCGCTCCCCGCTCCCGCCCGGCTCGGCGGAACCGGCGGGAGGGACCTTCCCGTCCCCGCAGCCGCGTCCCTCGGGGAGGAGGGGGCGGCGGGACGGAGCCCAGGCCCTTCTCTGTCGGGGAAGGGGGTCCGGGACCGGGAGCACCGCGTTCCCAACGCGGCCACCGGGGCTGGGAACTGCCCCCGCCCCGGGACACCGCGGCTCGACCCCCGGACCACAGAGGGACCCCTAGCTCCCCCGACTCCCCACCAGCCGAGAGATCCCCCGGTACCCCGCAGGGGGAGCGCGGCCCGACCCCCCGATCCTCCCGGTACCTGCAGCGGCTCCGGCCGGCGCCTCCCGGCAGCGGGAGGGGGGAGCCGGGAGGGGAGGGCGGTGCCGGTGCCTTAAAGGAGCCGCGCCGGCCGCACCTGCGGCACCGACGGGGCGGCCCGTGCGGGAGGCGGTGCCCGCTGCCCCCAGCCCCTTCCCCGCCCGATCACCCCCGGCAGAGCTGCGGCCCAGCCCCGCGGGCCGCTTTCCCCGGTGCCCCATGGCCCTGGCTGGGTGGGCGGCCTCTCCTGGAGAGCACAGAGCGCCCCGACACCCGACCTGCGGGGGATCCCCGGCAGCCCCAAGGAGGAGCCCAGGGCGCGGCCGCGGTGTCCCCGCCGCAAGGCTCCAGCCGCTGCCCTTGTCCTTGGCGGCAGAGATACGGTCCCCGCAGGGCTCCTCGTCCCTGCCCCCCGCACAAGGCACTGGGGACGCCGAGCACACGCGGCTGGCCGAGGCGTGGGGCTCCCCCCGAGGGGAGGCGGCGGCTTCTCGCCACGCAGGACAGCGGGGGAGGCCGCCTGGGTGCAGCCCAAGGCAAACGAGAGGACGCGGCTCTGCCCACACTTTCGGCCGCACCCCAGGGATGGGAAGCGATGCGACACCGACACAGTGGAAAAAACCGCGGAGACATCAAAGGGCCAGCGGGAGCTTCCTCGTGGGGCAGGGGTTTGCTCCATTGGGAGTACACAATACATATAGCGCTTTGGGCTTGCAGGCAGACAATGCCACAGAGGCTTTGCTCCTGAGCCCCTCCACACACCACCCTAGGACCCAAAGTCCCCAGGCCAGACTCCCACACTTGCACCATGTTTTAACTGGACACCAACAAGAAGTGGTGAGAAACATCTTTATTTCTGAAAAAAATAGGAAGGAAACAAGATGAACATACTTGCTTCCAATACATTAAAAAGCATGCTGGTAAATACAAGCACAAAGCTTGTCCCTGACCTGCTGAAATGAACCCAGCAGGAACCCAAGGCTTCTCAGCACTGTGGCCCTCTCCTGTGTGAAAATGGGGCTCAAGGTGTCCAAGACCTGGCAGCGACTGGCAGAGCCAGGGCAGAACACTGGCACTCTGAGCCCCAGCTTGCTCCATCCTTGTCTGGATCCTGACGGGATCTGCGGTAGGGAGCACAGCCCTGGGTGCCCCGGGCACGGGGAGGCACTGCTGAGCAGTGCTGCCACCTGGGAACTAAGGGACACAAGGCACATCCAGGCTGGCTGCAGGACACTGCTGGCCACCCTTCCAAGGGAGGCTGGAGCCCAGCAGTGCCCGTGCCCCACTAAACGGCAGCGGCAGGCCGGCACTCGAGGTCCAGCACGAGGTGATGCACGTGTGGTGCGTAGGACTTCACCGGCTCGATGTGCAGGACGCTGCTGCGCCACGGCCGCCCGTGCAGCTCTGCCAGCAGCCCCTGGATGCGTGTGGCCGTGCCTTCAGCCCAGCTCTGCCACTCCGGCCTGAGCCTGGCCCCCAGAGGCTCCTCCCCACCGTGCTGTGCTGGGTGCTGTGCCTCTCCCCCGGGGCTGGCTGCCTCCGGAGAGCCCTGCTCAGCCAGCAGCACCGTGCTCTGCGGCAGCGCCAGGCCAGTCTCCACGTTGTGGTGGATGTGGAGAACCCACCTGTGGCCTTCTTCAGGACGCGGCAGGCCACCGGCCAGCCCTCCTCCGAGCTGGGGATCAGCCCCAGGCTCACCCTGTCTGCCACGTCCCGCAGCTGCAGCTGGGGGCAGAGCAGAGGTGAGGGGATGCCGGCAGTGAGGGGGTGCCTGCGGGAGCCCGGCCCGGCGCAGCGCTCACCTGCCGGCTGTCCCCGCTGTGGATGTGACAGCGATCCCGCACCCCGTTCAGCACCAGGCTCCTGTGCAGGCCTCCACGGCGTGGCTGTTCCACTCACAGGCATGGACAAAGGCGGCTCCGGCGTGCACCAGGAACGGCAGCGTGAAATAGCCAATGCCTGCAGGCAGGAGGTGGCAGTGGCCGAGGGCAGGGACCTCAGAGATCCACACTCCTCCCCGAGGGCAGGGCAGGATGCACACTGCACCTGCCTCTCTCTCCTTCCAAGTCTGCTTTGCTCTGGGACGGAGGAAGCCC
Organism: Diglossa brunneiventris; assembly: GCA_019023105.1. NCBI lineage: Eukaryota > Metazoa > Chordata > Aves > Passeriformes > Thraupidae > Diglossa > Diglossa brunneiventris. The sequence goes on along the minus strand of CM032357.1, from coordinate 956,481 downwards.
AAACACTGGAAAAATGGAAATTTATCCCTCCCTCTTCTGCAAAAGCAAAATCTGCCTTGAAAAATGTTTAGAGGAGTTTATTTACCTTCAGTCTTTGGCCATCAGGTTGAGACCTGCCTGGCTCTGCAGAAGGGTCCAGATTACCATTTAGCTTGATTAATCTAGAGCAGTTTTGTGGGTGCCATGTCCTTTCAGTGTGGCACAAACAGGAAGCACTAACTTCCTTAAGCACAAACATTGGCAAATCTTTCGCCTGGATCCAAGTCATTTCCCAAAGCAGCACTAGGCACAGAGCCTGAGAACAGGACATCCTCAGTGTCCAGAGACTGCAGGGACACAGGCAGGACAGCAGTGCCAGCATAGCTGAAGGGCTCACAGACAAGACAGGAGCTCTAAGCCTGACTATTTTTCATTCCAAGCTGGAAATGACATTTCACGTCTACCTGGATGCCATCAGCACCTTCTCCATCCCCATTACCTGCATAGAGATCCACCACAACCTCCCCAGAGCAGGGCAGTGAGGCACACGCAGCTTCTCGGTGATGTTTCCCGGGGAGAACATGCACTTGGTCACATCGAAGGTGTACCTGGAAGACCCCACTCAGACAGTGAGGGCAGTCCTTTCCCCACCAGCCGCACCCTGCAGCTCCTGCCCACCTGATGCCGTTGTCCACGTGCTCCACCCAGCCGTGCTGGCCCAGCAGCAGGGTGACCCTGGGGCTCCGCATCCCGTCCGGCATCACCCGTCCTCGCCTGGCCACCCGCTGGGCCCCCAAAGCCGCGGCGACCGTCTCCCAGAGCGCCGAGCCTGCAACACAGCAGCCGGGGAGACATGGACAGTGTGGGCGGGCCGGGCTGGGGCAGGCGGCCCTGCTGGCCTTACCCAGCCTCTCCCGGGACAGGCTGCCCTGCTGGCCTTACCCAGCCTCTCCCGGGGCAGGCTGCCCTGCTGGCCTTACCCAGCCTCTCCCGGGACAGGCTGCCCTGCTCTCCTTACCCAGCCTCTCCCGGGACAGGCTGCCCTGCTCTCCTTTCCCAGCCTCTCCCGGGACAGGCTGCCCTGCTGGCCTTACCCAGCCTCTCCCGGGACAGGCTGCCCTGCTCTCCTTTCCCAGCCTCTCCCGGGACAGGCTGCCCTGTTGGCCTTACCCAGCCTCTCCCGGGACAGGCGGTCCTGCTCTCCTTACCCAGCCTCTCCCAGGGCTCAGCCCTGAAGCTGTCCTCGCTCAGCAGCACCAGGTCCCCGTGCCTCTGCCAGGCGTGCGGCACGTCCCGCTCCAGCTCCCCAGACCAGCCGGCCCCCAGCAGCCGCCGCAGCTCCTCCCGCAGCCTCTGGGCCGGCGAGCGCCGGCGGGCGGCCCTGGAGGGACAGGGTCCTGCGGCAGGGCCGTGCCAAGGGCTGGGCACCCACCGCCGCAGGCAGGGCTCGGGGCTGGGCGGCTGTGCTCACCTGGATCCCGAGCAGCTCACACGGCACCTCCGCGGGCAGGCAGAGCTGGAGAGCTTCTCCGGCAGCACCGGCACGGCCACGCGTCCCCCCGGCACCCGCTGCAGCCCGTAGCGCCCGTCCAGGAGCCGCTCCTGTTCCAGACACTGCCTGCACGGCCAGGCGCGCTCAGCCCTCCAGCCGCAGAGCCTCCGGCTGGCCCGGCACCGTCTGCCGGAGCGGCACAGGGCTGCCATCCCCACTGCTCCTCACCTGAGGCGCTGGGCGAACCTCGGCTCTGTGGCCAGCGCGGGGACACCCGTGGGGACAGCCATGGGGACAGCCACGGGAACCTCCGTGCCTTCCATCCGGCCGAGCCCCGGGCGGTGTTAAGCTCGCCAGGGGCTGTGCCTCGGGGCCAGTGTCCGAAGCGGCATCCCTGAGGCCGCGGGGCCGCCCGGTGCCGGGGGATCCCCGAGGCCGCGGGGCTGTCCGGAGGCAGCTCCCGGTGCCGAGCGATCCCCGAGGCCGCGACCGCCCCGCCCGGGGGTCCCGGGGAGTCCCGGCACCCCCACCGCCCTGCCGCCGGTGCCGCGTTTCCCGCCGGAGCGCTTTTTGAAAGCACCGCTGCCGAGCTGTTGCGGGCGGAAGCGGAAGCGGGGGGACGGCTGTGGCGCTGACCGGAAGCGGCGCGGGCGGCGCGATGGCGGGGCTGTCGGTGCGGGACCCCGCCGTGGATCGGTCCCTGCGCTCCGTGTTCGGTGAGGCCGCGGGGCGGGACCGCGACCTGCAAGGGGAAAGGGGCACGGACGGACAGGGGCAGGCGGGGGGCCGGCGGGTTTCCCCCCTCGCCGTCGGGGCCGGTACCCGCCGCGCTGACCGGCGGCACTGTCTGTCTCCGCAGTGGGAAACATCCCGTATGAGGCCACGGAGGAACAGCTGAAGGACATTTTCTCGGAGGTTGGGCCCGTGGTCAGCTTTAGGTGAGAGCAGCCGCAGGCTTCCCCTGGGTCCCCGTGCTCGGCGCAGACCGAGCCCCGCGGCCTCGGAACCGTGGAACCGCAATCCGTAACGTTGGGAAAGGCCTCTAAAACCCTCCAGCCCAGCCGTTCCCCCAGCACTGCCCAGCCCACCGTGTCCCCAGGTGCCACATGCACCCACCTTTTGGCCACTGCCAGGGACGGTGGCTCGGCCGCTGCCTCGGGCTGCCTGCTCTGGTGCTTGGCAGCCGCTTTGGCGAAGGAACTTTGCCTGATAGCCCGTCTAAACCTCTCCACCCCCCCCCCCCCCGAGGCTGGTTCCTCACACAGAGCAGCAGCTGCGGGGTTGTGAGGCTGTGCTAGCTGTGCTCAGGGCAGAGGGGCCCGGTGGCTGTGCCATGGTCACCTGGAGATGGAGCACGCTGTCCCGGGCACAGCAGGTGGTTGTGGAGCCACCCTGCTGTGGCTGATCAGGGCTCAGTGCTGGTCGGGCTCTGTGCTCCTCACTGCCATCCATCCCTGTGCCTCCCACAGGTGTTTTCTAGGCTGGACACCAGGCCCTGGTGCTCTCAGTTCAGGTTTTGGGAGTTCTGGAAGCAGCCAGTCCCATCCTGTCCCTCGTGGGGTCACAGGAGGTACACAGCTGGCACAGGTGGGCATCCTGCCCACCACAGCCTTGGGAGCAGCCGTGCCAGAGCCAGCAGGTCCTTTGGCTTGGGCATGGGCCCGACTGCTGTGTGCCTTGGGGAGCCCTCCCTGTGCTCTCAGCACTGCTGGGGCTCTGTCCCTGTATCCCCTGAGCTCTCTCTGTGCTCCCAGCACTGCTGGGGCTCTGTCCCTGTATTCCCCTGAGCACTCCCTGTGCTCCCAGCACTGCTGGGGCTCCATCCCCATATCCCCCCCAAGCTGCAGGAGCCGTGGGCACAGCGGGACGCCCACGCCGCCCTCAGCAGCATCCCGTATGAGGCCATGGAGGAACAGCTGAAGGACATGGCTCTGCTCTGCTCCCTGGCAGGCTGGTGTACGACAGGGAGACGGGCAAGCCCAAGGGCTATGGCTTCTGCGAGTACCAGGACCAGGAGACGGCGCTCAGCGCCATGCGCAACCTCAACGGGCGCGAGTTCAGCGGCAGGGCCCTGCGCGTGGACAACGCCGCCAGCGAGAAGAACAAGGAGGAGCTCAAGAGTGAGTCAGCCAGGATTCTGGGGGCTCCCTCACACTGGGCCCAGCCTTGGCAGCTGCAGGGCAGGGCAGGTCTCTCCTGCCAGGGTGGCAGAGCTGACCTGCTCTGAGAGAGGCTGTGAGTAGTGCCCCAGAGGGATGCATGGGTTCAGCTCTGGGATTTCACTCCCAGATGATCACAGAATCACAGAATTACTTAGGTTGGAAAGGTTTGTAAAGATCATGGTCCAGCCTTTGACCAAACACACTGCATCAAATTGTATTGCCCCAATAGATTGGGGTACTAAATGCCACTTCCAGTCTTTACTTAAACGCTTCCAGGAGCAGTGACTCCACAACCTCCCTGAGCAGCCTGTTCCAATGCCTAATCACCCCTTCTGGGAAGAAATTCCTCCTAAGGTCTCCCTGGTTTTGTTGCCTCCCTTTCCCCCTGGTGGGCTGGTGCTCCCCTCCTGATGAGCCTGTTCCATGCGCTGTTCATGTTGCAGGCTTGGGCACAGGTGCACCCATCATAGAGTCACCCTATGGGGACCCTGTCAACCCAGAGGACGCCCCGAGTCCATCAGCCGGGCTGTGGCCAGCCTGCCGCCCGAGCAGATGTTTGAGCTGATGAAGCAGATGAAGGTGAGTGCAGGAGGGCCGTGCTCGCTGTGTGAGCACAGCTCCTCCTGCCACTGCCTGCACCCTCCCACCTGTGTCACACCTTGGCAGAGCTCTGATCAGTGTCTGTCTCCTCAGCTGTGTGTCCAGAACAGCCCCCAGGAAGCCAGGAACATGCTGCTCCAGAACCCCCAGCTGGCTTATGCACTGCTGCAGGCCCAGGTGGTCATGAGGATTGTTGACCCGGAGATCGCGCTGGTTTGTCCCTTGTTGCTTGTCCGGGGTTGGGAGGGTATTGGTGGGAGCCTTTGTGGAGTGGCAGTGGAAAACAACTCCTTTCTCCTTCTTCCTCCCCTAGAAAATCCTGCACCGCCAGACCAGTGTTCCTCCTCTGATCCCAGGCAACCAGCAGGCAGTGCCAGGCCCGGGGCCTGGGCCAGGACCAGGGCCTGGGCCAGGGCCCAACTCACAGCTGAACCCACAGAACACCCCATCATCCCAGCCACAGGCCATAGTAAGAGCCTGCACAACACATGGTGCAGGAGAATGGGCAGTGCCAGCTCTCCAGCTGGGGCATGTGCCCAGGTGTCAGGGTGTCCCTGAGACCCAGTGTCTCTCCTGCAGGGTGGGATGCACGTCAACGGCGCTCCTCCTCTGATGCAGCCACCCATGCAGGGGGGAGTGCCAGCCCCAGGACAGATGGCAGCCCCTGTGCAGGGCCCAGGCCCTGGCCCCATGGCTCCAGGAGGTGAGTTTGGGCTGAGCTGCCCCACCGTGAGCATACGGGTCCTGCACACACCCTCTCTGCTTTCCCCCTAACCAGAGGGCTCGGCCCTGTGAGAGCACACATAATCCTTCTTGTGCTGTACATTGTGGTTGTGCTGCTGCCAGAGGTGGGCTGCAAGGTTGGATTATCCCTGGGGGGAACCAGCACCAAGGGAATAAACCTCCAGGTGCTCCTCCAGGGGCTGGGAGCGAGAAGGTATTTGGGACCAAAGGAACAGGTTAGTCATGAGGGATGGCTGAGGAGGGATCTGATCTCTGCCTGTCCCCTCTCAGGTGGGATGCAGCCACAGGTTGGGATGCCAGGTGCAGGGCCAGTCCCCTTGGAGCGTGGACAAGGTAAAAGAGACGTGTGTAGTGCTGTGTTGTGGTGTGAGCCTGGCTCCAGTGAGCAGTGCTGTGTCCCAGCTGTCTGCAGCCTGGCTGTGCCCAGCCCCGGGGCTGTGCCTGGGCTTGTTCACTGAGGCACAAGGCTGTGGTAGCAGCTCCCTGGCTCCCAGGGCTCAGCCCATGCCCAGATTGGCTCCCAGCTCGTTCTGCACCCTGTTGTGCAGTCGTGCCCTGGCAGCCAGGAGAGCTGCCCGTCCCCACCGACGGGATGTGTTTTCCACCTCTGCGAGCCCATGTCTGTCCCTGTGCTTGTGCGGGCAGGCAGAGCTTGCTCCTCTCTGGTCCTTGTCCTGCTCCTTCACTGCCGGGGTGCTGGGGAGCAGCTGGTGCGGCCCCGCGTCCTCCTGCGCCGTGCCCAGCAGAGGGAGCTGGGTCTCCGTTTGGCTTGAGGCTTGGCAGGCACTTGCCGGAGGGTGACGGCTCGGCTTTCCCTCCGCAGCACGGTCTGTCCGGCCCAGCCCTGGGCCCCGATTCCTTACGGTTCACTCGTGTCCATGTGTAGGTTAGTACGGCCCCGGTGTTCTGTTCTCCCAGGAACAGCACATGCAGACACCTGTCACCTCTGTTGCCTTGACTTCTATCCTAGGCCTTGTTTCAGCAACATGCAAACCTGGTCTGAGATCCTTTGGCATTAGGGTCAGCTGACTCTCATTTTCTTTGGGTGGGCGCTGTCTTCCTGAAAGCTGTCTGGTAGTTCTTGGCACCCGAAAGGTTTTGGAGAGCAGAATCTGGGTGTGCGTTGTGGGGCCGGCGTGGCCCCACGGAATGCTGTGTCTCTTGGCAGGATGTCTTCTGTGCCTGCCTCTCTCCTGAGTGAGGGAAGGACTGTGCCACGCTGCCTGTCCTGCCTGTGCTGACAGAGGGGTTGTGAACGGAACAGGCTGATAAAGCCACACTTGGAACATTTTCTCTGTAGGGTTTTCTGGGGACTTCAGGGTGCGTGATCCTGCAGGCAGCACTGTCCCCAGAGCCGGTGCATGCGTGCATACACTATTTACGTGTCTGCTCTTTCCCTCTTTTCCTGCTGCTTGCCCAGGGAACCTGCAGCTCTCGCCCGTGGGACCTGCCAGGCCTGCGTCTATCGAACGCGTTCAAGGTATCCCGGCACCAGCTCCCTCTTCCTATGGAGCTCCTTGTGGAGTGTGCAGAGAGCAGCTCTCACCCTGCTGCTCTCAGGGCCAGGGACTGGCATGTCACTTCTTGTAGCCTGACAGCTGTAAGAGGAGATGAAGGAGGCAGGATTTCTTCTAGGGCTACAGGAGAGAACAGGCTAGAACCATGCATGGAGCCTCCAGTGGAAAAGGAGAGCCTGTTTGGAAAGGGCTTTTGCCTCAGATCCAGCCCTCTTTGACACTGTGCTTCCAGGAGCCTTCTAGGTCTTGCTTTGCTCCTGGCCCCATGTCAGCAGGGTGTTGATGCCCACACTTATAGGGATTGCCATGGGGGCACCCATGCTTGGTTTGGCCCCTGGTGCCATAAGGAACCTTAAATAAAACCCGAGAAGAAAAGGAGAGGAATAGAATTGGCAGCCAGGGAAGGAGCTTTGGTGTGCTCCAGCCTCGTGTGTGGGGCTGTGTCCCCAGCAGACAGCACAGCTCAGGGGAGCAGCGTGGCTGCCCCACGCCCGGCCTGAGAGCGCCGGGGACAGTCTTGGCACGGCACTGGTCATGCAGATCCTCACGAGTTCTTGTGTGTCTCCCTGGCAGTGCCCATGCCAGACCCGAGGGCCCCTATGCAGCGTGGACCTCTACCTGCTAGTGGCCCGCCGCCCCGAGGCCTTTTGGGAGATGCCCCGAATGACCCTCGCGGAGGGACCCTGCTCTCAGTCACTGGAGAAGTGGAGCCCAGGTGAGGGGAGAGGGAAGGAGAGGAGCCCTTGGCACTGTCCCCTGCCCAAGGGTAGCCTCTCGCTGAGGACAGGGATGGCACCAGCCTTCTGGGAGTCACTGCTGCCTGGTCGGAGGCCTGTGTGCTGCCAACCGTGGGGGCCGGCCCGTTTCCCCGGGGAAGGGATCTCCCCGGGTGATGGCAGCTGCCCTGTGGCATGGGGCCACCAGCACCCATCCCTGTGCCAGCCTCACCCTCCTCCCCTGCGGCCGGCTTCGGGGGCAATCCCAGCGCTCTGCCCAGACCGTGCCAAGCCAGTGTCTGATTCACACTCTCTCGCTTTTTCTCCTCCTCCTGCTTTGCTCTCCTCGTCTCTCTGCGTCAGAGGTTACCTTGGGCCGCCCCACCAGGGAGCCCCTATGCACCATATGCCTGGTCATGACAGCCGTGGCCCCCCCCATGAGATGAGGGGGGGACCCATGGGAGAACCCCGACCACTGATGGGAGAGCCGCGGGGGCCCTTGATGGATGCTCGAGGTGAGAGAGGGGGCATGAAATACGGGTGGCTTGGATTGTGCAGGCAGGAAGTCAGAGTGGAGCCGGCTGCCCCGACCCAAGGCATAGGAAGGGGGTTTGGGCAGTGAAATGACTGACTCCAGGCGAGGAGGGACAGTCCCAGGGTGCAAGGGACTTTCTCCAGGCATGTCCCCTCTGCCCCCACCCTGCACTTCTTGGGTGCTTGCTGGCCCCCAGACAAAGGAGGCAGCAGGCTCTCTCCCACACTCCTTGCAGCGCTGCTTCCTTCAGGAGCTGACCTTGTGTTTCCTCCGCAGTCGGAAGAGATCCCCGGGGGCTGGAGCCGCGAGGGCTGGAGCCGCGCGTGATGGAGGCGCGGGCGCTGGAGGCGCGAGGCCTGGAGCCACGAGTGCTGGAAGCCAGGGCCATGGAGGCCAGGGTCCTGGAGCCCCGGGGCCTGGAGCCCCGAGGGCCCGGTCCCAACCCGCGTGGCCCTATGCCTGGTGGGATACAGGGTCCTGGGCCACTTAACATGGGAGCCAGTGGCCCGCAGGGGCCCCGCCAGGTACACACGGCTCTGCTCAGCTGCTCGGGCACCGACGGCGTCCTGTAGGCTGGGGCTGGGTGGGGCTGTGGGAAGTGCCAGGCTTTGGTCACTGAGGGGTCAGGGCATCTGTCCCATTTCCCCAGGCACTGCCCATCAGCTGGGACAGGACAAGGCTCAGGCCTCTCTCCTCCTCTTCCTGAGACACAGAAAGGAGCACAGGAGTTGGGAGGGGAGAGCACATAAAATGCACTCTCTCTTTGTGCTCAGGCATCTACAAGCAGTCTGTGAGGGCATCCATCTGATCATCTCTTTTACTTTCCTGAATTTGTAGGGCTGAGTCCAGAAACCCCCTAACCCTTGTCTTACTCCCCCAGGTTCCTAACATGGCTGGGGCAGGCATGCAGGGAGGAGGCATACCTGGGGCAGGAGTCCAAGGAGCTGGTCAGCCTGGAGGCTTTAGCCCTGGACAGAGCCAGGTCACCCCCCAGGATCACGAGAAGGTGAGAGAACAAAAGGGAAAGGGTGAGACAGTAGGAGCAGCACTTCCTGTATGCCTTTCTGTGGCGGGGTCAGCCCCTCCCTGGCTCTGGTATGCTGTGGCTGCTCTGGGCATGTCTCTGACCCCTCTTTCCCCACAGGCAGCACTGATCATGCAGGTCCTGCAGCTGACAGCAGACCAGATCGCCATGCTGCCCCCAGAACAGCGGCAGAGCATCCTCATTCTAAAGGAGCAAATCCAGAAATCCACCGGGGCACCCTGACAGGTGATGTCCTTAACCTGGTCTCACCCTATGCTTGTTCCCCTCCAGTAAAACAGAGCTGCCTAGAATGGGACTCTGCCCTGCTTCCCTCTGTGCCAGGCTCACCCTCCTCTCCTTCTTTCTGGCAGGCACAAGATGGAAATGCCATGTGCCTGGATAGAGGTGATGCTCCATGGCAGCTGCTTCCCATTGCTACCTGAGCTGATGGTGCATTTTAGGAGAGGTTATGTCACCCTCAAGAGGTTTTTTCCTCCATTTCATCCTTTTTTTTTTTTTTTTTGCTCTGTGTATATTTTATGGTGTTTGAAATAAAGTGGGAGGAGGGTTTGAGTAATTCCATGTCCCTGACTGCCTTGTTTGGTCTCTCATGGAGGCCAGAGTGGGAGTGTTGGGTTCTGGGAGCAGTCCAAAGCACTTGCCATCCTCCCTTCTCCCCACACCAGGGCAAGAATTAATAATGGAATTTCTTGTAGTGTGCTGTTTACAGGGGTCTAGGGGAAGGGCAGGACAGAGAGCTTGGCTTTCTATCCCTGCTGGCCGGGCAGGAAGGGCTCTGGATCCGATTGCAGTATCACTTTCCACGCCAGCCTGCTCAGGGAGCGGGGTTTCCCTCTCTGCATATGCTGGAGCAGAACCTGCTGGGAGCTGCAGTGGGAGCTGAGCTGTGTGCTGGGTGCAGGCTGGCTCTGGGCTGCCAGCACGGCAGTGAGCCCATGCAGAGGGGTGTCTGATCCTGCACCCCAGAGGGTTTGCTATCAACCAGCTCTTCTATTGCAGCCCTGCAAGGGGCAGAACATGGGTTCCTTTGTACCTGCACAGCTGAGTCACCACAGAGGCTTTCATTACATAGAAAAGAAAGTTTAATTTATTCTTATACAAAAGAGTGTTTAAGTCATGAGGGGCACGTTTGGCCCCTGACACCTGCATGGATGCCCATGTCCCATACCCATCCAGTGCTTCTGCCCAACCTGCTGGGCTTCCACGGCTCCCTGCTGCTCCAGCAGCATCACAGAGCTTGGCTCTGCTTTCCCAGTGAGGGGCTGGGTGGAGGTACAGGCCCACTTGCTCCATGAGGACCCCTTGTACACCAGGCCAGGCAGGCAGCAATCTTTGAACCTGGAATTTCTTACGGAGACAGAGTACCTTGCTGTGTCCAGCTTGGCTTCAGTGCATGCACAGATGTTTATCCCTGGCCTTGCTTTGGAAAGGCTTGAGCAGTACAGTCAGGGTCCCTGCCCGCTGGGGCACCAGCCTCACTGCCACTTAAAAGTTTTCCTTGTTGAAGTAGAATTTGACCTTCCTGGGGTCCAGGCTGGAGTGTTGGTGACAAGACTTCTGCAGGCTCTTTGCCAGGGCCTCTGGCCCACAGAGGAACACACCAACCACTGACCTGCAAACAGCACAGGCATGTCAGTGCCAGGGGCACTTCAGGGAAAAGTGATTGAAAAGCTCTGTGGGCTCCCTGCCTGGGATAGCACCCCTCTCCCAAAGCAGCCCAGTGCGGAGTGCCAGGGTAGAGGGCATGCCTCTGACTCCAACATCCTGAATTCCCTGCTCAGCTCTCACCTGGGGTGGGCTGCAGCCACCGCTGCAAACTCCGTGTTCCACATGGGCCGCCCAAAGATGGTTTTGTGCCTGAGGCCCGTCACTGTGTCCGTAGCGGTGTCGAAGTGGAGTGCCACGTTGTTGGCCTGGGCAGGCAGGGATGGTGAGAGCCCAGGTACCACCCATGAGCCCCCCTCCAGTCCCTCACCACAGAGGAGAATCCATTGCTGATCCCACCAAACACTGTGCCTGGACTTTGTGACTAAAAGCCACTGTCATGCTTGCTCTGCCCTTGCTGCCCACCCTGTGTCCCCCTCTTGCAGCCACGCCAGCCTGTGGTTGACTCACAATGCTGGTGTCCCAGCCAGTGAGGAAGAGACGGTAGGTGAGGAAGTCTGCCTTGCCCGACTCAGCCATCTTCTGCTCCAGGGAGGCAAGCAGGTCGTTGAACCAGGCAAAGGCTCCTGTGTCCCGGCACAGCCAGTAGAAATAGATCTGGGATGCAGGGGAGAGGGATTGCTCAGGGTGGAGCGGAGTCAGAGGAAGAAACCCACAGCTGGTGCCATGGGACGCTCTGTACCTTCTTGGTCTTGAGGGTCTGGTCACCCTGCTGGAACTTGTACCAGATGGACTTGAGGATGGAGGCGAAGGGGGTGACACCAATGCCTGCTCCAACCAGCATGGCCACCTCGTACTGGAACACATCTTCACTGGCTGTGCCAAAGGGACCATCCACCTCGACCCTGGCCAGAGCAGGGCCTGGGTGAGAGCTACGGCCTCCCCAGATCCCTGGCATGACTGTTGGGCACTGCCCAGCCTACCTGGGCGTTTCCAGCTGGAAGGTGTTGATGAGACGCTCTGTCCAGTCGCCGGCTGCCCGGATGTGGATGGAGAAGAAGTCCTCCTCAGGTGCAGAGGTGAGGGTGAAGGGGTGCCACTCCAGTGCGGATATGGCGGGGCAGTTGATGAAGATGTACTGCCCCACCTCCATGCAGAAGCCCTTCTTCTGCATCTGCAGCTCCAGCACGCGGGCAGGGTGCATGACCACCTGGGGACACGGGCAGGGCTCAGCCTGGCCCCTGTCCCTTGGAAGGGGCTGTGCCTGTGGCCCCTGCCCGCCTCCCCAGGGCCACCACGGCGAGGGGCTCTGGCACAGGTGACTCCAAGTGTAGGAGCTGGCAGAGGAGCAGGCTCCTGCAGCACCCACCTTTTTGACAACAACCTTCTGCTGTGCACGCCAGACCCGCAGGAGCCGCTCAAAGACATAAAGGATGATGGGGGCAAGAACCCACTTCCAGGACTGTGAGGATGGAGGAGAGCAAAGGATTGGGGAGGGCAAGGGCAAGGGAAGAGCTTCTCCCCCAGAGCCACCCCACCACTGCCCTACCTCGGCAGGGATGCTCCCAAACTCGGGGTCTTTGCAGCAGCTGTGGGTGCAGTTCTGCTCTCGCTGTGTGAGGTACTCGGCGCAGTCATAGGGGTGCACCTCTGCCATGCTCTGCTCCGTCTGCCCACGGACCAGCCCACTGCAGGGAGGTGAGGGATGAGCCCAGGGGCCAGCTCTGCCCCCAGCCAGGGCTGAGCCACACTGAGTGAGGCCAGCTGGGCTAGCCTGCCCTGGGAATGGCAGGTCACAGCCCCACTGGACTGTCACAGCTGTCCCACCAGGGGTGTGTGTGCACTGCCCCTCGCTGTCCTGCCCTGGCAGGGCTGAGGAGCCTTACGCAATGCCGTGGATGACGAGGCCGGCGAAGTAGACGAGGAAGAGGTGGTGTGTGTACCAGAAGAGCTCAAAGTAGTTCCTGCGGATGAACTCGGTGGAGGACGTGACCATGAGGATGAGTGCCAGCGTGATGATCACCCCTGTGAGCCCTGGGATGGTCGTGAAAGCCACGTACTCGACGGTCTGCAGGGGCAGCAGGGAGGGTCAGGGGAGCAGGGGACAGGGGGTGCTGGATTGCTGGATGCCAAGGCCACACTCACCGTCTGGTTGGAGTGGATGGGGTTCAGCCACTTGCTGCCCTGTAGGTGCATCTTGGAGAGGACAGCAGGGAGGCTGCTATCACTGGCTTGTTGGCTCTGGTTGTAGCGCTCCAGGTTGAAGAGGTGGGCGATGGTGTGCACAGCTGGACAGGGCACAGGCAGTCACCACCAGGCAGCTCCCAGTCCCCACTGTCTCCCCATCCCAGTCCAGGGGGTACCTGTGAGCAGGGCCAGCGCATAGGCCACCAGCTTATGGAAGGTGAGGTTGTGGTCCAGCTGCTTCCGCAAGGTCCGCCTGCAGCACTGCAGGGAGAGGCAGCAGGATGGTCAGGATGGGACAGGGATGTCAGGATGGGACAGAGATGTCAGGGTGGGACAGGGATAGGGACGGCCACGCTGGCTGTGCCACCACGGGACACTCACCGAGCAGGTCCCACGGAGGAAGGAGAGCAGGTTGCGGCAGACGGGCAGCAGGATCAGCATGCTGTTGAAGTTGAGGCACTTGGCTGATGCTCGAGCCCATGCCAAGGCAGACTGGGGAGGAGAGAGGGGTGAGCACCACTGTCCTGTCGTGCTGTGCCAGGACTGGCTCAGGATGGGGCCAGTCAGTGCTGAGCTAGGCTGGGAACTGGGATGGAGAGGTGCTGGGCTGCCATGGGGACTGGGAGGGGTGAGCTAGGAGAGGACTGGGAGGGGAAGATGCTGGGCTGGGCTGGGATGCTGCTGGGCTGAGAGCAGACAGGGATCAAGACAGGGATTAGCATGGTGCAACGCCAGGCTGTGGAGTGGGACGGAATGATGGCGGACTGGAAGGGAACAGAACATAAAAGGGGCGTGGGATGTTGCAGCCCTCACCCCACTGCAGCAGGCCCCGAGGGGCTCCTCTGCCTGGGCAGGCAGGGTGCCGGGGGGGAGCACCTTACCCCAAGGATGGCCCTGGTGTAGAAATACCGCTCGTCCCGGTCAAAGAACAGAAAGTAGTAGGTGAAGAGGAAGATGTTGATGCCCAGCCAGGCTGCCTGCAGGGGAAAGTCACAGCCTCGTGAGGGACCCTGTCCTGGGAGCCTCCCATACTGCAGCACCCAGGGCTGGGTGCAGCCAGAGAGTGTCAGGACAGACAGCAGACAGAATCCATCCTGTTTCCTTGTGAGCTGCCCTGTCACACACAGGGCTGGGACACAGGGTCAAAGGTGGGGACAGGTGTGGAACTATTGCAGAATTGCTGTCTTCTCACATACTGCCCTGTGCATCACCGTGCATGAGGAAGGAGGAAAGGCAGGAGCAGCCAACACCCATGTAACGGGAGGGAAAGCAGATCCAGAGGGTGGTCAGGGCTGTGTGGGAAAGATTCTGGGAGAAGGAAGTTTCACAGGGAGCTGGCTCACCTGGCCCACTGTGCTGCTGTCCCCTGCCTAACCCCACTGCATCCCACACTGCCGCCTCTCACAGACACTGAATTTTTGCATAGGTCCCAAAAAAAAACACCCAAAAAATTACACCCTGCCGTGTATTTGGTTTTTGGCTGTTTACTTTTTCTTTTTTAAGTAACTTAAAAAATTAAAATAGCCCAACTGTCAGTAAACCCCATGTTCCCAGGCATTCACAGCTCCTCACACAGTGCCGAGCAGCTGATGGGTGCTGGCCAGGCAAGCTCTGTTACACCAGAGATGCTGCAGCACGGCAGATGGTCCCTATGGTGCCAGCTCCTCACCCTGCCACGAGTTCTCACAGCATCCTTCTCCTCTCACAAGGGGAGAAGAGGCACGTGGCAGGCTCCCAGCCAAAGTGGCCAGGCAAAGCAGCAGCATCGTTAAGTTTTCCAGGACCCCCTTTCCCATGAGCTGTGTTTTCCCCAAGACTTCATGTTCCCAGAGTCCATCCCTCCCCTGGCTGCCAGGGTACGCGGGTTGGGGAGCAGAGGGGATGCTCGTCTCTGCCCACAGCCCAGCTCCCCATCTCCCCCATAAACCCCCAGGGCCCGTAGCCCCCAGGGTCCCCCAGCACAGCCCAGCACCCTGCAGAGCCCCCAGCCCCAGAGACTCACGAGGACAGCAGCTGAGAACCAGTGGTTGACCAGCCAGTTGCCCATGGTGCGCTGTGCCCGTGCCTGCCGCTGCCCGCCCGTTTTATGGGGCAGCGGGAGGCGAGACAGCCCCGGCCCGGGAACGGCACCCGGGACTTTCCCCTGAGAGCACTTTAAGGAAATGCCGGTGCTTTCAAAGGCTCCTTCCAGGAAGGCGGGGCTGACCCAACTGGCCAACACCAGAACGAGCCCCTTGTGCTGGCCGGGGATGGTCCCTGCTCAGAGATCCCCCGTGTGCCACTGCTGGGTCGCACAGGGTGTCTGCCTGCTCCTCCCGGGGTTTTGCAACCTCTGAGGACAAAAACGGCCTTTTTTTGTAAGGCAGGAATTTCCTGGGAAGAAGCTGTGGAGGATCCATCCTGTGCCTGGCTCAACAGCTCTGTATTCCCTGGCCTCCCTCCCCAGCCTGCACTGCCCATCTTCCAGGGAAACCACCAAAGGAAGAGAAGCCTCCTGGGGTCACGGCGCTGCCCTGGTGCCAGGACCCAGCCTGGGCATCCATTCCAGGGCAGGTGATTTAAGACCAAGCACCAGTGGTGCTGCACCTCCATGGGCCCCCAGGGCTGATGAGCATCCTCAGCCCAGCACCCAAACTGAGCTGACCCCAAACATGGGCGCTGGGGTGGGCGGTGTCACACTGCTGGTTTGGGGCAGGGATAGCTGGGTGCCATCAGCACCCACTGCCACTGCTGTGCCAGCCACCCTTCCCCTCCTGCCTGCCCTCCACTGCAGAGCCCTGAGCCCTGGGGTGTCCAGTGCTCCAGCTGGGAACAGCAGCCTGTTCTGGGCCCCTGAGCCTGGAGGAACAGGTCAGACAGGCTTGCTCCTTGCTGGCATGCTGCTCTCCGCTGGCCTGCAGCCACAGCCATGCTGACAGAAGCACAGGACAAGGCCAGCCCCATCCCGCCGTGCTCCCGAACCTCCACAGAGGGGCTCCCCCAGCCCCACTTCCTGCTGGCACAGCCCCATTTCCATGCCTGTAAAGGAGTTTTACGTGGACAGCAGGTGTGTGCGCCCGTGCCAGCCCCTGGGACGGTCCCCACCCTCCGTGTGAGTCACTGCCAGCACCCAGACTCGCAGTCACAGCAAAGTTTCTTTACTGCTTACAACAGTCCCAGTGGCACCCGTGGCCCGAGGTCACCGTATGCACCATAGCAGCAGTGGGGGTGCCGGGGCACCCCAGGGGCTCTGCACCATGTGGCAGCCAGCTGGCACGGGCAACTGGTTGGGGCACCCCATAAGCCGTAGAATTGTCGAATTGTAGAATAGTTTGGGTTGGAAGGGACCTCTAAAGGCCATCTAGTTACACTCCAGAGGTGGGCAGAGACATCTGCAACTAGGCCAGGTTGCTCAGAGCCCATCCAACCTGGCCTTGAGTGTTTTCAGGGACGGCACATCCACCATCTCTCTGGGCAACACGTGCCAGTCCCTCACCACTCTCCTTGCGAAAAACTTCCTCATGTCCAATCCAAATCAACTCTCCTTCATGTTCATGAGCGGTCCTGAGTGGGCAAGCACACTCCTGTCCCCCTGCCCCCGAGGGGATGCACTGGGACCTGCTGCCATGGCAGCCCCAGGCAGCACTCAGCTGTGCCACGGGCATCCTCCAGCTGCTGGCACAGCCCTGCGCTGGCCATGCCCAGTCCGAGGCTGGAGGAGGAGCCGGGTGCTCAGACAATGCTGTGCCTCACGCCGGGCTCCAGGGGCGCCTCGAGGCACAGCGGGGTGCTCGCGGGGCGCTGGCGGCAGCACACGCAGTGCAGGAAATCAGCCACGTTGTGCCTGAAGAGCTGCCGGCAGGGGTGCAGGTACTGGAAGAAGACCAGCATGAAGTAGATGCCCAGGCAGTAGCCCAGGAGCAGCTGCAGCACCAACAGCGCGGTGCAGACGTTCTCATAGACGTCAGTCTTGAAGAAGTACCAGAGGACGACGAGGGTCGTGTTCTCGGCCAGCCGGGCCACGTAGTACACGGCCAGGCGGCCCCAGTTCTGAGACTTGTCAATGAGGTCCCGGTCAGCCAGCTTGAGCTGCACGGCCGACCAGCAGAACATGTTGATGCTGGAGTACAGCAGGGTGAAGGCGCACAGCACCACCACCGTGCCCAGGCGGCTGAAGTTCTTCTCGATGTTGTCGGGCAGGCGGCTGCCGCTGCGCCAGAACTGCACCCAGGGCAACAAGAAAACTACCAGGAGGTTGGCCAGGGCGATGGGGATGAT
The DNA here is from genome assembly GCA_019023105.1 of Diglossa brunneiventris. Lineage (NCBI taxonomy): Eukaryota > Metazoa > Chordata > Aves > Passeriformes > Thraupidae > Diglossa > Diglossa brunneiventris. Next base: position 939,642 of record CM032357.1, on the reverse strand, counting down.
CCAGTGCTTGAAGACGGTGCTGAAGAGCACGAGGACGGCGATGCGGGTGGAGATCTCCAGGCTGCGCCACAGCACGATGCACAGGAAGGCCAGTGGGCGCAGCTGCACCTTGTAGTCGTCGTACTTGACCTGGATGGCCAGGATGTTGCAGACCAGGGCCCCGTAGGTGACTGACACCAGGCAGATGGCCATGAGCACGGCTGCAGAGGGACAGAGCAGGCCAGTCAGGCACTGGAGGGGACCAGGCTGTGTCCAGCCTCTCCACTGCCTGGGGTGCAGAGTGTGGGGTGACAGGTCCAGGTGGGAAACCTGGGGTGCCAGTCCTGGGTGAGAAGCCCAACACCTGGGCTCACAGCAGAAGGCTCAGTGTGAGCACTGCCAGAACAGCTCAGGGATGGCGGTGACAGCCCCCATGATGAGGTGGCTGCTGGCAGCAGGAGGCTCAGAACCCAAAGGTTCTCCCTACACCAATAAAACACAAGCCTTGGCCAAACCAGAGCCATTTCTGTGCTTGGACCATGCCCCAGCCCCCCTGCCCTGTGCAGGAAATGCTGCTCAAGGGTGAGCAGGGCACCGTCAGTGCTGCGAGGGCCCCTCTGCCTTCATCCCAGCCAAGAGCTGCAGCACTGTAGCCCCAGAGGCATCCCAAGAGCCAGCCCCATCCGAGGGCTGCAGAGCCAAGGTCATTTGTAGGGAATGCCAGCAGCTGCTCACATTCAGCACAGCCAGGAATACCATGGAGAGAAATAGAAGAGTGCAGCTGGTCCCATCCACGGTGGCTGCCAGCTGCAGGGCTGAGCTGGCACTCCAGCTGCGAGGGAATCACCCAGAACACATCATTTGGTATTTACTTCCTGCATCTACTGCTAGAGCAGCACTGGCACTCATTCTTCCTGTGCATCTGCAACTCCCCAAAATGCCTTTGCAGAGGGCTGTGGCAAATTAGGGGGTTTCTGTGGGGCATCTCCTGTGCTTCCCTTTTCATGCACCTGCTGTGGGCACCGATGACAAGGTCTGGGCTCACAGCGCTGCTGGGTGAGGGCAGCTCCTTCAGCCAGCACTGTAATTGGAATGGTGCAGGAGCACACCTGCCTGCCCAGCTCGGTGCCAAAATGGGAGTTAAAAGTTTGCTCTGGCATATCCACCCCCAAGCACATAAACATCCTGGGAGCAGGCAAGGGAGCCTGGGAGTGGGAGTGCTGGGCTGGGAGCTGTGGCTGCTGGAAAATGTGCAGAAATAGATACAGTGGGGGGACTTGAGGGAAGCCAGATCCTGTAGCCAGATGGAAAAAAATGAATGGAGAGCGGAGGAGGCTAGGACAGGGACCTGACCCTCTTATGAGACATGGCACTGGGTGGATGGCTTGGCTCTGGACGGCAGATATGAGCACAGGGCTGGGAGCAGAGCCTGGCACCTCAGCCATGCCCACCCTTTCCCACTTTGCATCCCTGCAAGCAGGAAAGCAGAGAGCTGATGAGTGCCCAACATTTGTGGGTCGTGCTCCACATTTCGGGGAGCCCAGTGGAAGCTGTGTCCCCGGGAGGGACTTTTTGGATTGCCTGGATGTCCCATCAGCACAAGCAGCCGAGGAGCTGCCCCGGTGCCCTGGTGGCAGCCCAGGCGGCCCTTACCTCGGGCAGCAGGGACGTACTTCTCGAGCACGCTGATGTAGAGCTGCAGGGTGAGCTGCGGCGTGGAGCCCAGGAAGGCCTGGATGACGGCCATGCGCTTGAAGGCGTTGCGGTGCGTGGCCAGGCGCCGCTCCGAGTGCCCCACCTCCTGCTCCAGCTCCAGCTCGTAGCCCTGCCGCAGCCGCCGCTTGCGGGTGATGGTCACGTAGGGCTCCTCCTCCCTTCCCGACCAGCAGTACACCACCAGGGCCTCCACACACCTGTGGGGACACGGCAGCTGCCACCCCAGCCCTCCTGCTGTCCCGCCCCAGCACCTCCGGCCCCACCTTGCTGGCGCTGCCCAGACCCCACTCCTGAGTGCAGCCCGACTGCTCTGGGCAACTGCCCAAAGTGCTGTGGGCACACCAGGACCATGGGGACGGCCTGTGGCTGCTCCTCTGCTCCGGCATTCAGGCTGATCATGGGGGGCAACAACTGCTCCAGCGAGCTGCTGGAAGAGGTGCAGCATCCCGGGTACCAAGCAGTGACTCTGCTGGGAGCTGCAGCTGCAGGAAGGTGTTAATCACCCTTGGGTTCTGTTTTCCCAACCGGCAGAAACCTCTTCTTTTAAGCAGAGGCAACAGAAACTCTGAAATATCAGAGCTGAATATCAGAGTTCTCTTTGATCTCTCGTCTTGAGCAGAAGAAGGCTTCCACACTTCCTGTCTGCTGGGGACAGCAGGAAGGAGGGCGCAGGGTGAAGCCGCGTGTGGCGTGGGCAGATAAGGGAGAGTTTCCTCAGCCCCTTCTCTGCAGCCTCACTGTGGGCAGGGCTGGGACTCTCTGCCATGCCTGCGGGGACAGGGGACCCCCAGCCCCTCCACAGAGCCATGGAGGGTGTGCATGGTCACAGGGGATCAGCCTGGCTCCTGCCTGGGGCCCAGCTGGCTCTGGGACCAACAGGACACCATTGTCTATGGTGCTTATCAGGACAGCACAAATTGCTGTGTGTGAAACCCAAAAGGAGGGAGGGCTTAGGATAAATTCTCTCGACAGCACTCATGGCTCATTGCAAACTCTAATGGGAAAACAGTTTCATCCCAAAGGCCCAGCTTGAAGGGTAGTCCCAGCTGGCTCCCAGTGCCCTGCCAGACCTTCTCAGCAGGCTGGGCTCCAGCTCCAGCCCGAGCAGCCTTCCCCAGGCAGCCCTGGCTGGCTCCTACAGCAGCTGGGCAGCACCCACCCAGCTCAGCCAGCCTCGTTGGTGTGGTGAGAGTCCCAGCACTGCTGTGGGCCAGCACAGGAGGCTCTGAAGTTAAGCCATGGTGACAGGGACACATCTGGTGCAGTGCTTGTTTCCGGTGGCAGAGGAAGTGCGGAGCAGCCGCAGTGGTTTTGGAGCCTGTGGTACAGCAAGCCCAAAGCGTGGCTGCTGGGCTGCCCTTGGGAAGGAGCCTTGGAGATGGTGGCTGTGCCATGCCTCCTGCATGCCAGGCTGTGCCATGCCTCCTGTGTGCCATGGCTGTGCCATGCCTCCTGCATGCCATGGCTGTGCCATGCCTCCTGCATGCCAGGCTGTGCCATGCCTTCTGCATGCCAGGCTGTGCCATGCCTCCTGTGTGCCATGGCTGTGCCATGCCTCCTGCACGCCATGGCTGTGCCATGCCTTCTGCATGCCATGGCTGTGCCATGCCTCCTGCATGCCAGGCTGTGCCATGCCTCCTGCGTGCCAGGCTGTGCCATGCCTCCTGCATGCCATGGCTGTGCCATGCCTCCTGCATGCCAGGCTGTGCCATGCCTCCTGCACGCCATGGCTGTGCCATGCCTCCTGCGTGCCAGGCTGTGCCATGCCTCCTGCACGCCATGGCTGTGCCATGCCTCCTGCGTGCCAGGCTGTGCCATGCCTCCTGCACGCCATGGCTGTGCCATGCCTCCTGCGTGCCATGGCTGTGCCATGCCTCCTGCACGCCAGGCTGTGCCATGCCTCCTGCGTGCCATGGCTGTGCCATGCCTCCTGCGTGCCAGGCTGTGCCATGCCTCCTGCACGCCATGGCTGTGCCATGCCTCCTGCATGCCAGGCTGTGCCATGCCTCCTGCGTGCTGGCTGTGCCATGCCTTCTGCGTGCCATGGCTGTGCCATGCCTCCTGCAGTGCCTCCTCATGGAGCAGGCTGCCCAGGTGATGACAGCCCGGGAGGCACCGCAGCATTCCCAAGGAATGAGGGATCAGCTTGTGCAACACCCATCCACCCCCTCACCGTCCTCCTCCCAGCACAGCCCAGTGCCCCACAGGTCCCATGCCAGCCCCACTCCTGCACCCAGCTGTTCTCCATGTCGCATAACCGCACTGAATCCCACTCCTGGCCCTATGCAGGACACCCCCAGAATCCCACTATGTGCCCAAGAGAGTTGTACAAAGGTTTGTTGAACTCAGACAGGCCAGGTGCTGTGACCACTTCCCTGGGGAGCCTGTTTGAGACCTGCACCACCGCCTGTCTGGGTGTAAAAGCTTTTCCTGATATCTAATGTAAACTTCCCCTAACTCAGGCCCATACCGTGTCAGTATTCACCCCGGAGCACCCACCGGGGATTCCCACCTGCGCTCCCAGCACAAGCACAGCCAAACCATGGCAAAACCAAGAGCCTGAGTGAATCGCTGGCTGCCTCCGAGACCTCGGGCAGAGCTTTCCCAGCAGCTGGGACACAACAGGCTGGCAGAGCCGCGTCCTGCCCGGAGCGGGCTCCAGCAGCGGGAGCACGAGCAAGGGATCCCCGCGGGCCGGGAGCAGCACAGCCGGGGCGGAGGGACGGGGAGGCGACAAGAGTGGCTCCGGGCAGGTGGCCGCTGACCCACGGACCCGGGGCGCCCGTCCTGCCCGGCACCGCTCCCTGCTCTCACCCGCTGCCCGTGCCCCTGCCGAGCCCCGCGCATTGGTACCGGGGGTTCCCGGGGGTTCCCAGGGGTACCGGGGGCTCCCGGGGGTGCCCGGGGGTACCGGGGGTGCCGGGGGTGCCCGGGGTCCCCGCCGCGCTCACCTGATGATTGGCCCGAGCTGCAGCAGGTGCATGAGCAGGACGAGCGGGCGGTCGCGGCTGAGGTCGCGGTGCACGAAGATGAGGGTGAGCTGCACCAGGACGGAGGGGCAGAGCACGAAGAAGACGGTGAGCGCCAGCCAGAAGCGGTCGTCGGAGTGGCCGTAGGAGAGGCAGAGCACGGCGGCCGCCGCCCCCTCGCCGCAGAACAGCGCCGTCGAGAAGACGATGCCGAGCGGCAGCTTCGCCCGCGACGGGGCGGCGGCGGGCGGGCAGCCCCCGCTCGGAGCGTCCATGGCGGCCCCGGCCCGGCCCGGCCCGGCCCGGCCGCTCAGCCCCGCCGCGGCGCCATCCCGGGCTGCAGCGGAGAGAGAGGAGCCGCGCTGCGGGGCGGGACGGCCGGGGCGGGGCTCCCCGCCGCACCGGGCCCCGACGGGCGGCCCCGCACCGGCCCCGCTCCGGCACCGCTCCGGCCCCGCACAGGGACCGCCCCGAGCCCCGCGGCACCGGCACCGCTCCGGGACCGCTCCGGGACCGCTCCGGTACCGCCCCGGTACCGCCCCGAGCCCCGCGGCACCGGCACCGATCCGGGACCGCTCCGGGACCGCCCCGAGCCCTCGGCCCGGGCATCCCCACCGGGTCCATATCCTCCAGCCCGGGCCCCTCGCCTCCCGGTGCCGCTGCCCCGCCCTGGCCACCACCCTCCTGCTCCGGGACCCCCGTGCTGCTGTGCCCTGTCCGCTCCAGGTGTGGAGGTCCCTGCCCGAGGACAGCCCCTCCTGCCCCTCTGCCCCCACACTGTCTCGGACCGGGACCTTCCGCCGAGGGCTCCCCATCTCTGCAGGGAAGAGCCCCATGGCCAGGACCCACAGCCCAGAGCCCCCCAGAACCCGCCTCGGGACTCCCCCTCCCCAGATACAGCGGGACAATCCCCGTGCTACCCCTCGAGTGTGCCCTTGAGACTTTGGAGCCCTCCCCAGGACCCCCTCCATCAAGTCCAGGCCAAATCAATTCCTGGGAGTTGCCGACGCAACACCTCAAGGTGCAGCAGCACATGGAGGGTCCCTCCAGGGCAGAATTGTTAGGTAGCCCCAGGGACACTGGGGTCCCACTGTGGGGCAGGAAGGGTGCCAGTGTGGCTGCCAGCCTTGCCTGAATCAGACAGCTGCCAGAGAGCTGCCTGCAGCCAGCAGCACCTCAGATCTGGGGCCTGACCCCAGCTCCAGACCCAGAAATGGCACCACATGGCCCTATGCTCGATGGGCAGCGTGTGGGAGGGAGGGTGTTGTCAAGGCAGGGAACATTCTGGTATCTGGCAAGGCAAGCTGTGTCAGGGACACGCTCCAGGTGCAGTGCCCGGTGTGTGTATGGAGATTTGGGAACGTTGTTACACGGGAGATGTGTCTCCTGTATCTTGGATGTTTCTGCCTCCAGCTGTGACCTTGTGCTACAGCTGAGCAAGAGCGCTTTTCCCATCACCTTCACCCGGGAGATAACGGGATATGCGGACTCACTGACAGAGCCAAACCTCCCAGCTCTCAGCCCCCTCCCTCCTGTCTGTCCCTCCTTGTTCCCCCGCCCATAGTGGGAACACAAGGCTGGCCTGGCTGTCCCCATGGGGTCCCTGCTGTGCCTGGCTCACGCTGCCCCCAGCTCCAGCCCTGCCCACCTTTCCCCAGGAGTGCTGGGGTGGGCACAGGGGGATCAGCACCCATTGCCAGGCAGATCCCTCAGTCAGCCTGGGCACACGCTGCGTGGCTGGGACACGTGGGACAAGGCAAAGAGTGTTTGACACTCGCCAGTTTTCCCCAGTTCAGGCAGAACACAAATTTTTAGGTAACTTGTAAAAGGCTCTCAGTGCTCAGCCCTCAGCCTCTAGGCCAGCTCACAGGGAGGTGCCCACGCTAGGAGCAGAGACTCTGCCCACTCACCTGCGCCACGCCAGCCAAAAGCACAAAACCTCCCAAACCACACACACCAGATTTTCCCCATTTCACCAGGCTGGAAGCATTTCCAGGGCTATCAGACTTATCAGCAGGAGAGCTGAGAATGAAACTGCCTGAGACTTTGGAGGCCATACCTCCCCCAGCAACAGCTCCCACACAGAAGCAATCCCTGTCCCTGCAGCTGCTCAGAGCTGTTCCTTCCAAGCTGAACAGCTGCTCTGGGAAACCACAAACCCCATGAGCTCATGGGGACCGGCCTGACTGGCGGGGATGGGAGATCTGTGTGTGACCACTCAGCTCTGGTATGACAGTTACATATTTTCAAGCTGTTTTTGGAAAACAGCCTCTCCAAAAAAAACCCTCTGGCAGGGCAGAGGGTGAAGGCAGCAGTGTCCAGGCTGACTGGAGACAGTGGCCAGCCGGGGTGGGAGCTGTGCACGGGAGCAGCTGTGCCTGGCTGGGTGCTCAGCCAGCGACAACACATCCTGTGGCACTGCCAACTGCACCCACGGCTCTGTGCGAGCAGCAAGAGCAGCGTGCCGTTTGTACCATTTATGCAACTTCCACTTATCCAAATTAAAAGCATTCCCCAGGAGTCTGGCAGGTCACCAAGCCCTCGGCTGAGCAATGCCTGGGCTTCGACTCATCATATTTTTAATTTCAGCTTCCCCTGCTTTGTGACGAAATATTTAAGAGCAACTGTTTAAGCAAGCAAGAATTCCAGTCCTGTATCCGTAAGCCCCAGCAGCCACCAGGAGGAATGGAGAGACAAAGCCTCACAGCGTTTTCCACACCGGTTATTATCCCATTTTCTGTCCCAAGCACGGAGCAGCAGGAGCTGTTCCCGCTGTGAGTCACCTCTACAGCCTGACCCCACCTGTCCTCTGTGCTGTAAACAGCAGACAGACCATAAAAGTGACGTGGGTCACAGATAGCATCAGCCAGAGCTCCTGTCCCACTGCCACTCCCTGTGCCTGCCAACCCCACACCCACACCTCTGCCTGCCAGCCCAGCACAGCTGGGGCTGCACAGACACCCCGGGACACCCCTGCCTGAGCCAGGGCTGCACAGACACCCCAGGACACCCCTGCCTGAGCCAGGGCTGTACAGACACCCCGGGACACCCCTGCCTGAGCCAGGGCTGTACAGACACCCCGGGACACCCCTGCCTGAGCCAGGGCTGTACAGACACCCTGGGACACCCCTGCCTGAGCCAGAGCTGCCACAGGCCAGCATGGCTGGGCCACGCACTGGGACATCCTGCCCAGGTGTCCCCTCTCTACAGTGGCTGCATTCTGGAGCAGCAGAGCTGGTGCCTGCTGACTGCCCCCCCTCTCTGGAACCTCCCAGATGCAGAACAGCCCCTGGGCTGGTGGATGTGAAGTGGCATGGAATCACAGAATCATGGAATCACAGAATCATGGAATCACAGAATCATGGAATAACAGAATCACAGAATTACAGAATCCCAGATTCACAGAATCACAGAATCTCAGGTTCTCAGAATCATAGATTCACAGATTCACAGATTCACAGAATCGTGGAATTACAGAATCACAGAATCCCAGAATCACAGATTCACAGATTCACAGAATCACAGATTCGCAGAATCAAAGGATCTCCTGAGCTGGAAGGGACCCACGAGGATCATTGGGGATGCCCAAGGTACCAGCCTGAGTCTCACTACCATGAGCAAATGTCAATTTTCCTGTCTCCACAAGTGCCTGCCCTGCCCTGGACAGCATCCCAACTTCATAAATTTCTTAATCCCAGCCTCCATAATTTTTTTTCTTTTATTCTTAGTGTTCACAGAGCACACCTTGCACCAAGGGCACTGGTGGTGGTGGCTGCCCACTGTGTGAAACCTCAGGGTTCGCTGTGCAGCTTTCCCAGCCCCTTGGATGTGCCAGGGCACTTGTGTGTGGGAGCCTGGGCTGTACGTGGGGTGGGAGCAGCTTCCTCACCGGCTCTCAGTCTCAAAATAACCCTGTCTGCTTTACACATGCCTGCCTGGTGGCTCAGCTCCTGTAAAAGGAGAAGCGAAAATTGTTTGGAAAAGACAGGGAGCTCTGAGCCGGGCTCTTAAAGAGCCCAGGTGGGGAGAGCTGCCAGCGTGCTCCCCAGCTCTCCTCTCTAGGACCCAGAGCAGACACCACTCCCTGGCTGCTCGTTGGAACATGCCCAGCACTCTGCTGCCTTCCCAAATATAGCCCTGCACACAGAGGTGGAGGCAGCAGCAGGGTGTGGGGATGGCCAGGCTGCCTCAGACCTGGGAGCTGCTCAGGAGCACAGGCTGGGCTGGGATGGGACCCCCAAACCCCGCTGGTGCCAGGGAGTGACAGTGGGGATGGGTGCCTCGGCCGTGTGGGCTGGGTGAAGTGGCAATCACACAGTGTCCCCCAGCTTGATGGGTGTGTGAGAAGGGGACACACTTATGTCCCCTCGGTGTGGCCACGCTGCCCTACCAGCAGGGCTGGGAGCTTCCCAGCAATCTGTGAGCTGGGAATTTTGACTTAGTTTGGAAATAGCTTTGCAAATGACTGGTTTCCACAGCCTAAACTGTTTGGATTTTGCATTGCTTTCACAGCAACTCAGCTGTATTTTTCCCTGCCCCAGCAGTCTGTGGAATAGTTTCTGGTTGGGGAAATATTTATTCCATTTGCTTCATCATGCGACTGCTTTCAGCACTCCAGTTCCTCATGCAGCCCCACTCTGACCCTGCTGGGAGAGAATCCGGTGTCTGTGCTGAGCACCTCATCCCTCTAAAGCTCACTGGAGGCTGTGCTGAGCCCACTGGATCTGGGCACGGCGTCAGTGCTGCCAGAGGATGCTTGCAGGCCCAGCACAGGCCACGTCAGCTGCCTCACGCTTCAATTCTTTAAGAGGAAAGCAGAGTTACCTTTGGGTGCATTTACAGATCGTTGTGATAATTACACATTTTGAAGTCATGCCTCCTTGGCTACAGTCCCAGCACAGGCAGTGGGTGATGCTGTAACACTAAACCAGGCAGGAAGGGTTAAAATTACCTTTAATTAACTGATTCTCCTGGTCCCTGCTGTAAGAATATACAGCCCCGGCGCAGTGCTAACCCACTGTGCCCTGGGCAACCTGGCAGGCAGGAGGAACAGTTTATACTCTCCTCTCTCCCACGCAGGAAGGCAGCAGGAGCACCAGAATGCTCCCAACAAAACCAGTGCAGGAGCCAGGGTAGGGCCTGTGGCCATGGCAGGGGCTCCCAGAGCTGTGGCACGGGGCAGGGAGCAAGGAGGCAGCTCGTCCTGCAGCAGGGAGCAGAGCAAAGAGCGTCAGATCCCAGCCTCTCCCAGAAATGTGTGTGTGCTTTGGCTGGGGAGCTCCCTGCCAGGAACGGGGTGAAAAGCAAACAGCTCCCTGCATGCCTCCTGCCTGCTCCTGCCCCACCACAGGGATGGCTCCGGCCTGGGGGAGCAAAGAACATTCTGCAAAAACCATCTCCCTTACCCAAAAGAGCTCGGGGAACGGCTGCCCACAATGTTTGCGTGGCACTGGGGTGCAAACCATCCCCTGTCCCCAGTGCCCTGCCAGCAAACCTCCACGGTGCCCCAGTTCCTCAGCAAGAGGTCTCGGTGTCACAGGCTGTAAATACCCTGTGTTCCCAGCTGACTGCAGGGCGTGTGCCTGTAATTAGCTCCTGGGATTTGGGAGCTGCTGTGATCCGGGGTCACCGTTAGCCACCAGCGCTGTGCTGGGATTTAAAGGGACAATGTGGCTGTTTGCATACCTGCCAGCGCAGAGCTGTCATATCACACATCAAAGAAAGATGACTCTCCCCTCAAAGCCTGTGCGTGTCCTTGCCCACCACAGGTCCCTTTTTGGGCAGGGTTGATGCGGTTCCAAGCAAAGCAGAACAGATTGTTAATATTTCTTCCAGGACTTTTGGTCTCTGCCCTCACCTTGGCTCTGGTGCCAGCCCAGCTCAAGGCTCTCCAGCTGCAGCAGCCCCGATTGCTCTGCCCTCTGTGCTCCCTTGCAAACCCTCATTCCCAGGTCCAGGCTCCCCAGCCGTCCCCCCAGCCCTGCTGCTTGCCCGGGGTGCCAGGGGGTTCCCATTTCCCCATGTGCCCCCTGTACTCACGGGGTCTAGTGGAGCCAAGGCAGGGCAGCCCGCCAGCCCGCGGCCATCTGCGCCTCTCCGTGCTCCCTCTCCTGCGGCTCTCAGCGGGCAGGAGCAGCCCCAGAGCACGTGCTGCCTTCTGGGCAGTGATGCCAGGGCAGCCAGCCCCGGGCACTGCCCTCCCTGGGGGCTGCTGGCAGCACTAGAGGGTCCGGCCCGGCCCGGGGCACGGGCTGCTCACAGCTCCGGTGGGGAACATCTTCATTCATCTGCCAATATAATAAATTCTGCCTCAGAGTTTCTCACCTGGCAACAGTCACCAAGGAAACCAGAATGGCTGTGTCTGGTCCCCGCTGGCACCGCCTGGGGAGGCCCAGTGGCCCTGGCAGGGCTGTGTGTGTGGCTGCACTCTGGCCAGGTGGGTGGGCACAGGGCCAGCTGCCCACTCGAACCTGAGCTCAGCCCCAGCAGAACTCACAGCTGAGCTCACATCGGTGTGGGCTCAGCCCTCGTGCCACTTCCCTGGAGCTGAGTGTGGGTTTCAGATTTGGGGTGCATTTTGAGGTTTTCCTGGCTGTTGATCCTGGTGCGTACATTGGCAGGTGTGACCTGGAGCTGCCTCAGGCTCCTGGGGGGTTTTCCTGTCCTCACCTCCGGTCTCACCAGGGATTTTGGACGCTTGTTTTAAAAGCAGTGGCACCCCAAGTGTTCAGAGATGTCTGGAAATCCCTTGGTGCCAGAGGGAGAGCAGATCCTGCTGCCCCTCAGGAAGCTGAGCCGCTGCCTCAGGGCTGCCTGACACATGGCACTTCACTATTTATAGCACCTGTGGTCATGTTATAGCACATTCCTGTCCCTGCTGGGCTGTCCCCTGCACTGCCACCCCTCAACACAGAGGCAAGAGCTGACCCTTGGAGCAGATAATTCCAGCCCTCGGACAGCAAATTCTGCAAAAAGCATCACAGCCCATGCTGGGGGTGAACCTGCCCCAGCCACTGCTCTCTGCAGGTTGCTGGCACAGGCACAGACAAATGGGAAAGGCCACCAGGATGGGGACAGGGAGGTGCTGCCACTGCCCTGCCATCAGCAGCACAGGGGTGACCAGTCACCCCAAATATGGCATCTGGCTGTGATATCAGAACAGCAATTTCATCAACCATTAACCATGCATGGCTGCCTGCCCATGGCATGGAACTGGGGCCCCTCCTTTGCCCAGGACAGGTGCTGAGTTCTCAGAAGTGTGTGGGGCTGGGGAGAAGAGCCTGGGGCTGGGGAGAAGGGCTTGGGGCTGGGGAGAAGGGCCTGGGCTGAGGGAAGGCTGGGCTGAGGGAAGGGCTGGGGCTGAGGGAAGGGCCTGGGGCTGGGAGAAGGGCTGGGCTGAGAGAAGGGCCTGGGGCTGGGGAGAAGGGCTTGGGGCTGTGGAGAAGGGCCTGGGGCTGGGGAGAAGGGCCTGGGACTGGGAGAAGGGCTTGGGTCTGGGGAGAAGGGCTTGGGTCTGGGGAGAAGGGCTTGGGGCTGTGCCCATCCTGGGCTGACACCCCTGGGGCCAGGGCAGTGTCTCAGCATCTTTGGCTCGTGGTTAGCACTCAGCTGGTCAAGGTGGTCCTGCTGGTGCTGGGTGCTTTGGCACAGCTGATGTGAGGCTGCAGGCTCCCTGTTTGCTCCTGGGCATGGCTCTTGAAGGATCTTTGTCCCCTTGACTCCACTTCCCCCTCCCAGAGCTCCTGCAGCTCAGACATCCCAGTGTGACTTCTCCACACACATCAGTGGCAGCAAGCCAGGGAGGGCAGCTCTGGCTGGGAAAAGAAGCAGGAAACCTGAGAAGCAAGATAAGAGCTTCAGAGATGAAGATCGAGGAGCTGGCCCATTTTTTCCCTCCGCTCTCTGCCCTGTGGTCTGAGGGTCTCCACCAGTTCCCTGCTCCCAGCCAGGCTCCTGCTGGGGCTGGTTGCTGTTTGCACCCCTGGGAGCACAGGGCCTGCTGCCACTCAGTGCCCTTGCCAGGGCACAGAACTCAAGCAGTGAGCAGTGATGTCCCCAGCCCGGCTCAGAGGGGACCCTGGTGAGCAGCAGAGCTGTGCACACGCCCCCTGTGAATGGGCTGCAGACAAACATCCCATCAGGGAGCAGGCAGGGGGAAGGCAGAGATGCTGCTCCTCAGAGGAGCCCCTGGCTCAGCCCACGTGGCTGTCAGGCAGTGTCCCCGCCACCGGGCACGTCCAGCAGCCATGGGGACATCGGGCTGCAGTGGGTGGGTGGGTCAGTGGGGTGGGTGGGTCACCCCAGCAGCCATGGGGACACGGGGCTGCAGTGGGTGGGTGGGTCAGTGTCACCCAGCGTGGCAGTGCCACCACGGCCATGTCCCTGCAGCCACTGGCCTGGCCCGACCCACCCGGATTAAGGAGCCTGCAGGAGTAAGTAATTTAAATCCAGATTAGGTTTAAGCAGCTGCTACGCAAAGGGCATGTGAGCAGAGGCTGTGCAGTGGGGATGAGCAGGTGAGAGACTGAGTGGCACCCCTGATGTGAGAAGCACTGAGAGCAGGGTCTGTGCCCATGGGGTATTGCCCAGGACGGTTTTTCTCCAGGCTTGGCTTGAGCACACCAGACAGAAGGCAGCAGTGCCGTGCCATGGGACAGGGCACCCCAGATGAGATGTTCCCTGCCGTGAAGAGAGAGCCCAGAGGAGGATGAAGCACAGGGACACGCTGGGCTGCTCGCTTCGTGGGTGCTGCAGAGAGGCCACCCCTCCGTGCAGGGCTGCAGACCATGTTCCACCTCTTCTCTCACTGCTGGTCGTGGCTGCAGGCCATACAGGAGCCCGTCAGGTAGGTCCCTGTGCCCACTCCAGGGCTCCCGGGGGTGACAGTATTTACCCGTGTGTTTTGAGTGTCACCAGGGTGGTGACAGGGCAAGACAGGTGCCCAAACTGTCCCCAGACTGCTGAGCAAGGCGCATGTGTGTCCTCGCTGCCCTCACGGCAGGCAGGGATGCAATGCAGGGATGGCTCCACGGGGATTCTGGCTCTGCACAGTCAGCAGCTCCCCAGGAAAGCTGGGGAGGATGACCTGAAACACCTGCCTTGTTTGCATGTGTCAGGACATCCAGGCTAATTCCCAGGGACAGCACTGCAAGGATGTTTTTGCTCCTCTCCCTCCAGAGAGGACACCTTACCTTACCTGCTGTAATTCTGGAGGTGGAGCCGTGCCACCCCCACTGCCATGCAGCCTGCTCTATGTTTAGGGAAGAAAATGGTATTGCAAATAGCTGTAGTTACTTGTCAGTGGCAGAGAAAATGTTGCCTGTGTGGCTCTGGTGGACCAGGTTGCTGGAGAGTGGACAGGAACATTCAGCAACAGGAAAAACACCTGAATCCAGGCAGAAGCTCATAAAATCATCCTTGCAACATTTCTCTGTGTGTACTCAAAATTTACTGCAAGGAAGGTGTAATCATTGACTTCATATAAGGAAGAATTGTGCTGGCCTGTACATATTATTGCTTATCCTGTATGCTTTGAAAATAAATCCTTGCCATAGGAAGCACCTTGCAGGCTCTGCAGTGTGGCTGTCCCATGGAGTTGGGGTGGCTCCAGACACTTGTTCCTGTCCTCACCCTCCCTCTTGCACCAGGGATTGTCCCTGCACTTGTCCCCGGCTGAGACGGAGCCCGTGTCACTGTCCTGCCCCTCTCCTGCTGAAATGTAGTGCCATGGGCAGGGTCCCCTGCCTGGGGCCAGCGGTGGTCACTGTCCCCAGGGAGCACAGCCTTTCCTGGGGTGCTCAGCTGCTGTTGTTGCTCCCCAGGAAGGTGACCCTCCTTGTCATGGGGTTGGACAATGCGGGGAAAACCTCCATCATCGCGGACATAGAGAGAGGTGAGGAGCGGCACAGAGCCAGCCCCAGACGGGGGCAGCAGCTTTGTGGTCCTGCGAAACCAAAGGACCAAACTCCTGAGCTCCAGGGCTGTTCTGGGCGCAGGGCCCGGCGTGTCCCGGCAGCCCTGGCGGTGGGAGCGGGGATGTGGCGGGGCAGTGCAGGAGGGGCACAGGGCACAGGGACGCTCCCGTGCCAGCTCTGTGCGCTCTCCCCACCCCAGCGCTGGCCGGAGAGGCGCTGCCCGGGGCGCAGCCCGGCCAGAGCCGCCTGCGGGTGGACAGGTTCGAGGTGACCCTGCGGGACCTGCCCGGGCCCAGCGCTCCCGCAGCGCCTGGCGCAGCCACTACAGCGAGGCGCACGGGCTGCTCTTCGTGCTGGACTCCGCCGACCTGGCACGGATGGAGGAGGCCCGCAAGGTCCTGAGCCGCGTCCTGAGCCACCCTGATGTGTCCGGGAAGCCGCTCTTGCTGTAAGATTGGGATGGAAGCTCTGAGCTGGGGGCGAGGGGCAGAGCGGGACCCTGCGGTGGGGGCTGCGGGCTGCTGCGGGATGTGGTGCCCCGGGAGCTGTCGGGGGGCGCGGGGACACGAGCACCCCAGCAGCGCTTGGGAGATCCGTGGGGAGGAGGTGAGGAGGGGGCTGCGGTGCCAGGTGAGGCTGGGGCAGTGCTCCACCTGAGCCCGGGGTAAAGCACACAGCCTCCCTGGCGAGGCGCGGGGCCGAGGCGGCGGTGACGGCCGCCCCTGTCGTGCCCCAGGCTGGCCAACAAGCAGGACGCGCCGGCCGCGCTGCTGCCCTGCGAGCTGATCGAGCGGCTGTGCCTGGAGCGCCTGGTCAACGAGAACCGCTCTCCGTGCCGCATCGTGAGTGCGGGCCCGGCTCCGCTCCCTCTCCCGTTCCCGCTCCCGTTCCCGCTCCCGTTCCCCGTTCCCGCTCCCGCTCCCTCTCCTCTCTCCCGTTCCCGCTCCCGTTCCCCGCTCCCGTTCCCCGTTCCCGCTCCCGCTCCCGCTCCCTCTCCCGTTCCCGCTCCCGTTCCCCGCTCCCGTTCCCGTTCCCGCTCCCGTTCCCGCTCCCGTTCCCCGTTCCCGCTCCCGCTCCCTCTCCCGTTCCCGCTCCCGTTCCCCGCTCCCGTTCCCGTTCCCGCTCCCGTTCCCGCTCCCCGCTCCCTCTCCCGTTCCCGTCCCCGCTCCCGTTCCCCGCTCCCGTTCCCCGCTCCCCGCTCCCATTCCCGCTCCCCGCGCTGATCCCCGCTCTCCCGCCCCCCCGCAGGAGCCGTGTGTCGCCAAGCGGGTCCCCCCCGCCGGCCCGGCCCGCACCACCCTGCAGGGGCTGCGCTGGCTCCTCCGCGCCGCCGCCGCTCCGGCCCCGCCGGACGCCGCCCCGGTGCCTCCCGCCCCTCGGGCCGCCCGCGGCCGCCCGCCCGCCCGCAGGTGAGCGCGGGCTCCGTGAGCCTGTCCCGGCCCCTGCTCCCCCCGCAGCGCTCGGCCTCACCCCGCTGCGCTCCTCCCGCAGGGACCGGCCGCTCCCCGGGGAGGATGCTCGGGAGGACGGGGAGCCCCGGGCGGTGCGCCCCGGCTGCCGCCTCCTGCCCCTGGTGAGTGAGGGAGGGATGGGACCCGGGATGGACGGGGTGCGAGAGGGGCTCTGCCGCCCTCCCCTCATCCCCCTTCCCTGCCCAGGAGGAGAGCGCCAAGGGCCCCAGGAGGAGGAAGAGGAAGGTGAAGGTGAAGAAGAAGGGCTTGGGGCAGCCAGGCCCAGCCGAAGAGCCGGAGGGGCCGGGAGTAGGGGCTGCTGGGGGCTGCTGCTGCCCAACAGGGTCGGGCAGGAGGAGCCCACAGCCATCCGGATGGCCACCCCACACCCAGGTGAGAGGGGACTGTGGGGGCTGCCAGCCCTGCAGGACCCCAGAACCACCCCACAGGGAGGTGGCCAGGCCTGGCAATGTGACCAAATATTGCACCACTGGTGGCCGCCACCTCCATCAGCTCTGCTTGCAGACCAGCTGAGTGCAGAGCCAGGTCACAGGGATCAGAGGGGAAGAGGAGACACACCACAGGGGAGGGTGCAATTGAGGACTGCACTCCTGCCACCAGCAGTGCTCTCAGCTGGTTTGGTGACAAAGGCACCCTTGCTCAGGTGTGTGGGGCCTGAAATTTTGTATTTCTCTATTCAGCACAGGGTATGAAAAAGAAAAAAAAGAAGAAAATCAAGAATAAAATCAAGTCACGGGAACCTTCTCTGGAGCAGCAGCGTGAGGAGGTCTCAAGCACCTTTGGTTGGTATTTCTCAGGACAGATTTTGCTGAAAGCATCAGGGGTCTGGCCTGCTGGCAGCAGGCTGTGAGCTGTGCAGGGACACTTGGCCATGGGGGGCTTGGAGTGGGGACATGGGCACAGACAAGTGCTGCTGCAGGGCTGGGGGGGCTGCTGTGGGGCAGATGCTGCTCCAGAGCTGGGGGGCTGCTGTGGGGGCAGATGCTGCTGCCTCTGCTGTGGGGTGGGATGCAGGGAGGCGGGACAAGTGCCTGTGCTGGAGGCTGGGCTGTCCCTGCAGCCCTCACTGAGCACAGGCATGGAGCTGGTCCAGCTCAGGGCCTGACTGCCCCCTTGTTCCCAGATTTGTACCGCCGGGCGATGCTGGCTCTGAAGATGAGGCAGGAGCAGAGGAAGCAGCCGTCGGCCATCGCCCCCTGAGCAGGGAGGCACCGAGCACGGGCTGTGGTCCCGAGGAGCCGGGCTGCAGGGGCACAGCAGAGCTGCCGGGTGCTTGGCCAGGGCTGGCACAGCTGGGAGATGGGTCCTGGGGCATAAACTGCATCTTTGTCCTCTGAGTGGCTTGAAACTAGGATGCACAGGGGCGAGCCAAAAGTCCCTTTGTAAGGCGCCTCTCTGGCAGCCGGGCTGCAAACCCGAGTGAAAAGGGAACAGCCGGCCCCTTGCTGCCCCCTGTTAGTATTCCCTGGAAGACTCCGTCTGAACCAGATTAGTCTGTGTGGAGAGGAAGATCCGAGCAAACACCAGGGGGAAAGCTTGGCTCTTTTATTGCCCTTTGCCTGGGGAAAGCTTGTCCTTCTATTGCCTGTGCCCGGGGAAAGCTTGTCCCTTCTATTGCCCTGTGCCAGGGGAAAGCTTGTCCCTTCTATTGCCCTGTGCCCGGGGAAAGCTTGGCTCTTTTATTGCCCTGTGCCCGGGAAAGGCTTGTCCCTTCTATTGCCCTGTGCCGGGGGTAGCTGTGTTCGCAGGTCAGGGCTGACCTGGCCCGGCACTCCCTGCCTGCTGCCCGGAACGGGCTCGTTCCCTGCTGGTGACCGAGGGCGGGCAGCCCCGGGGGGTCTGCAGAGGAGCTCCACATCTGGCAGGGCTGTCAGGACCCGCATCCCACACTGCAGGAAGGTGATGCCTGTGTTTGTGCACCCTGCAGCCCGTCAGTGAACATTCACATTCAAAGGCAGCTGGTGGTAGAGGCTCCATCCCCAGGAATGACCCTGCCACCCTTCCAGGAGGGACACTGTCACTGTCAGCCTGGTCCTCTGCTGCCCAGGTGGTCCCTGCCGTGACACAGGCAGCAGCACACCTGTCTGAGCCCAGCCTGTGACACACTGTGTGTGCCAGAGCAGCAGCAGCACACCTGTCTGAGCCCAGCCTGTGACACACTGTGTGTGCCAGAGCAGCAGCAGCACACCTGTCCCAGGGCAGCCTGTGACACACTGTGTGTGCCAGAGCAGCAGCACACCTGTCTGAGCCCGGCCTGTGACACACTGTGTGTGCCAGAGCAGCAGCAGCACACCTGTCTGAGCCCAGCCTGTGACACACTGTGTGTGCCAGAGCAGCAGCAGCACACCTGTCTGAGCCCAGCCTGTGACACACTGTGTGTGCCAGAGCAGCAGCAGCACACCTGTCTGAGCCCAGCCTGTGACACACTGTGTGTGCCAGAGCAGCAGCAGCACACCTGTCCCAGGGCAGCCTGTGACACACTGTGTGTGCCAGAGCAGCAGCACACCTGTCTGAGCCCAGCCTGTGACACACTGTGTGTGCCAGAGCAGCAGCAGCACACCTGTCCCAGGGCAGCCTGTGACACACTGTGTGTGCCAGAGCAGCAGCACACCTGTCTGAGCCCAGCCTGTGACACATTGTGTGTGCCAGAGCAGCAGCAGCACACCTGTCTGAGCCCGGCCTGTGGCACACTGTGTGTGCCAGAGCAGCAGCAGCACACCTGTCTGAGCCCAGCCTGTGACACATTGTGTGTGCCAGAGCAGCAGCAGCACACCTGTCTGAGCCCAGCCTGTGACACACTGTGTGTGCCAGAGCAGCAGCAGCACACCTGTCTGAGCCCAGCCTGTGACACACTGTGTGTGCCAGAGCAGCAGCAGCACACCTGTCCCAGGGCAGCCTGTGACACACTGTGTGTGCCAGAGCAGCAGCAGCACACCTGTCTGAGCCCAGCCTGTGACACACTGTGTGTGCCAGAGCAGCAGCACACCTGTCTGAGCCCAGCCTGTGACACACTGTGTGTGCCAGAGCAGCAGCAGCACACCTGTCCCAGGGCAGCCTGTGACACACTGTGTGTGCCAGAGCAGCAGCAGCACACCTGTCTGAGCCCAGCCTGTGACACACTGTGTGTGCCAGAGCAGCAGCAGCACACCTGTCTGAGCCCAGCCTGTGACACACTGTGTGTGCCAGAGCAGCAGCAGCACACCTGTCTGAGCCCAGCCTGTGACCACTGTGTGTGCCAGAGCAGCAGCAGCACACCTGTCTGAGCCCAGCCTGTGACACACTGTGTGTGCCAGAGCAGCAGCAGCACACCTGTCTGAGCCCAGCCTGTGACACACTGTGTGTGCCAGAGCAGCAGCAGCACACCTGTCTGAGCCCAGCCTGTGACACACTGTGTGTGCCAGAGCTGTGCTTCCCGGGCACTGGGCTGTGCCAGCAGGCACAGCTGCCCTCAGACCTGGAAACACGTCACCTGAAGTCCAGGGTTGGTGTTTTTCTCGTGGCACCTGCAGCAAGCAGCACTGGAAGCTGGGGTGTGCGTTAGTCACCTCTGCTCCCGTGTTACTCATTAACAGGCACTGCCTCTGCGGTCCAGGAGAAGGCAAATCAAGGAAACCCTTATCTTGGCAGGGCTGGAAAGGGAAAGGAAGAGAAATGGCTGCTCTGCCTTGCCAGCCTGCCATGAAGCTCTGTCTGACTCTGCTGTGTTCAACTGTTGGTGACTACAGGGGTTATTTGTACATATACTGTAAATAACAGCAGCAGAAGTTAATACTGTCCTGTAAATACAGCACCTTCAGTAACTCCTGTCTCAGTCTGGTGGAGTCCCCTGGGGTGTGGGTGCTGTGGGTACAGGGCAAAGTGGGGACCAAAAAGGAGATGGTGGTGAGGGGTACCCTGCCATGAATTTCGGGTTTTTTGGAAAATGCTGGAGCTCCAAACGTGCAGGAAGCAGGAAGCTGTGCCTCAGCAGCTGCTCTGGAGAGACACATTTTCTACCTGGTGCATAGCACCAACAGCACTTTCTACAGGGAGCCAGCTGGGTGACACAGCCCTGCTTTGCATTTCAGCACTTGGATATTATCTAGCACACCCTTCTTCTCCAGTTTCCAGAGAAGCTGACTCAGGAGTGCCAGGGTAGGTAAAATATTGTGCCTGGTGCCACCAGCACTGTCGTGGTGCCCCAGCCTGGGCTGTGGCTGCATTGCTGTAAAGTGGTGTGAGTGCTGCATTTCTGCAGCTTTTGGTGCTGCTTACTCAGAGACCCACGTGTGCCAGCAGGGTCACCAGCAGCTCTGTCCGCAGCCTGGGCCCTTCTGAGCCCGAAGGATGGAGAGAGACAGAGATGGAGGGAGGGAGTCTGAGCCTGGCTGAGCTCTGCCGAAGTTGATGCTGTTTGTGTGCTGCCAGGAGAAGATGAAGAGATGTTTCAGCGAGTGCCTGTGGGAACACACCTCCCACCCCCTCGTGCCAAGGTTGCTTTGCACAATTGGATTGTTTCCTGATGGCTGTGATCACTATCAGGATTTAATCGTGTGTGCTGGAAGTTGAGTAGTGAGCCTGCTGCTCTTGTGAAGAGCACTGCTTGGTCAGTGTTCAAACCCTGCCAAGTCCTCTGTGTCCAGGACACCTCAGTCCTTCCAGGCAGCACAGGAGAGGCCTGCAGGAGAGCCTGGAAGACGGGTCCATGTGCTGAGGCTGTCAGCCCCTCTAGTTCCACCCATGGCCCTGCTGTGCTTTCTCCAGCGTCATTACATTTCACTTTCTGCACGCTGGCTGGGCTTAGCCAGCAGCTACACTTCGTGGTACAGCCCCCCAGAAGAGGATGGGGGTGATGTTGACTCTGAAACCTCCTCTGAGAGCCCTTGGGTTGCCCCACACACATGGGCAGGGCAGCAGGTTCTGCGAGCTCTGGTTGAGAGTACAGGACTCTGCTGCTCTACACCCACTGCTGTGTTAATAAAACTAAACCCTGTGTTTTTTCCCATATACATTAGAGTTTCCTGGGGAGCGGGAACCATTGTGGATTTCATAATCATTTCCAGGATTCTGATGGAGACCCCCTTTGGGGACCAGCCTTGGGGCAGCTGCAGTGAGGATGTCCCATGCCCCGACGGGCAGGACAGGGAAGGAGAGCCTGCTCCACACATCAGGGAGTGTGGGGTGGCAAACCCATCAGCAACCAGGCCTGACAAAGGAAAACAACTGAAATAAGGGACTGAGATTTGTGATGTGTGAAAAACATAGCAGTTCTTTGTTCTTCACTAACCCAAATTTACAGAAGAAGGAGCCAGCAGTGGTTTTTGAGAGCATCTCAGACATTGGAATGTGAACAGTGATTTAGGACAGTAAAGGGAATTAATTACAAGTGATCCAGGTTAATGGGTGTTTGGAAAGGCAAACGGAATGGATCACATCCTGTGGGGTGCCTGCAGGTGATTCTCATTCCCCACTGTAAATCTGTAAATCCCATCACCTGTCCTGGGGCACATAAACAGCCACAGAAAGGGGAGGGGATTCCTGGGCACAGAGCCTGGCGCTTGGGCTGGTGAGGGCTTTCACATGGAGCTCTGCCCTCCCTGCTTTGTGAAAAAGGTATCAAAATTAATTCCAATAAGTCCCTTAGCCCAGCAGAGCAGTGGCTGTGGGGGAAAGGTGAGCAGCCCCTTGGCCTTGCTGGGGGAGGCACTGCTGAGGTGTGGGCTCTGACCTGTGCTGCACTGCTGTCTGAAAGCTGCTGTAGTATGTACAGACCTAAATAAACACGTGTAAAGCCTAAGTGGATAAACCTTGGAATGGTTTAGGGTTGTAAAAGCCTGGGGTGGGTTTTTTGTACTTGAGAAGCTGGTTGCTATGTACACTTTCTCCTGCTTGCAGGTTCTACCCTCTGACTAACTTGGGTGGGCTGGGTGCCAGCATGCTCTTGTGGAAGCTTCCCAGTGAAAAAGTGAGTGTTGGGAAGTGGCTTGGCTTTTTTCAGATGAGCTTCTTTTGGATGTTTTGTTACTGTTGTAGACCCTCTGTTGTGTTACACTAAAAATGAGATCTGGAGTGTTTGCTGTCATGTGTACTGAGAAACAAGGCTGAATTCACTGACAGTAACCCCCTAAGCTTCTTTTGATGGCCAGAAGGAGGCTATTAATACTTTGTAAGGAGGGAGAGGACAAAGGACTGGAAAATGAGAAACTATGAAAACTTTCCCTTTCTAGGTTAAAGGAGCCTTGTTGGAGACATTGTTGCTGGCAGAAGGAAGAAGGATAGAATCAAATTTATTTAGTAGATAGGTTTGTCTTGGGGCACCAGGAAATGTGCTGGAGTCTGAGGTACATAAATTTGTCACATCATGTACCAAATATATTTGTTGGGTTTCCCCTCCTCTGAAAAAGAAAGTCTTGTTTTTAAAAAGGGGAATCTTGTTAATTAAAACTAGTATTCTCTTTCGTAAATTGTCACCTTGTAAGCTGCTGCATATTTGAACAGGTTATTTCACACTATGAGGACAAAGTGCCTCTTGAAGAAGCCTATCAGTGTATTTATTAGGGCTTCTGCTGCAGGATATCTCTGGATGTGGGATCAAGAGCCAATTTATAAGCAAATTTTTTAATTTGAAAGTCAGCTGCAGCAATCAGAGCTCGGGCCTTGTCTGTAAGAGATCTTTCACCTCCTTTAAACTGCACTTTCATTTCAGTGCAGCTGAGTTTAGCAAGACTGTAGCCCAAATACCTGACCTGCATAAATCCTGCCTGCCACCCAAGCTCTCATCTTCTTAGACCTTACAGCCCACCTTCCTTGCACAGTGCAGCTGTAGGAGAGGTTTGGGGGTGACTTTGTGGGGTTTTTCTGTGTTTATTTTTTGGGCCAGGCTTGTGTTCATATATTGCAGGTACAATTGCTGCAGAGGCTTGCAGCAACCAGCATCTGAGCTCTGTGCTCAGCAAAGAGAGCTGAGGGTGGAGTGATAAACTGATTGGAAATGCACTTGAGGGGTGGAGAAAAGGAGTGATAAACTGACTGAAAATGGATTTGAGGGGTGGAGAAAAGCACGTGCAGGTCCTTTTGTGTGATGGACACTGCGGTGTGGGGTCAGGGCTCAGTGCTGGCCCTGAACTTGCCTCCTCCTTCCTTTTCCAGGAAGGCCCAGGAGAGCTCTCCAGAAGTCCCTGCTGCAGGTTATGGCATCACAGGGGCAGTCCTGAGCCTGAAGTTGAGGTGTGGGCACAGGTGTGGGGCAGGACTGGGGAGCTGGCGCTGGGTGCTGTGCCCAGCTGGTGCTGGCCAGCCCTGCAGCTGCAGGGGATGCGATGGGCTGCATGCACACCCTCTGCACACAGCTCCTGGCCTCCTCCCTCGAGGGTGTGTGCCGGAGCGATGCAATCCCTCCTGGAGCACACTCAGCCTCGCTGGTTTTCCCAGGCAGATGGGCCCGAGGGAAGCACGGAATGGGCACCCTGCCCTGCTGAGGGGCACTGAGCACTGCCAGAGGTGGCAGCAGCTCCATGCCATTGGTAGGACTCAGCAGACACAGAATTTGGGTGGCTTTGGCTGTTTTCACACAGTGAGCTCCTGGTCCTGTGCCTGCTGGTCACTCCGTGCTGGCAGGATAGGTTTGGCAGTCTCAGGTGTGCACAGACAAGAATTCTCTGCTGGAATCTGCTGGCAAAAAATGCTCTCATTCTTATAAAACCTGTTTCAGCAAATCAGTGAAGGATTTGTTCCATTCAGGAGAAGTGAAGGAAAAACTGGTGTCAGCTTCTCCTTGGCATTCCCGCGGTGATCCTGGCACGCTGTGATGAACCTGTGGCTCACAACAGAGCCCTGCCTCTCTCCAGAGAGCTGAGACTGAGCAGCCCCGAGCATGAACTCCCTTCCCCAGCTGGAGACGGCCCTGCCATGGCTGTCAGGGGGACAGGGGGCCTCAGAAGTGGGTGGCACTCAGCAGCGAGTGCCTTCTCCCGGGTGCTCCTGCCCGGTGTGAGGAGCAGCAAGTCAATGGGCAGGTGATGCCCTGGCAGTAAATTAGCTGCCAAACCCACACGCTTGGATTAATGAGACCTACTTCAAGCTAAAGACAAACCTGTAGCATCCGTCCGGCGGTGGGAAGGACTAGGTGAGAAGTAATGTATCTCCATTGAGTTCATACGACATCGGATATTATAAAAATCCATACCCTATTTGGAAGATGTGGAAAGCAGATTGCTTGTTTTACTGACAGCGCTTTATCCTCCAACTGGCCACACGATGGCAGAAGAAGCAAACACTGCAATAATAAATGTTTAATTTAAAAAACAACCCACAACGATGTAGAGCGTGTCCCGAGGCCGGAGGGAGCCCGGCGCTGCCTGCGTGGGTACCTGCCAGGGACTGACCTCCGACACCCCCATCGCCGAGAACAGCCGAAACAAGGCCAGGAGAGCCATGTTTGGGAGGGTTTAATGGGTTTCCCCACGCTGTGTGAGGTTCTCCCTGGGTCGCTCCGTCCGTGCCCTGGTTGCAGTCTGCCAGGCTCGGCTGATGCACCGGATTGTTTTGTGCTCATTTTTGTGCTAATCGAAGTGGCGATGGACTCAACCAAGCTGTGTGGTGCTAAATTGTCCCTGCCATGGGCAGGGCATGCCCGGACTGGCAGGAGTCCATGCAGGAGCACTGGGCACAGCTCCGCCCGTGCGCGGCTGCAAAAGGCGCATTAACACAGATTTCCCTTCTATAGACCCGTGAGCCGGTAGAATTGCCACCAGATCAGCGGTGGAACCGTGCAGGCGGTTCCAGGCTGTGAAAAAGCCCAGTCAGGGCTGTTTGCTTCGTCTCTGCGTTTTGCTGAGATGGGGTTTTGCTGCCCCGCAGCCCCTGTGTCAGCAGCAGAGCAGGGGTGGCAGCTGCCTGGGGCTCTCAGTGAAACCCTGCCTGTGGCTCTTCGGGGTCAAGTGAGGAGATGGATGGATCTAAACAATCTGGCTCACTGCAGGACACTGTGGCTCTGCTCTGGCCGAGTTTGGGAGACCAGGCACCCACCTGTGGCTCTTCCCAGCTGTGATTGCACGTATTTCATCTGAGAGCTCCCAGGAAAAGGGTCTCAGTCCCTAGTGGCAATGCATTAAAGCTAATTATCTAATCTTTAATTCTGTATCATAGTCCAAGTCTTGCATTTTGCTTCTAATCTAGTAAACATAACAAAAATTAAAACATCATAATTTCAAACTAAACTGGGCAGGGTCTGCGATTTGTATGGCACAGGAGCTGTAAGGACAAGTGCAGCTGGATGGTTTCTTCTGCTGGTAAGACCAACTCTCCTGATCAATTAATTCAGGTGAAAGGTGAGGAGCAGCTGCACCTGTAGCAATATATTGAGGAGAAGAATAGAGCTGTTTTTCTGTGGGCCAGGTAAGCCAGATTGCCTTGGCCTTTGGAAACATGCAGGGATCAAACCCCAAACACTGCTGGTTCACTGGGCATGGCTGGTCTGTTCAGCACCTACCACAGAGCCTGCCACAGGAAAAGTGTCTGAGAACAATAGCTCCCTCTTCTAGCCAACACAAACAGGCTAGAAAAACATCAGGAAAGTACCCAGAAAGCAAGGCAAAAGCTGCCGGGTAGTGTTGGTCTAACTTCAGTGCTCTGTTGCTTTGTGGGGGAGGGAACTCTACAGCCAAATGGTTAGGCATTATACAAAGATGTTTAACAATTGCCATTCATCATTTTAAAGTGCCTGGCATTGTTTCTGGTTTCCTCTGTTGTGGTGAGGCCTTTGTGTGGGAAGGTGAGTAAGAGCCCAGCTGCACGGGGAGCGGTGGGAGCGCTGCCCTCGGGATGCAGATCAGTGCTGGCTGCGCCTCACAGCGCTGCCCTGCTCTGCAGGGATGTGGAGCCCTCCCTGATCCCTCTGCTTGCCGCCTTGGCAGAAGCGGGGTTTAAAAACCCCCACAGCTCCGCCTGCCCGACACCTGACTTCTATTTTGGTGCTGGGGCAGGCTTGGCTGTATCACACTGTGTGGAACTGCAGACAGTGGGTGCTTATGCAGAGCAAATGTGACTGGGTTTAGCCTTAGTAAATCAATATGATGCTACTTTCACTTTAGAAATGCAAAGTGAAAAATCTGTGTTTTCCAGGCCTCTGGAAGCTGCCAGCTGCTCTCTAGGCCCAGTTGTGGTGCCACAAGGTGAGTTTTGCTCAGTTTCCAGAAGAAGCTGGCTTTAAAATGGGAGCAATGCAATCTGCTGGAATGGCAGTGGCACCTGGGCGCTGGGCTCGAGGAACCTGCCCACTCCTGGAGGTGCTCAGAGCTGTCAGCCAGGGACAGCCCAGGGAAACTCCCTGCCCTGATGCAGAGGGTATTGATCCAGAAAAAGCTGTTTTATTGCTAGGCAATAATGATATTTAAAACAATAATAAAAACATGTAGGTTTTGTTAGGTTACATCTCATCTTTTTCAACTTGATGTTCAAAACAAAAACATGTCGATTTTGTTAGGTTACATCTGGTCTTTTTCAGTTTTGGTGGCTTACATGCTCTGTGCCTGCTCGAGTAGGGAGAAGGTTCCTGGAGGAAGCATTTCAGGTGAGTTTTGCTCGCCTCTTGCCCTGTCCCTGCCCTGGGCTGCATCACCAGGTGAGGGAAGGGTTCTGCCCCTCATTTTACTCCTGAGATCCCTGCCTGCAGGGCCATGGGGACCTGTTGGAGCAAGTTCAGAGGAGGCCACAGAGATGCTCTGAGGGTTGGAGCATCTCTGCCATGGTGACAGCCTGAGAGCTGGGGGTGTTAGATTGTGGAAGAGGAGGCTCTGAAGAGGCTTTGGAGTCCCTTCCAGTACCTATAGTGGGTGCAGGATTGCTGGACAGAGGCTCTTAATGGGGCATGTAGTTATAGGGCCGGGGGAATGACACTTTGGGCAGGTCACATGAGGGGTAGCCCTCTAAACTGAAGGGGGGGGTGGTTTTGATTATATTAGGAAGAAACTCTTCCCCGAGTGTCCTGGCATGGGCTGTCCACAAGAGGTGTGGGTGCTCAGGACCGGGTGGGACAGGACTCGCAGAAGCTGTCCCTGCCAGGACGGGTGGGACTGCGATGGTCTTTAGGATCCGTTACACCACAACCTGTTCTGCGCCAGTGACACAGCACAGGGGCCCTGCGGCGGGGACACCGCGCACGTGGAGGCGGCGGAGGGGACGGCAGCGCCGAGGGGCGAGGCTGTCCCCGTGTGTCCCCTGTCCCCGCGGGTCCAGCCGGGCTCGGGGCGAGGTGAGATTGTCCCCGTTCCCCTGTCCGCGTGTCCCCGCCCGTGGGTCTGGCCGGGCTCGGCTGTCCCCGCGTGTCCCCTGTCCCCGCGGTCCGGGCTGCCTGTCCCCGCTGTCCCCGTCCCGCGTGTCCGCTGTCCCCGCGTGTCTCCTGTCTCCGCAGTCCGGGCTGCCTATCTCCGGCTGTCCCCGTCCCGCGTGTCTCCTATCTCCGGCTGTCCCTTGTCCCCCCTCCCTGTCCCGACTGTCCCCTGTCCCCACTCTCCTGTCCCTGCGTGTCCCCTATCCCCCCTCCCCTGTCCCCGGCTGTCCCCGTCCCCGTCCCGCGTGTCCCCGCCCGGGCTCGGTGGCTCCCCCTGGCGGTGGCGGCGGGGCTCGCGCTGCTCCCAGGCTGCTCCGGGGCGGCGGCGGCGCCGCCTCCAGCGCGGCGGGACAAAGCGGGGCCGAGCGGGGCCGGGCCGGCGGCATGGGGCGCGGAGCGGAGCGGGGCCGGCGGCGCGGCCCGCAGCCCCTCTAGGAGCGGAGCCGGGCCGGGCCGGGCGATGCGGCGGTGAGCGCGGCGGGGCCGGGCGCCGCCGCGATGCTCCGCCGCAGCCTCAGCCGTCTGGTGAGTGCGGGGCCGGGGCGGCGGGCGGGCAAAGTTCGCTGTTTTTCTCTCTCTGCCGTGTGCTGGGGCCGTTCTCCCGCGGGGCTCCCGCATCCCCCTTCCCGCGGGGTCCGCCCGCGGCCCCGGCCCCGCCTCGGCGGCTCCGTCCGACCCTGCGAGCCCTCCAGAAGTTGCCTTTGCTGCCAGAGCCCAAACCTTGGTTTTTCCTCCCAGACCTGTCGGAGGGCGCTTCCCCGGCCGGCAGCGCTCCCCGGACCGCGTGGCTCTTCCTGCCCGGGGCGGGATGCGGCTCTGCCCCCGCCGGCTCCATCGCGATCCCTTCCCGCTGCCACATAAGCTGCTCGGAGATTTCACCGTGACCTCACTGCTTGGCCTGAGCTCTGTAATTACTCATTGTTTCCTTTTCCGCAGCAAATGTGCGAAAAGCGGTGTTTTACCGTCGTTCCGGGCGCCGCTGTTTGTTCAGCAGTGTCATTGATTGCGCAGTGCGTAGTTAGCGAAGTTCCTGGAGTTGGGGCGGTGTGTGTGTGCTGTGACACAGCCCGAGCACTCTGCGATGGACTTGGGTGTGCTGTGTGTGTGCTGTGACACAGCCCGAGCGCCGTGCCATGGAGCCGGGTGTACTGTCACACAGCCCGGGCACCCTGCGATGGAGTTGGGCAGCTCTGGGCCAAGAGGCTGGAAAGCTACCCTGGGAATAGGCTGGCCTGGCTGAGCCACGGCCCGAGCACCGTGGGATGGAGTTGTTTGTGCTGTCACACAGCCCGAGCACCGTGCGAGGCTCGGGGCCGCTCCCGGGGCGCTCCCGGTGCCCTGCGGCGCTCCCGGGGCGCTCCCGGTGCCCTGCGGCGCTCCCGGGGCGCTCCCGGTGCCCTGCGGCGCTCCCGGGGCGCTCCCGGTGCCCTGCGGCGCTCCCGGGGCGCTCCCGGTGCCCTGCGGCGATCCCGGGGCGCTCCCGGTGCCCTGCGGCGATCCCGGGGCGCTCCCGGTGCCCTGCCGCGATCCCGGGCTCTGCCCGCCAGGCCGGAGCCGCGCTCTCCTGTTCGCTTTTGCTTTGGAGCGAGATATTAGTGCCCGCTTTTCCAGGCTTGGAGCACAAGGGACTCTAAGTCGCCTTGTTGAGTCTGGAGGTAGCTCTGCGGAGCTGGGCAGGGAGGGGTTTGATTTTTGGGTTAGTTTTCTATTTGTAGGCAGTGTTTCTGTGGCAGGCGCTGGGTTAGCCCTGTGGAGAACACACCTACCTCAACCATTGTTTTGCAGCCCCGGGGACAGGTAGATGAGATGGAAGCTCAGTGCCCTGACTGTCTGGCTGTGATGCCTTTTGGTTCAGCTCTGCCCTGAGTGCTTCCTACCCCACCCAGCCCAGGGGCAGTTTTTGTGCCACTCGTGTCAGAGGCCTTTGTGGTTTGAGGCATCTCCACCGAGTGGAGTGCAAAGCTTTTTTAGGTGGCTGCTTGCTGTGAGCGGCTAACTGGGGATGTGTGCCTGGCCTCTGGATCCAGCACCCTCCTCCCTGGTGAGGAGCAGTCCCTGCCCTGCCCGGGGTCCCACACAGTCTCTGTGTCACCTCTGAGTCCCTTGGTGTGGGGAGGGGACGTTCAGTGCTGCTGGGGTGTGAGAGAAACCATCCCTGCACAGCCTGGGTATTTCCAAAGGCTCTGTGCAGGGCTGGGCTGTGGCAGCAGCCCTTTGGAAGGGTAGAGTGGTGTTGTGGCTGGAGGAGCAGCTCCGTTCAGGGCCCAGGACAGAGAGCCAGTCAGCTGCAGGGTTGGTGCAGGGTTTAGACGCTGTTTGCACCTCCTGGCTTTGCGAGCAGCATTTCGGCAGCAAGGAGCAGTTTATCAGGCACGTGCAAGTGGTGTGGGTCCCCCGTATCAGCCTTGGCTGATAGAGCAGCTCGTGCTCTGCTGCTGCAGCTCTGCCCTGTCCCCAGCCCCTCAGGCTGCCACGGCAGCCTTGGGCCGGTCCTCGCCCTCCTGCTCCCTGGGAGAGCAGGGCAGCCTGTGCCAGTCCCTGTGAACCATCCTGAGGTGCTGCCTGGCCCTCGCTCCTGGATGGGCACTGCTGTTCAAGGGGTGCTCATCCCGTGGCCGTGGCATTGCAGGAATTCACTGCAGTTATTAAAGGCTGCAGATTTTCTGGCACTTAGGATTCCATAGGGCTGCTCAGACAACCACTGTAACCTCTCCACTGTGTGGTCTCTGCCTGAGGCTCATAAATACCAACAGATAGTAAAAATCCTGTTTTCAGTTGTAACTCACAGTTTAGGCCCAATGGAGGTGACTTGCCCTATCAGCACGACTGTTTGTGGCTCTGTTTTTCCCTCCTATAAACTCTTATCCTGGATAGGGTATGAAATGGGATGGTAAGAAGAGCAGGAGGGGTGGAGTGGTGCATGTG
Organism: Diglossa brunneiventris; assembly: GCA_019023105.1. Classification (NCBI taxonomy): domain Eukaryota; kingdom Metazoa; phylum Chordata; class Aves; order Passeriformes; family Thraupidae; genus Diglossa; species Diglossa brunneiventris. The sequence goes on along the minus strand of CM032357.1, from coordinate 909,359 downwards.
GGTCTGCACAGCTACCTGGGGGTGCAGACTGATGCTCTCAGAAACAAATTGGATTCTGAACTTTGATTTGCACCACTGAAATAATCCCTGTCAAAGGAAGAGTGGGGCTGGGATCACTGCGGGGAGGTGGGATTGAATTGCCATGGTTAATCCACTTCTAGGAGATACTGTCAACTTGAAATATAACTTTAATTCATTTTGGAAACAGATTCTAGCACTGGAGTCTTATTTTAGTCTCCTGCTGCTTGTATGGCTGTTGTGGGAGGGTGCAGGAGTGGGGTGGGGAAGTGTGGGGGTGTCTGGGGGAGGTTTGGGGTCACTGCTGGGCTGGGCTCCTCAGGGGCTGGGGTGAGCACTGTCCACTTCCAGCTGGGTGGGCAGTGCTGCTCCCTGTGTCTGCATCACAGACAGCGGGCTTTTTCCTCACCAATTGCTGTCCTGTTCTTCACGGTACCCCGGGGCCACAGCTCTGCACCACAGCTCTGCCAGGGCTGGGGGAGAGAGAAGGGAGGAATGCAGAAAGAGAACTCACTGATGCCTTAGTTACTTGCACTTTTCCTCCCAATTTGCCTTTATTTAAGGCCAGTCTGGAAGCGAGCCCTGGGCACTGTGACCCTGCTCATGGGGCAGGAAGACCGGGGGCGGTGGCTGGAGCCCCCCGGGGGCAGTGGCTGGAGCCCCCCGGGGTTGTCTCCCTCCTCTTGGGGTGCCTGCTGTTTGCTGAGCCCCTGGGCTGGTGCTCTGTGCTGGGTCTCTCTGCAGTCAGTGCAGCTCCTTGCTCTGGCACTCTCCTGTTTGTGTTCAAACCCTAGGATAAGTGAGAAAACAACAAACAGTTTGTAACTGGGAGCAAAATTCTTCTGTTGGGGTGTTTGTGCAGAGTGTAACAATAGGACCTTAGTTGTGTTTTTCCAATTAATTAACTACCTTGGGGCCTGATCCTCTTTGCAGCCCGTGTGCTGGTAAATCCCTGGTGTCTGGCAAGTGCTGGGCTCCTTGTGAGCTGCTGGCTCTCAGCCCTGTGTGCCTGGTGTTGGGAACAAGGTGCCCCTTGGGCAGGAGTGCAGGGCTGTCCCTGGGCTGCACTGTGTGGCTCTGTGCCCTGTCACAGGCTGCGCTGATGTTCCCTTGCTGCTCCTTCTGGGGTCTGCATCCCTCTGTCCTGTGCCAGCAGTGGGTACCCCAGCTTGGGCATCCCTCTGTCCTGTGCCAGCAGTGGGCACCCCAGCTTGGGCACGGGGCCCTCTGCATCCCTCTGTCCTGTGCCAGCAGTGGGTACCCCAGCTTGGGCACGGGGCCCTCTGCATCCCTCTGTCCTGTGCTAGCAGTGGGTACCCCAGCTTGGGCACAGGGCCTCTGCATCCCTCTGTCCTGTGCCAGCAGTGGGTACCCCAGCTTGGGCATCCCTCTGTCCTGTGCCAGCAGTGGGTACCCCCAGCCTGGGCATGGGGCCCTGTGGGGCAGGTCCTACCTGAAGATACCCACCCCACTGAGACCTATTCAGAAAAAGGCTGAAAAAAGGACATGGCCCAAAGTCACTCTCTAGATGGGAAGTAAATTCCCCACTGGCACTGGAATAGGTGAGAAGGAGCAGGGCTGGATGGGGAGAGCCCCTGGGGTGCACTGGGCACTGTGGGGCTGTCCCTGCCCAGCTCAGGGGTGCTGGGGGTGTGGAAGGTGTCCAAGGCTGTGGTGGAGGAAGCTGATTTACATTCCCATCTTTAGGATGTGCAGCAAGTGTGCTCTGTGTGCAAAAATAGATTTTATTACACATCTGTGATTTTCTTTCACACTTGTTTTTTTTTTCCCATAGAGTGTGAACCAAACATTAGTGTGTGATTGCAGTTCCTATTCTAATAATAAAGATGATTACAGTTAGGAGTTGGAAGCTGTAGGAGTTGTCTTTTCCTCCCAGTCCAGCCCTGTTGACACCTGGAGAGGGAGGCTGCATGTCAGATACCTGATGCCAGCTTCTGCAGGAAGTGTTTTGCTTTCATTGGTGTGACGAAAACCTGCAGGCAGCTGAGGTTGGGGCTGGGGTGTCTCTGTGGCACCAGGTGGCAGTTCTGCTGGGAGAAATCCCACACTTCAAAAGAGTGTGGATTTCAATGAAGCCACTTGAAATTTTCATGAAAGTTGCTGGAATTTTATTTTTAAGATGTGTTTAGCGTGACAGCAGCATTCCACGTGCTCAGGCAGTTCCCCTGTAGCAGCCACAGGGCAGCCCATGCTTGACCATAGAGAAGTCAAGGGAGGCTCAAATAGGGAAGCTGGGACTGCAAAAAGCTTAGGGCTGCAAACCCCCATTGCTGTTCCTTCCCTGGAAGAGGGGGACACGGGAGTTTCTCAGGTTCTGGGGGACACAGGGGTTTGTGAAATTCCTCTAACGGTTTCCTCTTTAACTGTCTCCTAACTGTACCCTTATTCCCAGAAATAGCTCAGCCATTTGGCTAAAAATAAATAAAAATCAAACAAAAAGCCTGGCCTGGGATAAACAGCTGCATGTGTTCATGTGTTCAGTTAAAGTTCGGGAAGTTGGAATTGCTCCACAGAGGGCTGGAAAGCACCGGTCAAACATTAATGATAAGTGATGCTTCTAATTAAACCTGTGGCATGCTGAAACTTTTCTGTGGAGAATAATGAGTCTTGGCTGTATTTTCTTCTTCCCTCCATGCCACTTTTGTCCCCAGCTGGTATTTTGCTAGGAGTAATGATGATTGTCTGGGCTGTGCAGGAGAGGTTTGGAGCTGAGCTGACTGGAGCTGCAGCTGAAGACATGGCGATTTGCTTTTAATAATAAAATTTGTAAAAGCAAACGGGACGTCTATTAATAACAAGCTTTTCAGCCTTGCCTTTAATTTCATCCTGTTGCCTTTGGTTTATGTGTTTCCTTTCTGATTAAAACTGCTGTGTTCTGGCTGTAGCTGTCTCTAGTGGAGAGATTTATTTTTTTTTAAGTGTTAGTTAAAAGCAGAGCTGATGGAGAGCATTCTTGGTGTCTGTAAGTCAGATGAAACCTTTACACCCGAATTAGCTGTCTGCCTGTGATCATGTTTCTAGCAGTGCAGGTTTGGTCCCTATGAGCATCTTCCTCCCATGGCACCGTGCTTGCATCTCTTGTCCCAGGTGTGTAATTCCTGGCATTGTGGGACTGTGCTCCCTTGGGAGATTTAAACCCATTACCTTTGCCAGAAATGCTGGGCTGGCCAGGTGGGGAACATCCCTGTGGCTGAGGTGTGCCTGCAGAGGGGCTGGCATTGCAGGGACAAGGGAGGTGTCTGGGAAGGGGCAATTTCCAGGCAGCTTGGACACAGGGTGACCGAGTGTGCTGTTACCCATTTGCCTGTGTCACGCAGAGTGTGCTGTTACCCTGTTTGCCTTGCCCTGAAAATGTTTGCTGGGGGGTTTTCCAGTGTTGGTGGTGTGTGGGAGCGGGTGCTGAGGCTGGAGGGCAGCGGGGAGCTTTTCCTGCACAGCTTGGGCAGTCACCCAGTGGCTCTGTGCCCAAATGTGTCCCCTGCTCAGGGGACAGGGCAGCAGCTCGTGCCTGTGCCAGGACAGGTTATCCCAGGGTTACCTTGGAAAATGCCTTACCTGTGCATCTAGACTGAGGTCTGCTTCTCACTGCTCATGTTGGAAACATTTCTGTGCTTTCTGAGGTCTGGGAAGGGTTTGGGTGTTGTGGACTTCACCTGCCTGTGCTGTCCCAGCCAGCACGCCTGTGTCCAGCCTGGGCTTGGAGCCCCACAGGTGATGCTGTGGGAGCCAGGAGAGCCTGGCACACCTCTGCAGCTCTGCCCCTGCCAGCTCCCTCACTCTTGCAAACAGACAAGATTTTTTTTTTCCTACTTCAATTAGCAAGCAATATTGAGGTTCAGTGGTGGGTTTTTTAGTGCTTTCCCTTGTTCCCCTGGAGGTTTGCAGCTCTCTGTGACTTGTGGGGTCTGCAGGCAGGGCTGTCCCCAGCTGTAGCTGTTTGGGTGATCCCTGCTGCCCTGGGGGCTCACACCCTGGGCTGCTGCTGGCATGGGCACGGCAGGGAGGGCACAGGGGCACGGGCTCTGCCCTTAGGGACACCGTGCCAGTCACAGGGGGCTGCTCATTGCCAATAGGTAACAAGGACACTGCTGCCCTGGGAGCTCACACCCTGGGCTGCTGCTGGCATGGGCACGGCAGGGAGGGCACAGGGGCACGGGCTCTGCCCTTAGGGACACCGTGCCAGTCACAGGGCTGTCCTGCTCATTGCCAATAGGTAACAAGGACACTGCTGCCCTGGGAGCTCACACCCTGGGCTGCTGCTGGCATGGGCACGGCAGGGAGGGCACAGGGGCACGGGCTCTGCCCTTAGGGACACCGTGCCAGTCACAGGGGGCTGTTCATTGCAGACAGGTAACAAGGACACTGCTGCTCTGGTTGCTGATGATGGTAAGGCATTTCTGTTACTATTATTGAAGTGATTGTACAGTAATCTTGTGTAGTTTGGCTCCCTGCACCCGTTCCACAGGCTGGCTCCGTGGCCAGCTGCAGCCCCTGCTGCTCTGGTGTACCCAGCATGCTGCACTTTGCTGAGCTCCTTCAGTTATCCAACGTGCCACCAGTGCCTTGTTCACTGGGCCTGCCTGAACTGCCTAATGTTTGATTTGGGCAGTCAGTATTTTGCTTTTTTGCAATAAGCTTGACTCCAAGACTTGAGCACGGAGCTGTTCCGTGGAGTGCCTGAGCCCAGCTGTGGGAGGAGGGCCAGGCTGCTGTGTGCTGCAGGGGATGGCAGTGAGTGGCAAACTGCTTTAGAGCTTGATTTACTAACTTGTAGCCTGGGGAAACTGAAACTTGCCTCTTTGAAAAGGTCTCCTCTTTCCTGCCCTCACCCTGGCAGCAGCAGCACGGCTGCTGGGTCAGGAAAAGCCTGTTCTGCCCAAGGCTGCAGTGACTTCAGTAGCTGTGTGTGCATTAAATATGCATGCTTGCAATATATGCACATTAAATATGCATTTAAGCAATACACAGAGATGCATTAAATATATATTTATTTTTGCTTATGGGCTGTTTCTCAGGCTGGGCCAAACCCCAGGGAGCTGCTGGGCAGTGATTGGCACAGGGCACTGTTCTGATGGCTGCAATTTGGGTCCTGAGCCCGACATGGGACAGAGGCATGGGGAGAGGAGCTGAGGCTCCCTGGTGGCAGGAAAGCTGCTCTGGGTTTCGCTCCTCCTCCCCTCCATCATTTTCTGTGCTCTCACAGGGGTGCTCACTGCCACAGGTGCTGATCAGAACCAATGCTCTCTAAAATGTTCAGCCCCTTGTGCAGCCCCTTCTGCCCACTCTGTGGGCACCTCCTGCTGACTCCAGTGGCTTTTTCCCCAAACCTCAGTGGTGTTGTTGGGATGGAATTCCAGCTGAAGCCCCTTTAGTCTAAAAGCACATCTCCTCTGGCCACCCAGCCTAATTGATAGCGCTTCAGAGACATTTGTCCTGCCCTCCTTAGCGAGAGCTCAGTGCATGATCCAGTTGTTTGTGAAGAGCTTTTTGTTTGCCTCCTGCAGCAGAAGGAGGGGTAGGCTCCTGCAAGGCTGTTCTAGCTGGGTATTTTGCTCTCAAATCAGGCTTTTCTTTCCTATTTCCCATCTTGAACAAGATTCCTGTTAAACTCCATTGTGGCCTTTGCTGAGTAATGCTTTGCTGCAGGCTTTTTGCTCTTGTTTTCAGCTGAATTTCAGGATCTGTAGGTGAAAGGACTCCAGCCTTGTTTTTGGAGGGCTTGGTAATTTTTTACTGTGTGTTTTCAGAGAATCTCTTCTTCTGGCATGTCCTAAAGTATGCTGTATACCTTAACAAGATCCTGTGAGATGACTGAAGTGGGAAACAGAGGCATTGCTCACTTGGTCGATGTAATTTGTTTGCACTGTTGTGACAAGTTTGCAGACCAGAGGGATCCTCTGTTTCTTGTGCTGTAAAGGACCTAGAAAAGCTGAGTAAGATGTGCAACAGGCAAGGCCAGACAATTTGAAGCGCTTCTTTGGTGCTGCCATCCAAGATCTCTTCAGCAGTAATACAAATTAAATACTGCCTGACTGCAGTGACACTGTGCTCTGCTGCTGGAGTCTCAATTGGCTTAAGAGGGGAAAAAAATAAAAAAATAAATCTCACTGCCGGGAAATTAAATGCAGGGAGAAAAAAAAATTCCACTTTTGTGAGCAGCCCTTCCATCTTTTATTATGATTTCTGTGTAATTCCTCCCCAGCATTCATACAAAGCCAAGCAGCTGCTATCTGTAGGGACTCAGACTGCACTCAGGGGGCTGAAAGCCAGCCTTGAAATGCAGTATTAATGAATATTTTTTTCTGTTTGCTTTGGGTGGTGTTTTGCATGCCACTTCTGTTCTGTCTGAGTTGTGGAAGGTTTTTATTCTTTTTGTTTTTTCCTCCTTCCTTACAGCTCACCTTTTTTTACATTGTTTGCTCAGGGAGGGAGTGCAGTAAAATGAGCTTGATGCCCTGAGGGCTGTTGTCCTCATATCAGCCAAATTGATATTGTGGAGCACAGAATTTCCATGGGGGAATTGATATTGTGGAGCACAGAATTTCCATGGGGGAATTGATATTGTGGAGCACAGAATTTCCATGGGGGAATTGATATTGTGGAGCACAGAATTTCCATGGGGGAATTGATACTGTGGAGCACAGAATTTCCGTGGGGGGGTTTCTCTGAGGCAGTTGACTGGATGGAAGTGGGACTTTGCACTTGGCAGGTACCACTGCAGTGAGTGCAGGGTGGGCAGCAGGCAGGCAGAGAGGAAGCCTTGGCTGAGGGAGCTGCTGTTGGTGACAGTGAGAGCAGGAACGCCCTTGTCCTGGTGCCTGGCTAGGGAAGAGACTGATGGGCTGGAGATGGTTGAGTCATCCCCAGGGATGCTCTGCAGCTGCTGCTGCTGGGGTGCAGCACGGGGGAACCCCCAGGCTGCAAGGCTGAGGGTCAGTGAACCTCAGCTCTGTGTGCCTGCAGCTCTGCTGGGCACTGCCCAGCTCTGCCCTGCTGCCTTCCCAGCCTGGGTGTGCAGCTTTCCTGGCTGCTGTGCTGGGCACTGCTCACTGTGCCCTGCTGCCTTCTCCAGCTGTGCTGGGCACTGCTCACTGTGCCCTGCTGCCTTCCCCAGCTGTGCTGTGCTGGGCACTGCTCACTGTGCCCTGCTGCCTTCCCCAGCTGTGCTGGGCACTGCTCACTGTGCCCTGCTGCCTTCCCCAGCTGTGCTGGGCACTGCTCACTGTGCCCTGCTGCCTTCCTGCTCACTGTGCCCCGCTGCCTTCCCTCCCCAGGCTGGCCAGAACAGGAGCCAGAGGATTTCCTGCAGATAAACAGTTCTAGGCCCCATGGTGAGGATTTCTGTCCTGGCTGGGCGGATTTCACCCATCCAGTGTCCTGCTATGGCTGTGCCTGCCAGCCCCAGGGGTCAGTCTGTTGCTCACTGTGGTACCCAGAGATGAAAACATTCCCATTGTGGTCTGGGTCACATGGAGCTGATTTTGGCTGTGGAGCAAGGGGTGAAGTGGGTGATTTCTATCTTTTCCCTCGTATCTCCTGCTGCTTCTGTGGAACCATTTGTCTGTAGTACAGCAAGAGGCAGAGTTAGAAAACCACAGTTTTCATGGGTTTGGAGTTGAAAAGCTTGATCTGAACCCATGAGTGAGGAGCATGGGAGGTGCTGGGACCTTGGGTACCATTGTGGGGTTGAGGCACCCTGGGATGCTGGGGCAGGACTCTGCAGGATGGACCTGCCCTCCCCTCCCTCCTGGGAGCTGTGTTTGGGGGACAGAACAGCCTCCCTGGGGGCAGGCTTGGTCTGGGGGATGGCTCTGGGCAGCCCTGGGTGCCAGCCCTGGTTTCTGGGGTGCTGGCGTGAGGCACATCCTGGCAGGGCAGCCTGCAGCCTCTGCCCTGGAGCGTGCTCAGCCAGGCAGGCTTGCTTCCCAGGGGAAAGGCAAGAAACTGCCCTGGGAAATGGGCTTCTCGCCAGTCAGCCTGCAGCCTGGCTCGGAAGTGCTGGGAAAACTTAGAAAGGGGCAAAATGTTTGTAGGTGGCAGAGGTTAGAGTAACGTCTGGCCGAGCTGGGATACCTAACGTAGTATTTAGGGGTTTTTTGTTTCTCTAACTGGAGAGCTCAGGCTTTCAGAGGACCAGAAAACAATGGGAAAACCAACAGATTATAGCTCTGCTGGGTGGTGCAAGCACTGACAGTTGCAAACTGGGAGGTTTTTTCCATTTTGCTCTTATTTCAGTTTTTGCCAGGCCAAATCACTGCTCTGGAGAGCTTGCTGCCCTGCTAAAATAGCTGCTGATGAACAGACATATGTGCACAGCTTGAGCCGGGGAGAGGAGGGAGGACGAGTTTTGAAGACAGGAAGACCTCGTTGTATTTGCTTTGTGACCTCTGCAAAACATTTGGCTCTTACTCAAAGTCCTTTTTCTGTTCTCGAGCCTGAAGTGTTCCTATGAGCCTGGATTTTATATGCTGGCGGCATGCTGGTCGAACTTTTCTTTTGGGCTGCCAAAAATAAAGATCTGCTGCCTGTATTTCAAGATGAGCACTGGTTTCATAACCCTGGCTGCCAGCAGGGCAGGAAAAAGAAGAATTGAGATGCTGAAAACTTCTGAGGGTCGGTGGTTGTGTTTGAGCAGGAGCAACAGATTTTGCAGCAGCAGCAGCACTGGAGTGATGCTGCCCCAGTTGATCCCCTCTGGCTTTGGCTTTCTGCATCACTGGTGGAGCTGGCTGTGTGCAGAGTGCTGCTGAACAGGGGCTGTGGTTGCAGCCATTGTGGCATGCTTGCTGGCAAGATGCAGTGCTGCCTGCTTTGAGGGTAGGCTGCCTCCAGAAGGAAAAACAAAATCCCTGCCAAAAAAGGTCTTTTCAGCTGTCACCCCTGTCCATGGCACTCCTCAAGTCCAGGATAAGGCTGGGCTCTCCTTTAAATTTATTACATAGGGAAAAAAACTTCTGTATTTCCTCTCTCCACCCTATGGAGTCTTTCAAGTAGCCTTTTCCCCTGTTCTCTCCACCCAGCCATGTCTCTGATGGTTTTTATCAGTGGCTTTGTTGGCCAAGTCAGCTTTTGCAGGAAGTGCAGCCTGGCTGGGCTCTGTGTTCCCCAGCCCCCTGTCCTTGCTGAAGGTGGCCTCCCTCTGCCGTAGGGTGAGGCAGCAGCTCTGGGCACAGAGGGGACGTGGGCTGGGCTCTGGCTGGTGCCCTCACTTGGCTGCAGTCCCCCTGGCCGTAAGGGTGGTGTGCTGTGGTTGTGGTGCTGTGCTGAGCTCATGTGTACTGCTGGATCATCCCCAGCGAGCTGTGCTGAGCCCCACCACGGGCTGACTGCTGTAAACCCCCTGGCCCTTTTCCCAGTGCTCCTCTCCTGCTCTTGCCTTTTTCTTTGGGCCTGGGGACCCTCATGGCTGCCCCCACCCTGGCTGGAGCTGGCTTGACCCAGTGGTCGCTCCTTGGTGGTTCGTGTTCTGTCCCTGGCTGAAATATCAGAGGGAGCTCCAGCCTCACACAGGAGGAGGGATCCTGGTTTAAATTTCAACCTGCTGTTTTCCCAAGGGACCAGCCTTCCCACCCTGCCCAGGAGTGAGCAGCAGAGTCCCATCCAGTGGGAAATGAGGTCGGGCAGTGTGTGCTTCAGCCCTTCCCCTGGGCCTATGAGCTCTCAGGATTTCAGATGCCCTGTTGGCTGGTTGTGTTCCCAAGGTCTGTGCATGTTATTGACCCTCTCATGCAGGCACAGGGCGCCTGTGGGGTTGGTCCTGATCCATGGAGCTCTCTCTGTAAATCAGGAGATCTGCTGGAAGATGTGCTCGGTGTGGGTAAGCACAGCCTGAGCTGCTGAATTATTGAAGGTGTTCTCAAAGCATGGTTTGTGTCCTCACAGAAGTGACTGAGGACAAAGAGTCATAGGAAAATTGGCAAGAAGAAATCTCAATTAAAAATATATCTGCTGGGCAGTGAGGCTGGTGGATGTTTTGGGGAGGTTACTGTAAATTTATGGAGGCTTTTTAAAATTGTGGCTGTGTTTCCCTTTGTTCTTCTGAGGCTAAGTGAAACAGGAGCTAGAACAGGCTGTTTTGGGAGGTGCTGTTACTTTTGCAAGCTTTTTTTGTAAATCAGGTCGCCTTCTCTACAACTTTTATGATAAATGGAACAATACAGGAGCAATTAGACTTTAAACTATTCATGAGATTGAAGCCAAGTAATGTGATTTAATCTTTCTTTTGCATCTCTTTAATATAAGCTGTGATTTCATTCAAGTGTTTGAGCTTTGTACTTGTACTGGTTTAGCAGATGATTTTTTTTAAATGCCTGTGGTTTTTATTAGATCTGTTTTCTATGAGTTACTTGTGTTTATGTTGTGGCTTACAGTTATCTTCAGCAAACATAAAAGGAGAAGTTTTTTTTACTAGTTAGTTCTGGTTTTGGTGCTTTCTGGAGCTGTAGTAAATCAAATGCTGGTGGTTTTTTAGTTTTACTTCTGCTGCTGTTTTTTTCTGGAAACAGGGCCAGAAGGTAGCACAGACACTTGCTTTCCATATGGGGGATATAATTAAAGACTGTTTGCAGCTGCCCTAGAAATAGTCCTCTTGAAGTGGCTCCTTGTCAGCAGTGACTGCAGGGCACAGGTTCACCTCTCCCGTTGGACTCAGTGTATCTCCATTAATTTTTACCCAGGTTTGCTAATTTTTACCCAGGTTTGCAGCTTTTATCCAGTGCCATCTGGGCACTGTGCATGGTGCTGTGCTGGATTCCCAGAAAGTGAGGAGGAATCGTGAGGAGGGACATAGGTAGGTGGGAGGTTGTGCTGGGAAGGGACATTGCTGTGGGAGGGGGGCACAGATGGAAAAAGGGGAAAGGGACACAAAGGGACAGTTGCCCAAACTCACACAATTTGGGAACTGCTGTGGGCTGCAAATGTAATTGTGCCATCTGTATGGAATGCTCCAGCAGCTTGAAGTCATCAGTATGTTGGGTTATTAATTGCATCCATGGGCATTTTTACCTTCAAATCATACCTGTTCTTGTCTCCTCAAAGAAGAATTTATAGCGGAATGCCAAGCCTCAGGTGACCTTCCCTGGGCACATCGATGGGCTTTCTGAGATTGGGCAATGTAAGAAAACAGCCATTATCCCCCCTAATGCCTTGATTTCAGAGCTGCTGCTTCTGGCAGGACGTGGCCTTTATAGAAGGTGCAAGGATGGGAAGGCTGGGTTACACCAAAGCATTTCCCAGAACACACTGATGTGTGAGCTTCTCACTGCAGAGAATGGTGGTGCTGCAGCAGCAGCCCTGTGTGCCATGGCAGTGCAGCTGGGCATCTGGATCTGCCCCGGGGCAAAGCCAGGGTGGGCAGCAGCTGCCAGCTTGGGGCATGCTCCTGCCAGGGTGGGCAGCAGCTGCCAGCTTGGGGCATGCTCCTGGCAGAGCAGCCTCCCTTGCCTCACCTTCACCTGCTGGGATTTGTGTCTGGCTGTTGGCTTCAGGAGAAATCTGGTTTGGATGCCCTGCTGAGGGATTGACTCTCTGGTTAGGCTTGGTCAGGCACAGTGGGAGTGGAACAGGAACTCTGAACTGAAACTTGAAGCGTTGCAGGAGACACCTGCACCTTTGGGGCTGGTCCTCAGGTGGTGCAGACAGGATGGTGGCTCTGCTCAGAAACGCCTCCTTCCCTCCCTCCTCAGTTCCTGGTGGCTGCAGGGTCCCCCTGGTGCTGCTGTGATGTCTGCCAGCTGCTGGGAGCTCCTCTGGGTGGCAGGGACAGGGACAGCAGGTGGCTCTGTGGTCACCTACTGCATCCCCACGCCCTCCAGGCTTGGTGGGGGAACACGGGTGGCTTCCCTGGCACTGCCCCACACCGTGCCCAGTCTGGCACTGCTGGTCCCTACAGACCCTCTGGCCCAGGGAGGTGAGAAGGTGCCTAGGAAGGGAATGCAATTGTTTATTTTCTTGAATAATCCTTTTGGCAGGCTTGGCTGTAAACAGCAGGAGGAACTCTGGCTTTTGCCTGCTCCAGCTCACTCCAGCACTGTGAACTGTGGGCTCTGTGGAGCCCCACCAGGCAGCAAGGCAGCTGCTTGAATTGCATCCAAGTAATAATTTCTTTTTTTTTTTTTTGCCATCAGAATTAAAATTTTTCATGAAAGGCAGTCGGAAAAAGTCGTGTAAATCCTCTCCCTGCTAATCTGCATATTTTGTAATTTCCCCAAAAGCTTGGCAGTTATTCCCTAAATCTGCCTCTAGGTCTCTGTTGAGAGCTGTTATTAAGACGTAGCAATCCATTAAGGACCCACGAGGGCTGGGCTGGGCTCTTCCAAGGGAGAGCCTTGGGTTTCTGAGCTCAGCCAGCCCCTCCTGCTGCAGCCTGGGCTGTGCTCACCTGCTGGGGCTGCACAGGGATGGGCTGTGACCCTCCAGCTCCTGCTGTGGCTGTGGGCAGGTGTGGCACCGTGGGGAGCTGAGGGAATGGGAGTGAAGTGCTGTGAGTGGTGGGAGCCTGGTTAGACCCGGAGGGAGGGCTGGGATGCACCGTGGGGTCACAGTGCCGCTGTCACCCTGGCATTGCACTCAGTGTGGAGGTGATGCTGCAGGTGAACAACAGGGGATTGGAGGGGGAAATCCCCCCTAGGAGCTGGCCCTGAACTCACTGTGGCTTGGTCAGCCCACACACCACACCTGGATCTGGGTTCTCCTCTGCTCTGAGGCTCCACATGCACCCTGTGGGTAGCCAGGAAGTCCTGGTGAATACTTTTGGAAATCCTTGTGAATACTTTTGGAAGTCCTAGTGAATACTTTTGGAAATCCTTGTGAATACTTTCCCAGCAGTGCTTTAAGCAGAACTCGGTGCTTTCCGTGCCAGGGTGTGAGTGGCAGACCCTGACCCTGCTCCTCCCCAGCTCCGTGCCAGCGGGCAGGGGAAGCTGTTCCTTCCTCCCCGAGCTGCAGGGATGCTCAGCAGGCACGCCTGGCTCCAGAGCCTGCTCAGGGACACGGTGGGACCAGCGTGGGGACGTCTGTCTCAGCTGCCTGGCACTGCTGTGGTCTGGATGGATGGCTCTGCCTCCTGCTCCTGGGGCTCAGGTTGGGCAGCCCATGGCTGGCACCTCCATAATGCAGCAGGTACATCAGGGAACCTTTTTTGGGTCTGGTCTGTGGTTTGAAGAGGTGTGGTTTGCTGCTGGTGTGGCTGGGAGCACGGTGGCATTCCCCAGCTGGGGCTGTGTGCCAGCCAGGCCCAGTTTGGGGGCTGGTGGAGGTGCTCACTGCTGGGGTGCTGGTGGCTGCTGCTGGCTCTGTCAGGGTGCAGGGACATGGTGTGGGCCATGAGGCTCCTCCTGCTCTGAGCATCAGCCACTGGAGCTGTGAGCATGGCTGTGCTGAGAGCGGTCAGCGTGCCTCCCCAGCTATAGGCATGGTGTAAAAACACTTTTTTACTTACAGGTGTGCACACATGGATGGGAAACAGAGGAAGGGAAGAGCTGCTGCTGCCTATGGGCAGATCCTGCTCCTGGTGCAGCAGGATCCATTCAGTTGTTGCTGCTCCAGGTCCACCGGTTTTAACTTTAAATTTTTTGTTTTGACACTTTCTCCAAGCAGCAGTTAGTCCCAAGCCTTCTGTCTTAGCATGCTTTTCTTCAGAGCACCTTTTCTCTAGCTGGGTTTTGGTTGCACCTTTCCAAGCTGCCTGTGATGAGCCCTTTGGAGGGATGCTGAGCTGGATGCAGGGCACTCCTGGAGCATCCATCTGCAGAGGCTGAGCCCGTGCTGGGCAGCTGACTTGGGACAGGCATTCAGCATTTCTGACACCTGCTCTGGGGGGGTTTCAAGGCAGGCAAGTGTAGGGTTGGGGATTAGTGTGGCTAAGTGGAGTATGAAGAGTGTCTGCTGGTGTTTCAGCAGCCCTGCTGCCTGATGATGCCCTCGAGCCATAGACTGTGACCAATGTCTTCCCTGTTCATGTTTTGAAATTTGAAAACTGAACTCTAAGGAAATCTTACCCTGGTCTAATACCACTCTTTCCCCCTCACCCCTCTTCCCCCATTTGCTCTTAGTGGGCATTTTAATTTCTCTGTGTAATTTTAAGTTCAGCATCACAAAATGCTTTGTGGTGCTGGCCAGGTCTTCTCCCTTGGCTGTGAGCATCTGTGGCAAGGGGACTTTGTTAAATGAAAGGGGGAACCTAGACAGAGTGAAGAGCTGATTTTTAAACTGTTGCACAGTTCTGTTGTTTTTGAAAATAAAGTTTCCTGGTTTACTGAGAAACTGGGGTGTGCTGGGCTGGCCAGAGCTGGAGGCTGATGGGGACAGAGCTCAGGGTGCTGCTCAGCCCCTGAGAGCTGCAGGGACCTGCCTGGCCTCACCTTTGTCTCAGGCTGGGAAAGGCTTTAAAAGAAGTTGGAAATGTTGAGGGTTACATTGAAATAGAGCAGCTCTGGTGCTTTTGGTGCATTCAGGTACTTTGTTCACTATGTGTTAACATCCTCTCTTTGGCTAGGGGGATCTGTCTGTGCTTTGCAGGGTGCTGTCACCTCCCATGGGGTGGCTGGGCTCTGCTGGAGCTCCGTGCTGCTGCTCCCAGGTGGCTTTGGCTTTGTGAGGGGCTGTGCTCTCCTGCAGCCAGCCCTGCTTCCCTGCTGAGGTTGTTCTGCTGCAGCTCCCTCATCCTGCTGCTGCTGAGCACTGGGGCTGTCAGCAGGCCCCCGTGATGTGAGGCTGACATTCACTTGTGACATCTCATTCTGCTTTAAATTAAACCCCCAGCAGGCCCAGCTGGCTTCCCAGCACCATGTGTGTCATCTTGAGGAGTTTGTGCTGTGAAGCTGTCTGTTTCATTTGTGATTTTAGCTGAGATTTTTAAATAGCAGAAGCAGACCCTTTTGGTTTTTTGAGCTGAGCACTAGATCTGTGTGTGCCAGTGTGGTGGTGAGACATTCTGCATGGGTTTGAGGGTTGGGCAGAAGAGTGAGTGTAAGGGAGGGTGCAGTTGGCATCTTCCTCATGCAGTGAATAAACCCAGAGCTGAAGGATTCTCCACGTCAGGACTAGGAAGAGGTGTATAGATGCTAAATTATATTCCTAATTCCTATAATCCTTAATTCTCACACTTGCCTTAAAGTGTTTGATAAAGACACGTTCTCCTTCAAGAAGGAAAAATAACCTGGCACAGGCTGCAGATGCAGGCAGCAGCTGTCCTGCACAGGGCAGCAGTGCAGTGACCTGTCCTGGTGGGCTGTAGGGTGGGCTGTGCTCCTGAGCTGATGCCTGAGCAAAGGTGTGTTTCAGGCTCAGCACATCCTTCGTTTTGCTAGATGCCCTTAGTGTTCTCCATCCTCTGTGCTTTGGCTGGGTCAGTGAGGTGAATTTTCGAGTTCCAGCTGCCTTATTTCCAGTGAGCAGTGCAGTGTGCTGAGGAGCTGGAAGCTGTGAATGCAGATGTTGGGGTTCTTTGGAGCTCACAGCTGTCTCTCTTTGCCCGCAGTGTGCTGGGGAGGAGAAGCTGTGAATGCAGATGTTTGTAACAGCTGGCTCCCTTTGCCCACAGTGTGCTGGGGAGGAGAAGCTGTGAATGCAGATGTTTGGGGCTCACAGCTGTCTCTCTTTGCCCGCAGTGTGCCGGGGAGGAGAGGCTGGTTTTGCACAGATGTTTGGGGCTCACAGCTGTCTCTCTTTGCCCGCAGTGTGCCGGGGAGGAGAAGCTGTTTTTGCACAGATGTTTGGGGCTCACAGCTGTCTCTCTTTGCCCACAGTGTGTTGGGGAGGAGAGGCTGGTTTTGCACAGATGTTTGGGGCTCACAGCTGTCTCTCTTTGCCCGCAGTGTGCTGGGGAGGAGAAGCTGGTTTTACACAGATGTTTGGGGCTCACAGCTGTCTCTCTTTGCCCGCAGTGTGCCGGGGAGGAGAGGCTGGTTTTGCACAGATGTTTGGGGCTCACAGCTGTCTCTCTTTGCCCGCAGTGTGCCGGGGAGGAGAGGCTGGTTTTGCACAGATGTTTGGGGCTCACAGCTGTCTCTCTTTGCCCGCAGTGTGCCGGGGAGGAGAAGCTGGTTTTACACAGATGTTTGGGGCTCACAGCTGTCTCTCTTTGCCCGCAGTGTGCTGGGGAGGAGAAGCGGGTGGGCACGCGCACCGTGCTGGTCGGGCACCGGCCCGTGGCGGACACCGAGGCGTACGTGGCACAGAAGTTCTGTGACAACAGGATTGTCTCCTCCAAGGTGAGCCCCCTGTCCACCCAGGGCATCCTCACTCAGCCTGGGTGCTCCTCCTGGTTTGCCCTGGTGCTGGGTTTGGAAACTGGGAGAGCCCAAATTCCTCGAGGATGGAGGCAAAGGTGCCTCTGCAGGTGGAGCAGCCTGGCACAGCCCTGGCACACAGCTCCAGCTCTCTCTGGGGAATTTCTTTGCCAGTGGGGATGTGGACAAGCTCCTTTCTTGTAGGCTGGATGAGAGCAAAGCACGTGGACACGTTGATTTTGTGGGGTTGGGGATTTTTTGGTGTGTCTTTAAAGTTTTCTCACATCCCCTTTGGGAAGAAAAGACAGGTGTATAATACAGCATGAGATAACAGCAGCTCAAATTTTATTTTATAAAGGGCATTATTTTATAAAGGGACATAAAAATACAATTCCCTTTTTTTTTTTTAATTCTGTGGGGTTTTTCTTTCTTGAGATTGGACAAAAATAACCATGCTCTGTTTATCCCTTTGGATGAAAGGGGGGGAAACATTCATATGGTATTAATGCAGCTTTTGTTTATGGTGGAAAACTGTGATGACACCCATCTGCCTTCTGCTTAGCTTTTCTCCATGACATTCATGAAGCTATTTCAAAAGATTTGAAGCCAATTCGAGCAAAATATCAAACAAGTGGCATTCCATATTGTCAACACAGCTGGATACGTATGCCAGTGCTCAGCATTGCTGATGCTCAGCATGCACTTAGGCTTCAGTTTCGCTCTACTTGAGCTGCAGAGGGGTTTTTCCCTCACCTTTGTTTCTTTGTACATCTTGGATCTTATCTGTTTTTGTATGTCTGGGTTTATTTTTGGGAAAAGCTTTCAGTCTGTTTAGCTGGTGTAGCATTCCCATTGATGTTTCCCTGGCACGCAGGAGGGGCATTAGTGAGGACACTTTCCCCCAGCTCAGTTCCCTCACTGACAAATGGTTTGCTTTAGCACTAATTTTAGTTCTTCCTTGATTTATTTTTGAATGTTATGTCCTTGCTCTTTTTTCCTTTTATATTTGCTAGGCCTGGGACCTGTCCAGTCTTTTTTATGATTAAGTGGACATTAGTCTTGAGACTTCACTGTTCTTTTTTTATTCCAGACAGACTGAAAGATAGATATTAGACCCTTTATTTTCCATGTTGTTTTTAAATTCCACATGCTTTCCAAAGTAAATGATTCAGCAGCCTTCTTAAAATTATAATGAAGCACAGCCTAATACTGAAATTGTATGGGCAAGCATGGCTATTTTTTTTTCTTTTTTTTAACAAAAGCAGCTCTAAGGTGGTTTGGGAATTTGGAAAAAATGTATGCAGTTTGGGCTATGTTTTAATGAAATCACTGTGTACAAATGCCTTTTTAGAAGTTGTCTCACTGTGAGCCACCTCTGACTGTTCAGTGCTCCAGCAGAGAGAGCTGGAGCTGGAATTTGGAGCAGGAATTTGGTGGGATCTCAGCCCCAGCTGCATTGTGGAATTTGGTGGGATCTCAGCCCCAGCTGCATTGTGGAATTGGTGGGATCTCAGCCCCAGCTTGTGGTGGGATCTCAGCCCCAGCTGCCTTGTGCTGCTGGGTTTGCCTCTGGAGCCCTCCAGGCTGCTCAGGCCCCTGGCTGTGCTTGCCCTGCCGTGTCAGGGCAGAGCTGCTCTCCCCGTGTGCTGCCCATTCCCGCTGGGGCTCTGCTCCCTGCCAGCCTGGCTCTGTCTCAGTGCCCCTCTCTCCCCACAGTACACCCTCTGGAACTTCCTCCCCAAGAACCTTTTCGAGCAGTTTCGAAGAATTGCCAACTTCTACTTCCTCATCATCTTCCTCGTGCAGGTAAGAGCTTTGAGGCTGAGCGTGAGTTTGATTTAGGCTTAACTGATGTTAAACACGGCTTGAACAAGAACTGAGCTTTAGAACTGCTTGTGCTTATAGAAGTTTGGGGATTTTTAAGTTGGAGGCTGTGTTATAATTCTGCCACGCCATCCAAGGCATCAAAATAATTAAAATATCTGGGGCTGTCTGAGGTGGGGTTTGAGTGACTGCTGAAACACTGAAAAACCATCTTAATTCTAACTGTTAAGATCATTCAACCACTGAAAATACACTTGGTGCTACACAAATAAGATCTGGTTTTGTCACCATTACTGCTTCTGTGTCTTATCTCTGTATTTCCCCAAGTGATACGATCTTTTTATGTCTCAGATATTATGAGTTTCAAGGCAAGCAGGAGAGATAGGATGTACTCAGTAAAATTCAGAAAATGCATAGGATGACTTTTGGAAACTGAAGCTTGAGGAAGTTGCTCTGCGTGGGCAAAACAGCAAATTTATTACAGGCACAATGATGAGTGCCTGGAATGCTCTGCCTGTGCAGTGAGGGGCTCTGGTTTCCAGCGCCCTGGCTGTGCAGGAGCAGGGATCCCGAGCCGTGGCTGTGTGTGGCTCTCCTGGCAGTGTGACATGAAAGGCCAATTTGCTCTGGTGTCAGCTGGCTTGCCTCCATCTCTTCATTTCGCTGGCGTTGCTCCATTTTGTCAGACCCAATTTGTAATTTGCCTTGAACTGAAGCGATACCCTGGAGTCAGGATGTCCTTTTTGTGTAGCTGGCCACTTAGTGATGTGCTATTACATTTTATCTATTGACCCTCTGGCCGTGGAGAACATGGAATATTCCTGATCATAGACACAAACTGGGCTTGTCTTGCTGCTTGCCCCATTTTAGGCACAGGTGAGAGAAGAGCCTGGCTGTTCCTCCTTGCCTCTATTCTGTGAGCACCTCTAAAACCAGGAAGCAGCCCTCGTGGTGGATGAGAGAACAAACAAACACAGCTGAGCAGAGCCCAGCCCCGATCCTGGCTGCTGCACAGAGCAGCCCTGCCCCAGGTGCTTGTCATGCTGAGACATCACCTGCCTCAAAAAGGCACTCAGGGCCACTCTGTTCATTTGCAGTACCAAGGCTTATACCTTGGAAAATGCCACCTGTGTCTTGAACGTTCATGCTTGTATTTAAATGTCTGTCAGTTACTGGGGTTGTCCCCCTGAGTGCTGCATGAGGAGTGAGGTGTCACAGTGCTGGAGGAACTGCCTGGGCCATCTGCCCTACCTGTTGTGAAACATTTGATCAAACCTTCTGTTTCTGTGTGGCTGCAGCTCCAGCCCTTTGTGAGACGAAGTGGGTGCATTCAGCACAAAACACTGCACACAAACAGTACAAACCTCTTTGGTTCATCTGTTGCAGCTCTCTCAGGAGCCTGCAGGGAATCTCCTGACAGAAGGGGCTGGCCTGGAGTGAGCACAGCCCAGGTGTGTTTGTAGGCAGACCAAGCTGGTGGCAATAAGCTATTTTAGGAACCTGCAGAGAGTCTCTTTGAGGAGGAAAGTGGAGATAACTTTTGGAGTGTGGTCCTTAGTGTCCTAAGGAATCTCCTAAGAAGAAACTATTAAGTAACAAGAGGACTTTGTCCCTTTTAAGTGGATTTAAATTAAGCTGTTGAAGTCCTAAACCAGTCTAAAAATAGTTTCAGGGGAGTCTGCCTTTCTCCTGGCTTGTTGCTTGTGTGTCCCTCAGCTTTTCACCAGCCACAAAGGGGAAGAGTGGTGTCCAGCCATGCAGGAAGTCCAAACTCTAAATACATATATGAGTTATTCCAGGCATTTAATCTGATATTGTGCTCCTATATCTGTAATCCTATATCTGTGTGGACAAATTGTGCTCTTTAATATAAATACATACAACTATAACTTGTCCAGTGCAGGGAGCTCTCCTGCTGGGCAGCAGGAGGTCCTCCACTTTGCCCTTCTCAGCACAAAGCCAAAGTTCTTCTTGGATTCCTAAAACCTGTCCAGTTTTTGCAGGATAACTTTTGGCTAACAGGCCTAAGGTTCATGATACTGCCCTGGTGAGTGGCCATCACATGTGCTGTGTGCAGTGTCTGTGTGACACTTGGCACTATCCTCACTCAGGGCTGTTCCTCCAAAGTGGGGTTTCCACCAGACTTTCTGCTAGGGAACACTTTACACCCATTTGAGTGAGCCAGGGCTTTGTGTACCTGGAAATACTTTTGGTGTTTATCTTGGTTTACCCTCCTGCTGCTTGACTCATCTGCCATTTATCTGGCTGCTTCTTGTGGTGTCTCTCTTCCACTTCAGAATCTTCTGGCTTTTCTCTCTGGGTTCAGTAGGGCAGGGTAGTATTGCAGTGCACAGCATTTCATAGTCAAAAATGTCCATGTAGCTGACAAGAGGAGTCCTGTCCTTAACACAGCTTTTTACAGGCAGCCTGGAACAATAAATATCCAAATGCTGCTGTTACGTGAGTGTGCTGGGGAAGCACAAACAAGAGACAAAGTCCCTTTGTGGGGACACAAAGCCTTTCTGCTGAGCTCCCCTGTCCCTTTCATCAGAGCCACTGGTGCTCCCAGTCTCTCCAGGAGCAGCAGGGAAATGACCAGGTTGTGGTGCTCTGCTCTGGAAGGTGGGAAGTGCTCCCTGCCCCTTAGGAACCTGCCCTGCCATTCTTACCCTTTGGGCCACGTCAGGAGGAGCAGCAGTTTCCCACAGCCTGGAGGTTTCACTGGTGATCAAAGGTTTGGTCTGTACTTGGTGCTGGCTGCAGTGGGCTCAGCAAGGAGCCAGCCCTGCCCCAGGGCCCCTCTGCAGCTGGGGTGCCTACAGCATGCTCTGAGCTCCAGGTTTGAGAGCTTAAAGACAAAGCCTGGATTTCTGTTTTACTTAAATATTCATGTTCTGTTCTGCAGTGTATTTCATAGGTAGTTTGGGCTGATGGGTGTTATTTTTAGCCTCCCAATGTCAGTGGTTCAAGATGACTGGTACTGCTCTTCCTTCCCTTTCTCCTCTGCTAGGCTCTGACCTGCCCTCAGTGGGATAAGCGCCCTTTCCCCCCATAACCAAAGGTTTGGTTTTATCTGCTGCCTGACACCCAGGGCTCAGCAGTCCATTTTTCTCCTGCAGGTGATAGTGGACACCCCAACCAGCCCGGTGACCAGTGGCCTCCCGCTCTTCTTTGTCATCACTGTCACAGCTATCAAACAGGTACAGCTGTCACTGTGGGGGAGATGCTCTTTGAGACAGGCACAGAAACAGAAGCCACCAACGTGTGCTGGTAGGTGTGGTGCCCCCTCTTAGAGGGTGAGACAGGCACTGGTGCTCTTCAAGAGAGGCTGCACTTTGGGTGTGGGCTTGGTGTCTCCTGTTCTGGCAATGGAAAGCATCCCTGTGCTGTTGAAGGCAGGCCACGAGGGTCAGTGAAGCTTTCTGCTGTAGGTCTGGTGTTACATGAATGTTTTTCCTCTTCTTGGAAACACTCCCTGAGTCCTTGCAGAGACGTGCTCCAAATACACCCACGCTCTGCTTCTGTGTTGGTAGGTGGGAAGGACAGGTTCTGCTCCCCACTCAGCCAGTCCTGGAAACGTGTACTCCTCATCTCCTCGCAGTGCTAAAAGACCTTTTGCCTCCCATCACAGGCACACATGCCATTTAAAATTTCCTGAGTGAATAATAAAAAAAGGTGTTCCATCTACAGGGGCTGGAAAAGGAGAGCTAGTATAAAATCTCTCTGCTTCAGATCTCAATGCTCATTCCTCCAGTCAAGGCTGAAGAGGAAGAGTCTCATCCCGCGTTCCCATAGGAAGGAGTTGCAGGCTGCTGAGTGTATTATTCATATTATCAGTCTGTTCTTACCAGAGCTGAGAATAATAGAAATGTGTTACAGTAGTTTAGCTGCTTGTTGCATGCCCTGCATATAGCTTGTTTTTGTGTTATTTTAATCTGTTCTGAATCTGTCAAATATGCATATGGAGGTTTTCTAAATGAATTGATTCAGTCTGAGCTACTCTGGTTGATGTTTTGTCAGGCATGAGGGAGGTCTGAGGACGGTTGCCTTATTCATTGTTTCCATGTGTCCCTCTGATCCTCACTCCTCCTTTTCACTGGTTTACTCACTTTGTAAGGGGTTTGTGCTGCCTGTGTCTGTGCCTTAGGGGTACGAGGACTGGCTGAGGCACAGAGCTGACAACGAGGTGAACAAAAGCAACGTCTTTGTCGTGGAAAATGCAAAGCAAGTGCGGAAAGAGAGTGAAAAAATCAAGGTAACTGTTAACTGAGAACCTGCATGTGTCTCTCTCAGGCTGATGGGAGCACAGAGCTGTGTGCTGAGGTTACAGGGGCAGGGAAGGAGGGCTGTCCTGGGTCAGAGCTGCCCCAGCTTGCTCACTTTCAGCTCAGATGCTCCAGAGCTGTTCCTGGTGAAGGAGTGAAGCTGCCTTTGATTTCTTTTGAAAAGCTGTCTCACAGAAGCTGTACTGGGGCTGACAGGTGACACATCTGTCAGCATTTTGCACTTCTCCAGGACAGGCAGTCCTCTTCTATTTGCTACTCTCCCAAGGACACCAGGAAAGCACACTTGGCTTTGATGTTAGTTTATCACACCGTACTTCAGGCAAGTACAGTCTCTTGATCCATCAGGATTTAGCAGAGGAATAAACACTGGCTGTGCCCTGTGGGTGCTCTGAGTCAGTGCAGGGCTGGATCACCCATCAGGCTCTGGAGTGATGGTCAGGGATCTGTGCCCCTCCTGGACCCCAGCTCGCCTCTTAGGCTGAGTCATACTCACCTACTCACCTAAAAACAACCGAGAGGGCTTTTCATGTGAGTGTTTCCTTTCTCCTAGGTTGGAGACATAGTAGAAGTGAAAGCAGATGAGACCTTCCCCTGTGACTTGATATTTCTGGCCTCCAGCAGCACTGATGGGACCTGTTACGTCACCACAGCGAGCCTTGACGGCGAGTCCAACTTCAAGGTCAGGGGCTGGGTGGGCAGCTGGTGCTGGGTACCTGGGCACTGCCCTGCTTGGGTGGCTGGGGCTGTGCTGGGCTGGAGGCTGCTGCCATGGAGCCCATCCCCGTGGCTGGATGGCTCTTGAGCAGCTCCTGCTCTTGTCTGCCTCCAGTGAGTCAGCAGTGAGCCCTGGGGGATGTTTGTGCTCTGCTCAGCAGTGGGCCCTGGGGCATGGCTTGTGCTCTGTTTGTCTCCAAGGGCTGTTTCTGCTGGCCCTTGGCCGGGCTGGCTCGCCCTTGGCCAGTGCAGCCCTGCTGCCCGCCGCAGGCAGCGTCTCTGTGCTCCCTGCTGCAGCCACACTGGGGGCCCTGCTGTGTCAGGGGAGCAATGCCAGCCTGCAGCCCCTTTCCAGGCCCTGCCAACACTCCTGGTACTTACCAAAAGGGACTTCTTTGAGGCAGCATGTCCAGATTCATCTGGGGAATTTTTCACCAGTGTGAGAAAAGTGTCGCTTCTGGGATTTTCCCTCCCTTTCCCTGGAGCAAGCAGTGAAACTTAATACTAGTCCTGCTCAGGATGAGTATCTCCAGTTTATTTTCTTTCTTTCTCTATCTCCCCGTCTCTAAACTAAGGAAAGAAGCAGCAACAAAGAGCTTATATACGTCAGAAGACATGAATGTTTGGTTTCACTTGAGTTTGATAAATATTTGTATAACACAGACTATAATAATATTATAACAATATAATAAGTATATGATAAATATTCAGATACTAGCAGCTGCAGCAGTAGGACTGGAAGATACTTTACCATGACATGATTCATTCCAGCACACTCTGAAGTCAGTGGGAATGCCAGTGTGGATCTGATGTGCTGTTCTGGGATTTGTGGCTCTTCTCCATGGGTGGCTGTTGCTGGTGCTGGATAACCTGAGTGGGAGCTGGGGGCACAGTGCTAGTTCCTCTAGTGAGGAGGAGCTGGAGCTTTGAAGTGGCTTGAGGCTAAAAATAGCTAACCATGTTAAAAGGCTATTGCTTATTTGTGTCAGGTGTGATATATGCATGAGTTCACATTACTTGTGCACAGTCTTGGCTCTTACTAACTTGTGAGCCTGGAGATGTGATGCTGAGTTTCTATATCAAGCACTGTGGTGGTTTTTTCTTGGTTTGTGGATTCCTGTAGGTGACTGGGAGCTGTCTCCTGTTTCATGAGGAGGTGAAGATGAGTTTGAAGGGGGAGAGGGAATAGAAAAGCCAGCTCTGTTTGGGGAAATAGATCTAACATTAGGAACCAGGGTTTGCTGCAAGAGAGGGGTGAAGGAAGCACACTTGGGTAATCACCAGACCTCATCTGCAGGGGTATCTGCTGCCTTCCTGGTGGGGATTTTTCTGGTATTTGGAGCATGTCAGGTTGGGGTATGGGAAAGGTGGCTGATGAGTGAAACTGGAATAGAAATGTAAAAGATTTTGTCAGGGCTCTGTATTTGGCCATACGTTAGCTAACAGAACATGTGTTTTCTAAATGCACTAAAGGATGTAAAGATCCTGGAATTGATTCGGAGGTGGCTTTGAAGTATCACTCAGTAATTGCACAGTGTCTCTGCTGATGGGAGCATTGCAAACCCCCCACAAGGGCTGGCTTTGGCACTGCAGGAGCAGTTTTGACAAAAGCTGTGGTGTGTCCGTGTGTGCTGAGGAGGCAGGCAGGTCAGCAGAGCACACGGAGGAGGGGATGTCTCATGCCATGGCTGCAGTGTGTGTGACTCCTGGGCTGCACAGGGAAGGGATGCACACGTCAGGAGCGGAGGAAGCGCTTTAATGAATTTGTTTATGAAGATGGATTGAGGCAGCCTGCCGTGAGCCCGCCGTGACTTGGAGCTCTGAGCAGCTCCTATAAATAGAGCCTGAAAGGCAGCGAGCAGATCCTTTGTGGGCTTTTCAGTTAATTATGAGAGATGAACCTTTGCAGCAGCAGCTGCTAAAAATAGCTGGAGTCTGCCAGTGCTCTGCCTGGTCCCTGCTGCTGGAGCTGCTGTGTGGTTACCGTCAGGAGCCAGGGCAGGTGGTCAGCTCCTCCTTCACGGGGCCACCTGCAGCCTCCCCTCCACCCCAGCCAGGGCAGGGCCCCGGGGAAGAGCCAAGGATGCTCTGCTTCTGGTGGATGCCTTGCTGAGACACCCAGCAGCTGCTTGCTGCTGTGGTTTCCCTTAGCATTGGTGACTTCATTCCTTCTCTGAGAGATGCTTCAGCTGCTTGGTGGGAGCGTGGTGAGGGCTTTGGGGAGCTGCTGGTGCTGACAGGCTTGTGCACAGTGGCATTTTGAGTGATGGGGTGTAAAACTTGGGGGTGGGATTGCTGCTGGGGCCCGTGGTGACCCTGCCTGTGCTCCTGTGGCAGACTCACTACGCCGTGCGCGACACCACCGTGCTCTGCACTGACGAAGCCATCGACACCCTCACGGCCACCATCGAGTGTGAGCAGCCCCAGCCCGACCTGTACAAGTGAGTCTGGCCCTCCTGCCTCCTCCCGTGCCTCCTCCCCTGCCTGTGCTGCCCTGCAGCTGCCTGGGGCCATCCCCTGCAGGCACCTCAGCGCTGCCGCTCGGGGCATCTGCAGTTCAGCAAAGCACAGTTCATCTCCTTTGTGGCAGAGACCAAAAGGTGGCTCAAGGCACTGACAAACTGCCGGGCCTCCTCGTATGAGCATGGCAAAGTCTTCAAAGCTCAGTGTCTTTGCAGAAAAGCCTCCCCAGTGCAGCTGTTTTTGTGGTACAATGAGGTGGTTTTTGTCAGAGCTGGTTTTTGTCAGCTCAGCAGCAGGAATGATCCCTGTACCTGTTTCTAGGCCGCTCTTACCTGCCCAGTAAGGTGCATTGGGCTGAATGACTTCCAGGAGTGAGTTCTCTGTTTTTAGATCACTTAGAGAGGTTTTCTGGTGTGTTGCAGTCTGTAATGGGGATGTGCTGGACTGTGTGAGCACCCCTGAGCATGGGACCTGTGTGGCTTCTCCCTGTCCTGAGCACAGCCGCCCCTCTGAAGCGTTAAACTCTCAAATTCACTTGTTTCTGGATTTGCTTCCATTTCCTGTCAATGACTTTCTGTTATGTTTGTAGTGTCTATAATGTGTCTGTAATACAAGTTTCTTGTATTTTTATCACAGATTTGTTGGAAGGATTATCATCTATGGAAGTAACCAAGAGCCTGTAGCCAGGTTGGTCCTGCAGCTGCCTGTTGGCCCTCCTCAGAGGGGCTGGGCATCTACAGAGAATTTCAAAGATCTGAGCTTGTCCTGCCATCATTTGGAAATTTTTTTTCTTTAACCATTCCAAAGACTTAATTCTAAAAGGAGGCCTCCCTTCTGCCATCCTGTGGTTTGTTTGAGCCCCTTCTGGGGAAGCAGTGCAGGACCACCTGGTAATGTCCTGCCCTGCTGATGGGGCACAAATTTATCAGGCAATGGCAAAATATTGTCATTGGAAGGTAAGTAAGAACTCAAACATCAATCAGACTGTTCCATGGAAAGAATGAGCAGGTGATGTTCATAAGCCATCCAAAACATTGGCTCTCACCAGAGCGTGTTGGATGGGTTTTGTGCTCTGGTGGGGCTGTTCATACCCTGGGAGCAGCAGAGAATCTGGGGGTTGCAAAGAGAAATAAAAACACAAATGGGGCTGTCAGCATTGACTGACTGGGCTGGAATGGACAGGCTTCTGATGATTTTAACATTGCATTTTTGTATAAATCCCCCAATAAGAGTGGAATCTTGCATCAGGGGTAGTATTTGTGAGATGAAATGGAAATGTAATTACATAAAGAGAAAAACTCGGGCAAGGCCCCAGTTTAACATACCAATCATGTAATCAGACGTAAGGAAACTTTGTTTATCTTTGTGTTCTATTTCTAATTTAATTTATAAAGTAGCTTGGATGTTCTTTGAGTGATGTAATGTTATAATTTCTTTTATGTTTAGGTCTTTGGGTCCTGAAAACCTGTTGTTGAAAGGTGCTACCCTCAAAAATACCAAGAAGATTTATGGTGAAGTTATTTTTGTTTGTTTATTTAAATAGTTCTGATAAGTAATGACAAATGCAGATGTTCCCTACTGAATCTGGAGAGGGAACATACTCCTCTGCAGCCTGTCTACCTGGGCTGTACAGTTTTCATGCAAGCTGGTTGCAAAGTGGCCAGGTGAAATTAGGGGCACTGGTTCCATGTGCAGGGCTGCCCAGGTGCATTAATTCACCAGAGCAAGCTTTCCTTTTGCCTGGGACACGAAGAGCGAGGAGCTGTGCCCAGACCCTCTCTGGAAGCAGACCCTGCTGGTGGAGGGTGGGGGCTGTGGTGGGAGGCTGC
This sequence comes from Diglossa brunneiventris, assembly GCA_019023105.1. Taxonomy (NCBI): domain Eukaryota; kingdom Metazoa; phylum Chordata; class Aves; order Passeriformes; family Thraupidae; genus Diglossa; species Diglossa brunneiventris. The sequence continues at coordinate 881,975 of CM032357.1, read as the reverse complement.
GGCTTCTCCTGGCTCTGGGTGATCCACGGGCTCCTGCTGGTGCTCTGGGATGCAGCAGTGGCACTCCTTGGCAGCCTCGGGGGTTTCTGGAGCTGAGCAGCCCTTGGGTGATGCCTCCTCCTCCGGCTGGGACTGGGCTTTGGTGTAAGCACCGGTGCCCTGATGGCCCAGTGCCAGCTGGCTCCCTCCGGGCTCCTGGCCCTTATGAGCCCTGCTTTGGTTCCTGCAGGGTTGCAGTCTATACTGGCATGGAAACAAAAATGGCTCTCAACTACCAAGGGAAATCTCAGAAACGCTCTGCAGTTGAGAAGTGAGTATTTGTGTTCAGGAAAAAATGGGTAAAACCTGTTGGGTTTGGGTTTGTTTTTAATGGATGGCTTATACAGAAGTAATCCCCTAACTGCTGCCTTTTGTTTCAGATGCCCTCTGATTGCATAGAAAAATCTGGGTATTTGATAAAGCATATCTTGCAAGAAGCAGCATCATTTAGTAGCTTTTTAATTTAAAAGCAAAATTAAGAAATGTTTAAATATATGAACCTGACCTTGAATATCAGCAGTGTCAAAAGCACTTGTTCTGTAATTTCTTTCTTAAAAGTAAGGAAGTCTTGTTCTTGTCTATTTACATGTTTTTCTCTATAAAAATAGCTGCAAGAATTTAAAAAAGAAACCTGTTTTTCAGATCCATCAACGCTTTCTTGATAGTGTATTTATGCATCTTATTGGGCAAGGCCACTGTGTGCACGACTCTGAAATATGTCTGGCAGAGTAATCCATTTAATGATGAGCCTTGGTACAACGAAAAGACTAAAAAAGAGAGAGACACGTTCAAGGTGAGTGGATTTGTATTTCAGCACCTCCTCCAGCTTGACTTACTCTGGCTGTTTAGTTTAATCTGATAGTGCCTGCTGCCAGCCCTGAGAGTCCTGTTTGCTCACACAAAGTGCTGTTGTTTCCTTGGTCTCTCCTGCTGTTTGTGCTTCTTTTGTGCCTCTCTCGTGCTTGTGCACAGTGATATTTGTGTGGAACAGGGCAGAGCATAAATAAATACTGTATAATATAGAAATACAGCTGATGTAACCTGAGTCCTTATCTGAAGTCGAGATATCTTTCAGCTTTGAATAGGTAAACCTAAATTGAGGCCATGTCAACCAGTTTGTTAAACTTGCCCAGACGTGGGCAGTCAAGCCTGAGAGAGTGAGTGTGAGTGTGCAGAGATCGTCACTGGATGGGTTATTGAGTTGATGGGCTATGTACAGGGATGTCACTGCACACTTGTACCCTTGCCACAGCCTGACTGGTCTCAAGCCACCTGCTCCCTTTTTCTGGTTACCTGGGGTCAGGATGAGCCTGTAGCAGTGTATTCTTGAGAGGAATATGCTTATGAAACACTGTTTGGTCACTGTGGAGCAGTGAGGTGTACTCCTGTTCCTGCAGAAGACAGTGGGATTTTCTGTGCCAAAGGAAATGGAATTTAGCTCTGTAACAGCTGTATTCATCTTCATGTTTTTTTCCTATTTAACCTTCTCTGAGAAGCTGTTTAGAATCCCTGAGGTGTTGCTGCAAACTGCCCCTGTGCCCTGAGAACCACAGGCTGCATCTTCTCCTCTTTCCTGTGCAGGTCCTGCGTATGTTCACGGACTTCCTGTCGTTCATGGTCCTCTTCAATTTCATTATCCCTGTCTCCATGTACGTCACAGTGGAGATGCAGAAGTTCTTGGGCTCCTTCTTCATCTCCTGGGACAAGGAGATGTATGATGAAGAAATCCAGGAGGGAGCATTGGTGAACACCTCGGACCTGAATGAAGAGCTGGGGCAGGTCAGAGCGTGCTGTGTTTGCAGGATGTGTCAGGATGGAAATGGGGGTGAGAGTGCCCTCCCTGCGAGGAGCCCTTGCTGTGGCAGTCCCTGGCAGTCCCCTGGGGCCGCAGCTTCACGCAGGGCTGTGGTGGCACTTTGCATTTGATGGGATTCCACTGGCTCTGCCAGCCAGATGAGGTTATAAATAATGCATGAAAGAGCAGGAACTGGGTCACACCAGTTGTTTCCATTTTGGGGAAGATCAGGCGCAGCGCTCTGCGTGTCAGGGTGCTTTGCTTTCACTGCTCCAATTAAAAATTAAAAACCCTCTGTCTCTCTGAGGATTAGTGAAAATGTCTGCCCAGTCATCTCCCTGGGCGTGCAGAGCACGTGCAGCTGTGCTGCTGGGGCACCCAGACAGCTCAGGCTTCCCTTCCTGGTCTGCAGCAGGAGAGGTGAGTGCAGGGCATCTGAGTGCCTCCTGCTTTTGATTTTGCTTTAAAAACAAGAATAAAAATACACTTGGAGTAGCATTAGCTCACTGAAATACAGCTCTGAGATGAAAGTCCCCAAAGGAGGCAGCAGACCTGCAGCAGCAGTTCTGTAAGCACTAGGGCTATAGCAGAGGACCCAGGAAAGTGAATGAGGGCAAAGTGAAGAGCCTGGAGACAGATTTTAAGTCTTCAGAAGCTGCCTCCTGCCACCTATGCAACAGGCTGAAAAACAAGGAGCAGAGTAGCAGAGCTACAGAGCGATACAGTGGGGCACCTGTGTCTGTTTGCAGTCGGGTTGGGATAGCCAGGTGCCCTCCACAGTGGCACAGATGCCCTGAGATGCCCAGGCTCTGTTCCAGGGGCTCCTTGCCAGCCCTGTGGCAGCTGCCTGGTGTTGCAGGTGGAGTACGTGTTCACAGACAAGACAGGCACCCTGACAGAGAACAGCATGGAGTTCATCGAGTGCTGCATTGATGGGCACAAGTACAAGGACTGCATGGCAGAGGTGGATGGCTTCTCGCAGCCTGATGGACCCCTCAAGTACTATGGCAAAGCTGAGAAGGTAAGAGATGTGTGTGCTGATGGCTGTAAGGGTTTTGTGGGCAGCTCCTGGCTGGTGTGGTGTTCAGCTGGTACTGAGCCCTCCCTCTGTCCTGCCCAGAGCCGTGAGGAGCTGTTCCTGAGAGCCCTGTGCCTGTGCCACACGGTTCAGATCAAGGAGGCAGACCAGGTGGATGGGCCGATGGCACACCCAGAACGCAAATGCACCTACATCTCCTCCTCCCCAGATGAGATCGCTCTGGTGAAAGGGCGCAGAAAAGTAAGGATGTGGAGATGTTGGCTCTTTATTCCCTCTCTGTGGTGGGAAGGAGGGAGGTGAGGATGATCTGGAGGTGACAGATCCCTTTCCACAGTCTCTGTGGGAAGCATGTTGTGATAGCATTGCTGAGCCTGCAGTGCTGTGAGCCTGTGGGTTCAAGTGAGCTCTCTGGTAAAGGGATGCTCTGTAAAGGATCTTCCCTGGAAGGCCGTGGTTTGCATTCACTGAGAGCAGCCCCAAGGCGCTGCAGTGCCCAGCTGTGGCAGAGGCTTCTTTGCTGGAGCCCACGTGGCCTTATGCTTTATTCTCTTAGAAACAGAGACCAGTTACCATGTGTATATTGCTGTGAAACTTTTTCCTTGCCATGCAGTGGCAAAATAATAGGATGGTTACTTCTGTCAGTTCCACATTTGAGTCCTGCCAGAGATGCTCGAGGGCAGGCTGGGTGGGGCTTGGAGCAGCCTGCTCTAGAGAAAGGTGACCCTGCCCCTGGCAGGGGTTTGGCACTAGGTGGTCTCTCCAGCCCAAACCATTCAGTGATTCTGTGCTCTTGCCAGCCCCTCGGTTTGGATGGAGGCTGTTGCAGCTGTGTGCACTTGCTCATGGCTTGTAAAGCTGCCAGAGAGCCAGTGGCCCATGTCCAGAGGCTCTGTGTGTCTGTGTGCTCCAGTGCCCAGCTCTCCAGGGGATGGGAGCAGTGCCAGGACATCATAGCAGGCTCTGCATGGAGCACACAAACATCCAGCCCTGCTCCTTAGCTCGGGCTCTCGAGCTCTCCTCTGCAGTGCAGGGGGTGAAACGAGAACGTTGTTATGTGTGATATGTGCCAATGGGTGTTTTCAATGCTCTTCTGTCCTTTTGTTTATTGACAGGTATGGTTTCACTTTTCTAGGACTTGAAAACAATTTCATGAAAATACGAAACCAAAAGAATGAAACTGAGATGTAAGTGCTGCTGGGGCTGCTGAGAACAGGGCTGCTCTTCTGCACCACTCCCACCCAGCTGATGGAGTTTGACCTTGCCAGGCTGGCCTGAGCTGTTCCTTGAGGGCAGTCAGACCGTGCTGACCTGCCCCAGGACTCCTGTCCCATTTACAAAGCACAGCGCATCAAGGCATAGGCAGAAAGAGTCACCTGCAAAAATCCACGGGTGGTTTTCTGATATCTAAATTCAGGTCCTTCAAGAGCCTGCAGTCCTTTGTGTGTATCCTTCATCTGCACGAGTTGTGCAGGTGGCTCCTGGGATTCACAAGATGGCTGCTGACCTTAGAGGCCGTGGCTGGGGCTCACAGCAGGACACTGTGAGCCTAAACTCGTGACACGGCTCTGTTCCCTGTAACCTTTTCTTCCCCTCCCAAGCTGAGAATAGTTAGATTTTAGCCTGTGCTCACAGCTTGGTGGACATCTGTGAGTCACTGACCCAATCCCAGCACTCCCTGAAAACTTGCCTTCACAAGCAAGTTTCACTTCTTCCCTCATGAAGAAACTTCTTATTTAACTGTGAGACTCAGTGTTACTGCTTGTGGCACGTGGTGCCCCATTCCCTGCTGAGCCCCTGCCCAGCCTGGGGGCTCGGTGCCCTGGTGGGTACCCACACCCTCAGTCCCATGCTTAGAGCACCACAGGATTACTGCAGTTTGGGTTTTTTCCTCCATTTTCTTGTGCAGTAGCTGTAAAATTCATTCCCAGGTGGGAATGCCACTTGTAGGGTGTATTGATTTCTGCAGCTCATTGTTAGTGATTTTCTGTCTCAAGTAGTTATTTTTCTATTTTTCCTGTACTGAGTCAAAGGTTTTTTCTCTTTCTCTGAAGGTACCAACTTCTGCACGTGTTGAACTTCGACCCTGTCCGGCGCCGCATGAGCGTCATTGTGAGAACCAGCACAGGTACAGGCAGAGCCTCTGTGGGCTCTGAACCTGTGTGCACAGCTGTGAAACACATCCTCCTCCTTCCTGTCACCCACACAGCCTGAGCTCTTGGCTTTTCTAGGCTGGTCTAAGTAAATTCTGTCCTGGGACTGGCTGCTGTAGAGTTAATTTTCCTGCATGGGAGCTGTTTGGGACAACAGCAGATCAGGGGATGAGAACAGTGACCCATGGAGAGCTCCCTGCCTGCCGTGTTGCAGGCTGGAACAAGCACAGGGAAGACATGTGAGAATGTCCCCTGGGTGGGATGGGGTTTCATGGGAATAACAGACAACAATTCAGAGGTCACCATCCTTCTCAAGTGTCAGTCCTGCAAGGTTTGGGATGCTGCTCTTACCCTCCCTGGAAAGCTTGCCAAGGCTTACAGATACAGTGTCCAGCCTGATGCAGAAAACTTGCTCAGAGGCAGGTAGGGACACGCAGAGTCTCAGCCAGAGGAGTTTCACAGGCTGGTCCAAGGCCATTTTTGGTAGGCGGTTGGGTTTCTGGCAGTTCCCTCTTTAGTCCTCCCAGATTTCCTCCCTCTGCATCACTTGCTTGCTGTTGACATTATTAACTCCTTCTGCAGCTTGTGAGTGCTATAAACTATTTATAACTTGTTTGTAGGAAAGTTGCTTCTCTTCTGTAAAGGAGCAGACTCCTCCATTTTTCCGAGGGTGCAGCAAGAAGAAATCCAGCAAACAAAAGTCCACGTGGACCGCAATGCCATGGTGAGCACACGGGTGGAATTTGGCTGGCTCCTGGGGTCAGGAAGGCCTTATTCCAAACACAGGGATGTGACCTTGCTTTGGAGTGAAGTGTTGAAAATGTGAGTGTCACTTCACATTGTTTTGATGTCAGGCTTCTTTCCTTTTCTGTTTGGTTGACTTCCACATTTATTTGATATACTTATATGGTCTCCATCACAGTTGTCCAAGCATCTCCCAGGCAAGTTAAAAATAGAAGTAACATCAGCAGCCTGGTCCCGGTGTGGTGGCACCCAGTGCTGCTCTCCCTGCTGGCTGCACACTCCCAGCCCTGCTCCTTCTCTTGGTTTCTTTCTGCACATAAGAAGCAGAACCACAATTACTCTGTATAAACACAGAAAATTGCTCTTTTGACACAAGCCAACAAATTATCCTTGCTCTCAGGGAGAGACAAAAGCACCAACCCTAAAGTGAGGAGCTGTAAAAAAATCTGGATTTCAGGGAATTTGCCCACTTTGTTTTGTTTCCCTCCCCTGCCAGGATGGCTACCGAACGCTCTGTGTGGCCTTCAAGGAGCTGACTGAGAAGGAGTATGACAAAATTGACAGGCAGCTCAATGAAGCCAAGATGGCTCTGCAGGACAGGGAGGAGAAGATGGCCAAGGTTTTTGATGACACAGAGGCAGACATGCACCTGATTGGGGCTACTGCTGTAGAAGACAGGTAAGGAGGAGACTGCAGCACCAGCACTCTGGTGCCTGTGGTTCCTCTGGGACGTGGCCTTGTGGCCGGGACTCGCTGTGGTGGAGCTGAACAGCCAGGGACATGCTGGCAGTGTCCAGGGCAATTAATTACACCATGGCACAACCCATTTCACAGTGCCCTAGTTGCTTAAATTGGCTGGTGTAGTAGGAATTGGGATTTATTAATGAAACTACTGAAATACTTGCACTTCTGGAGAGTGAATTAAGCACACAGCATTAATTTGCACATCAAAACGAATTCAATTCCACATTCAGTTATAGTAACTGCAAGTGTAAATTAAACTCTTACTGTGAGGCTTAAGAGTCAAGAGTATAAAGCAGCGATTTCTCTTTTTGTCTGCAAATAAAAATTGGATATTGCTGACTTGTAATCCTTATTCCTGTGGCAGTGGTCTCCCCAGCATGGGAAAAGTCAATTTATGTCTCTTGAGCTGGTGTTTTTGGGTGCAGAGCCAGGCTCAGGGCTGTGTGACGAGGTGAAGTGATGCTTTGCTTCTGCTGGCAGGCTGCAGGAGCAGCTGGCAGAGACCATCGAAGCCCTGCACGCAGCTGGCATGAAGGTCTGGGTGCTGACAGGAGACAAGATGGAGACGGCCAAGTCCACCTGCTACGCCTGCAGGCTGTTCCAGACCAGCACGGAGCTGCTGGAGCTGACGGCCAGGACGGTGGGCGAGAGCGACAGGAAGGAGGAGCGGCTCCATGAGCTGCTGCTGGAGTACCACAAAAAGCTGATCCAGGACCTGCCCAAAAACAGGGGCAGCCTGAAGAGGTGAGTGAGCCACAGGACCCAGCCATGCCCGTTTCAGATGCAGACGTAGGCTGAGCTGGGGCCCTGGGGACTGGGTACTCACAGACACTGTGAGTGGTTCCTTTGCTTTGCTCATCATCTCTGCTATTAGTTAGCTTTGAACTTCATTGCACTGCTCCTTTAGTGAGGGCACGTGCTAAGCCTAAGCTTTTAAAAATTGCTAAGCCCCAAAAAATGGATGGGAAGAGGATTAACCCAAAGCCAGGGTTTTTTTTCACTAAGATGATACCAGCAGCTAGGTTCACTTAGTCTGATGAAGTTTCAAACGTGTTCCTTGTTGTGCCCAGAAGCTGGACGTTGAGTCAGGAGTATGGACTGATTATAGATGGCTCCACGCTGTCACTGATACTCAACCCCTCTCAGGACTGTGGCTCCAGCAATTACAAAAGCATATTCCTGCAGATCTGCCTGAAGTGCACTGCAGTGCTCTGCTGCCGGATGGCTCCTCTGCAGAAGGCACAGGTATTTATTTACCTCTCACTGGGACACACGCTGAATTCGTCAGCTGGGACTTCACCTGAGCATCCTAACCAAGCAGGACTTCTCCAGGCTGTGTGTGAGCCTCATCTGAGCTTCAGAGCAGGATGAAAGCACACAGTTCTTTCAAATCTGAATGCAAACCCTTTGTTTAATATGCTGGCAGGAACCCATAAACCCAGGCCAATTAGAAATAAACAAAACCTCCCAGTTTGCTCTTTTTTTTTTTTCCTTTCTGAATTTGTCAAGTGGAGTTGGTGACTTCCTCACTGCAGCAGATGATGTCCCAGCCTGATAAGTGATGTGTTTCTGCTCCCTGGGATGTGTGAGAGAGCCCACCCTTGGGAGAGCAGGGTCTGGCAGAAGGGAAGAGCGGGATGTTGCTGCTGGGGTTTGTTTTTAAATCCTGTCCTTCAGCCCTGCCCAGCTGGGTTGGGCTTTTGCCTGGTTGTGACTGCACAGCAAGTAAAGAGGGCTTTTATTCACCTGACCTCTCCAGGTGTTATAGTGCTACTGTAAAAGCCTGATTGCTTGTCCTGGGGGGAGCAGTGGGAAGGTCTCTGGAGGCTTTTTAACTGAATTTTGGGTTCTGCTGCTTTTCGTTTTTTTTAATCTTTTAGATTGTGCGAATGGTGAAGAACACAAAAGGAAGCCCTATAACCCTGTCGATAGGGGATGGTGCAAATGATGTCAGCATGATTCTGGAAGCACATGTTGGAATAGGTAAGAGTCCCTGGAACACCCATCTCACAGCCCAGACCTGTCTGCTCTGGCTGGGGCTCCCCTCTGAGGTGCAGTTGGTGTTTCTGACTGCATGTGGCTAAACCAATGCCCCTGAAAAATGTGGGAAGTCTGCTCTTGCTTTCCTTGGAGGCAGAGTTTAAGTCCAGATTAATGCTGGAGATCACAGAATCATGGCATAGTGTGGGTTGGAAGGGGCAGTAAAGGGTCCAACCCCTGCAGTGAGCTGGGAGATCTTCAGCTCCATCAAGTTCTCCGCAGAGCTGTGTAACAGCCTGACTTTGAATGTTCCCAGGAATGGGGCACCCACAGCCTCTCTGGGCAGCCTGTGCCAATGTTCACCATGCCCATTGTGGAAGAGAGAGGTGAGATCCTCATCTGCTGCTCACCTGTGCTGGCACCATTCTCTGTGTCAGTGGTACACTGCAGGTTATGTTCCAAAGCTCTGTGACCAAAGTGGTGGTGGTGATTGCTTGGGGCTCAGGGGCAAGGGGCACAAGCAGCAAACAGATGGGGGTTGGTGGCAGGGCAGGGACAGGCCAGACTCCAGTGCCAGCTGGTGGCAGCAGCTCAGCACAGCACCCAAGGGGTTTGTGGGGCTGGTGCCCAGGTGTGTTGTGCCTGCACTGTCCCTGTGACTGACAGCAGCTGGAGACTCCTTCTGTCTGCAGGTTGGTGTCTGAAATTCGGGAGCCTCCTGTAGTACCCCTGAGGAAGGGTCGGTGGAAGAGGAAGGGCATGTTCTTTGTTTGGGGCTGTTGGAAATGCTGTGGTGCCCTCTAATGCAGGGAATCCATCTGGATGTGGCTTTTGTGAGCAAAACAGCTCTGGGGATGTCTCAGGAGGCTGAGCAGCTGCAGGGGAATAACTGAGCTGTGAGAGATGCAGGCCAGCCCAGGGGAGCCAATTCCTTATCTTCCATCAGGTTTGCCTAGACACCGTTCACCAGGCTCTTGCAGGAAATCACAGAGCAGCCTAAATATAGTTTAAAACCTCTAGAGGCAGGTCTGAGTGTTGTGGAGCCAAAACCACTCCAAGTATTCATGTTTGGTCTCCTGTGGCTCTCAGGAGGGAAACTCAGCCTTTGTCCCTTTGAGGCACTGAGTGATGTGAGCAAAGCCAGTGGGCAGCATCCACATTCCAGCCCTTTGGGATTAACCCTTGCCGTGCTTCTGTCTGCAGGGATAAAAGGCAAAGAAGGACGCCAGGCCTCCAGAAACAGTGACTATGCTGTGCCAAAGTTTAAACACTTAAGAAAACTGCTACTAGCACATGGGCATTTATATTATGTGAGAATAGCACACCTTGTACAGTATTTCTTCTATAAGGTAAGGGGCAGTGTGCAGCTGATCTCTTTGTTTATCCTGTGCATTTCTTTGGCAATAGAATAAAATAATAAACAGGAAAAAAATGTGGGGGATATTCTGTAGCTCTGTTTTCCCTCCCTGGGACAGGCTGTGTCTGCCATGTGCCTGTCCATTGAAAACAGTGCTTCCAGGAAAATGTGAGCATTCTTCTAGTGTCTCCTGGAGATACTGACTGCTCACAGGATTGGTTTTGTGCTTGATTGAACAAGTGCCCTACCTTGTCTGATATTGTAATGTCAGACACTAACGTCTGATAACAGGAAAAACTACTTGGGTGTAGACTGAGAAGTCAAGTGCTTCCCTGCTGACCATTTGTCTTTTGTTTTCCCAGAACCTTTGCTTCATTTTACCACAGTTTTTATACCAGTTCTTTTGTGGATTCTCACAGCAGGTAACTTCCGCTAATTTGTCCATAAAGGCAAGATAAAAAGCAAGTGGCAGAATGAGGCCTCCTAGCAGAGACTTGGCTTTTGGCATCCTGTCCCTTCACCACCTTGCTCTAGAGGACAGTAGGAGCTGGCCTTGTTGCTCAGCACCAAATCTGGAACATAATATTTTGAGACTATAATTGAAAAGAAAGGAACCTGCTTTCTTTCCTTTCCCATCCACCAGCCATAAACACAGGTGGACACCTTCCTGAGGTAGTGAGAGAAGGGTTTGACTGGTTTGTCAGCACCTGATTTTGCTACAAGAATAACTTCTGCTTTTCTTACAAGAACAAGTTTTGAACGGTTTCCTGGTCTTGTCTCCTCTGCTGCATTTCACTGCATTAAAAATGACACTCAGAAGTAAGAATGGTTCATTCTTTTATGTCTTTTAAAAAAAGACACACAATGAGTGTTACCAGAGCTTTGTTTAATCCCAGTAAACATCAGAGGGGCAGATCCATGTGTGAGTGGGTTCAAGTGCTTGGAGACAAGAGCTTTGGCTTTTGTGTCAACTTAAGGGGCTTTGTGTCTATTTGGGCTCAAAAGTAATAGGAAGAGTGAATGGTGAGAGAGAATTCTCTGCTTGTTTTGGCAGAAACACTTGCCTTTTTAAAAAAAAGAAGCTCTAGTTCCTCTAAAACAGTCCAGTCTTTAGAGAGCCACAGGCGGCATCAGATGTATTAATAGAAACAGCAGCACAGGAGCAGCAAGAGGAAAGCTGTGATAAGGGCTGTTCAGTCATGTTTTTCTGGGGGATAAGCTGGAGATGAGACCAGCCAGTTACAAGACTTCTGTCAGTGGGGGCAGGTTCCTGGGCACTGCAGGTGCCTTGTTCCCCTTGCACTGCACAGAGCACAGCTCCATCCAGTGAGGCTGTGCTGGATGACAAAGGGATGGATCTGTGTGACAAAGGGTATGCAGGAACTGGTAATTTATGGTTTCATTTCTTTGTGGAGAGGCCTTGTTCTGTCTGTCTCATTTAACCCTTTCTTTCTCCTCTAAGCCACTGTATGATGCTGCTTATCTGACCATGTACAACATCTGCTTCACGTCGCTGCCTATCCTGGCTTACAGCCTCCTGGAGCAGCACATCAGCATTGACACTCTGACCTCGGACCCTCAGCTCTACATGTGAGTACTGCTGGGCTGGACAGGCCTCTGCACACCTCTGGTACCTGGGGTTTGGGTTTTCTTGGTGCAGCAGCATAAGCAGGTGTCCCTGTCCTGTGTCAGGGATGGCATCACCACCAAGTGCAGAAAAAGCCATCTCTGTCCCTCTAGCTCACCTGTCCTGCATTCAAGCTGAGCAGCCTTGTGTTTACTGCCTGTTGCTGTTTGTTTATGCTCTCTGACAGTATCTGGTCTAGCAAACTGCACTGCTCTATCTCTGTGAAGGGTAAACTGTAGGTGGAATTCATCCAGAAGAGAAATGGAGCTGTGAGTGTGGCCAGACCATTCATTCACGTTACCCTTGAGCCAAGCACGTGATGGAGCATGTAATGCAGGGGAGGGGGGTGCAGCCTTCAGGAGGAAAACAGATCCATTCATTTTCAGGAAGATGAACGTTTCTGAAGCCCAGCTCAGGCAGGTGGTTTCTCAGCTTGTCTAAATGGATGTGGTCCCCCAGGCTTCCCCTCCATAGGCCAGGTCCCCTTATCAGAGCCCAGGGATCTCTGTTCATCAATCCACACACTGTGTTCTGCCACGTTGCCCAGGGAAAGGACAGCTTAGACTGTCTCCCTCTGCTTTGCCTGTTGTTTTCTCTCCTTGGTTGCAGCAGGGAGAGGCTCCAGTCTTGCCCCGGAACAGAGATGCTTTCCACCTTCCTCCCAGCCCTGCCCACACGTGTGCCTGGGGCAGCCCTTCAGTTGGGATTAAGGAAGATGTGTTTTGGAGGAAGCCCCTCTCCGTGCATCCCTGTTGCCAATTCCCCAGCCTGGCAGTCAGCTCAGCCCTGGGGCAGAAGCCCAGTCGGGGCTGCTTTGGGCAGGGGCCCGTGCCAGCCCTGTCACTGGTGTGATGCTCCTCAGCAGTGGAGGAGCTGTGTGTGCTCGAGCCAAGGGTGATCTCTGTGCAGACAGCAAAGGGAATTCTCAGGTGCCTGAAATACTGTGTGAACGTTGCCTTAGGTATAGAAACAGCAGTGAATGCAGCAGGAGCTGTAAGGCTGGGAAGGGGCTTGGTGTGGTTTGAAGTGAACACTCAGAGCCATGATTGATTAGAGCTCTGTATTCCTTCACTCCGTGGCAAAATGCCACCATCTGGATTTTTAAATAGCTTGGTAATTGAATATTGTGCGACAGAGAGCGGGAACAGCAGGCCCCTGTGCCTTCCCCTGGTGGGCTCTGTGATCTCTGGGGTCTGTGTGTGGAGGAGAACAGCCTTGGTTGGAATATTCGTGGCTGTGCATGTGCTGCTGGGTGCAGAGCGCCCGCTGCGCTGCTGCTGGAGGGAGTGCTGAGCTGCTGCACTGCAGATCCTGACTCTGGAAAAAGCTGTTTACCACGAGCACTGCAGGACAGAAATGTGAATGCAAAACAGAGCTCACAGGGAGGAAGCTGCTTGTATTTTCTCTCCTTGCAGTACCCCACACTTCCAGTCTGCTTTATCCTTGCTCGTTTCTCAGACCCAAGTTGTGACATGTTAGAATGTGGTCACAGCATCATCCTCTGTGTGTTTCAATAGGATCTCATTTCAGAAACTGCAGTTACAGGGGCCCAGCACCACACAGGTTTGCAGAGTGCATCTTGCTGAAAGTGGATGTATTGCTCTAGGAGTTAAGGAGAATAATGCAGAAAAGGTGGGGACTTTACAGAATGTAATCTGAAAAGATAATGATGCAGGGAAATGTTTTTAACTCCCTCCTTCCCTGATAGCCACCCTCTGCTGCCCAGGCCCTGTGTGTGGTCCCTGCAGAGCTTTGCTCATGGCCCATCCATTTGCTTGTGCTGCCTCCATGCCAGGTCTCATCCTGTATTCAGCCAAGAGCCTCCTGCAACCCCTGTGATAAAAACACCCACCATACAATTCAGGAGGTTATTTTCAGCATGTGCAGAAAAACACCACTTCAGGGAACAGGACTTGCAGAGTTTTTCTTAGAAAAAGGACTTTGTGCTTTCACCAAAAAGAGGGAAACAGACCATGGATTTCATGCATCCCATACAGCTGCTCTTTAGCCTTACCCTGCTTTTAAAATTTAGCAGAAAATGTCAAATACCATGGGCAGCACATGGTATCTGTTCACTTTGTGCTTTTTTCATCCAAGTTTTACCTAGAGGAGAAAGACAAAACAATTCATATGCTGAACCTCTTGTGATTTCTCATGGTCAGCAGCTGATATTAGAAGTGTTCTTTATGTCCTGACAGGTGTTTCTGTGGTTTCCCCTTGGCTCCTCCTGCAGGGGCTTGCTCCAAGCCCCCAGCCCTGCCTGAGGGAGCTCTGCAGCACAGCCTGACCTGGTGCTGATGGTGCTGTTACTCCATCTCTTGGCAGGAAGGTGTCAGACAATGCCATGCTGCAGTGGAGGCCCTTCCTGTACTGGACCTTTCTGGGCGCCTTTGAAGGACTCGTGTTTTTCTTTGGGGTTTACTTTCTTTTCCAAAACTCATCCTTGGAAGACAACGGAAAGGTAACGTCCCCAAAGAGAGGAAGATGAGTGTTTGTGTTGTGTGCTGCCTCTGATGTGCTGGCAGGGAATATCTGCTTGAGCTGTGCACTGTGTCTCTAGTCTTGTCCAACGGTGGAGCCTTGCTTATGGTGTGATCCTGCAGCGAATGCCTGAAATAAAACATTTCCAGATTGCCATGGAAACGGGGCAGAGCTGGTTACACTCACTAGGTAAAATGACTAGTCTCACACACAGCCCTGTTCAGTGGGCTCTGCACAGTGCTCTCCCCTCCTCTGTGTGACCCCAGGCACAGGCCCAGGGCAGGGCAGTGTCTGTCCTTCCCACCAGGGACAGCCCAAAGCTCAGTGTGTGCTGGGCCGGTTGTGAGCAGCTGAACCTTGATGAGATGGTGCTCCTTGGGGCAGCCATGGTGCAGGGCTGCCTGTGTGCTGGGCCAGCCTGGGGCTGTGCTTTCAGCCTCTTAGCCCCGGGCAGGGCTGGGCTGGCCTTTTGCTCCTGTTTTGGAGCCAGCACAAGTCCCCAGCTGCTGGTGGCAGCAGGATGTTGTCCCTGCTGCCTGCTTGCTCCTGCCTCTGCTGTGGGGAGGAGCACTTGCATTGCTGTGGGAGCTGCTGAGGTTAACTTGCACAGGAAGAGGAGGAAAAAAGATGGAGGGCTTTTTTATTTTTCCTTTTTTCTCACTTTTTCTTATTTTGCTGGTTAACTGAGTACAGAGCAAAGCATTAGTGCAGGGCAGCTGCTCAGATGGCTTGAGTGGTTTCAGGACCCTTTCTCCAAGGGAATGTGCAGTGTGTTATTAGATCTTGGCTGATGGGAAACTTCTTTACACCATCACTTGTGACCCCTGAAAACACCAAAACTTGTTTTAATGGCTAACACTTGTAAGCTGATGAAATTTATGTGTGTATATCCATACACTGCATCGCTGCCAGCATTTCTGGCCCCAGCCATGTGCAGCCAAGCCCCTGTATTGTCAGATCAGTGCTCTTCTGTGTCTATAGCCATTCTGGTTGGATTGGAAGGAAACACAAAGCACTGATGTGTTCTGCAAATGCCGTCAGGGGTCAAATCTATGTGGCACTACAATAAGATCTGTGGTTATGTCCTGTTCTGTAAACACTTATGCCTGTAAGAACTGCTACCAGCAATTGTTCATAATATCCATGTATGTTTGATTGACTCGTTTTTCACTCCTATTGACTTTAATTTTTTTGCATTTTTTGGAAACTTTTACATTTCACTTTCTGTTTTAATGTATGCATTCAGAACTTGACAGCCTTTGGTAAGCATCTCTCCCATTCATTGCCATCACTGGATTTATAGACAGTATCTGCTTTCCTCTGTGTGCCTAGTCCCTAGTACCCACCAACCAACCAGCTGGGAGAGCACAGTGCCCACTGGTGCCTTCTGCAAGGGGACTGCAGACAGATGATGAGGATGAGGATGAGTGTGGCGAGAAAGCAGAAATGGAGTAAATTGCCAAGAAACCCTGAGCTGCAGGTGGTGCAGTGACGTGTGTCCTCATTGACATTGCTGTTAGTTGGAGGCTGTCCCTGTCACATCCCAGCTCTGTCACCTGTGTGTGGCACTGCATGGCTCAGGGTGGCGCGTGCCGGGAGCTGCGAGCGCCCGTGTCCCGTGGCTCTGTGGCTCTGTGGCTCTGTCCCTGCCCTCCCCGCTCCCTGCTTGCCCCTGTCCCCGTGCTGTGCCTCCCCAGAAGGCCAGGACGCTGTGGCAGTGCCGTGTGTTTTGCAGGTGTTTGGGAACTGGACCTTTGGGACGATTGTCTTCACCGTGCTGGTGTTCACCGTCACTCTCAAGGTCAGCACCCCCCTTCCCTTTCAGGCACTCCTTGCAGGCCTTTCCAAGGCTGGTGTGCACTGTGAAATCCTGGGCTGAATGTGCTGAAGGTGAAGTGTCTGAGTATTTCCCACCACACTCAAGTCTTCTCCTGTAGAGGCAGAACCTGCTTACTTTCCTTTGTGTAGTCTGTGATCTTTAAGTGTTTTATTTTTCTATTTTTCCCCTCTTTTGAGGACTGCAGTTGGTTATGGTTGACTTTTCCCCACGCTTTCACCTCTTGATGTCCAGTTCCAGCAAGAGGAGAGGAGCAATAGAGAATTTGGGTTTGTCCACCTTGTTTCAGACAAGGCTGAGTGCCAGAGTGATCACAAAGCACATGTGTCAAATAACAATAGCAAATCTGTTTTGTTTCATGGAGCTTTCCAGAACAAACTGTTTGCATAAGGCCTTACAAAAGGTCTTTTGTGTTTGGTTCAGGACAGCAGGTGGTGACAAGAGGCAATTATAGTCCCTGTAACCTTTAGATGTTTCTTTCCTGTAGGATCAGGGGTTGCATCAAATTTATTCAATTTAAAAGTGTCAGTTACAAGTAGAATGCCACTGTTTCCCTGCTAACATTGCCAGACTGTGGACATTGAAAATGTTTTTCCTGGTGCCCATATGCACAGAGGTAGCTGTTTAGAGAACTTCAGCCTTAATGTGAAACCAGTCTGAAATGTCACATAAATACAATGCAATGCACTCTGCACCTAAAGCCTGTTTTTGTCTCTCTTTGTTCCCACAGCTAGCGTTAGATACCCGGTTCTGGACGTGGATGAACCACTTTGTGATTTGGGGCTCCCTTGCTTTCTATGTGTTTTTCTCATTCTTTTGGGGAGGAGTCATTTGGCAAGTATCGTTTCTTTCCCCTGCCCTTTGCCAGGGCAGTGCCCAGAGCTGGCTCTGGCAGTGCAGCACCCCCTCCTGAGACTGGCAGTGCCAAGGGCTGTGCAGCCCTGCTCCTTCCTCTGCCCACGCCCCCCAAAAGGCTGTGCTGGAGGAGGGCTGGTGCACCATGAGAGGGGCTTGAGGAGCTCTCAGCCCAGCAGAGGGAAGAGCCTCAAAGCGAGAACAGCCTGGGCATCATCCAGGTGCTCAGCTTGGGCAGGAGGTGTTTGCCTTTCTGCTGCTTGAGGCCCTTGTCTTTATTGGGAGGTTCTAGAGTAAACCTTTTAGGTCTGCTTGTGCTTGTGGAGGAGAGGGACAAAGAACTTGTGGTGGAAAGAACCTCAGTGAAACAGAAGGAACAGGCGAGGCAGATGCAGAGCAAGGGGACCTGGTCCTCTGGGACAGAGGGAGAAATAGTCAGAGAAAGCCAGTCCTGGTGTTGAAATGATGGATCTGAGTAGGAGAAATTCTCATTGAGTGCACCCAGGATTGTAGGTTTAATGTGTTGCAAAAGCAGGTGACATTAGTACATTACAAACACGACAGTTTTGTATTTCCTGTGCTGCAGTAAATGTTCAGTTGACACTCACAGCATCTCTGTTTTACACCCTTGCTTTGCCATGGGATATTGGCTGGATCCCTGATCCAACAACCTGCTAATAAGGATGTGGAACAGATTTCAGTATTTTGTGTGAGGGTCACAAGCTTTAGCTCTTCAGTTAACTCTTGCTGACCAACAGATCCAGATCTGCAATCTAGCCACATCTCTATGCTCAGTGTGAGTTTTCTACTGAAAACTCTTTCTACTGTTTAACTTGCATAGCTCAATATTTTTGATCTAACAGTAAGTAAAGCCTGCTTTGGGATTCTTGTCATCAGTTATTGATGAGGTGTTTTTCACAAGCAGCTGTTGGTTTCTCTCCCTCATCAAGGAGAGGAGGAAGGGGCAAATAACTTGTTGTGATTGAGAGACTCTGGATTTCCACTATCAAACCAAACTGGAAGCTATAGCAAAGCCTGACACTGAAATAAAATGACCTGGTTTTTGATGAGGTGAATAATTTATCTTTAGTGATGGTGGCTAAATTCAAACCCCTTCCCACCCTGAAAAGAAACGGATATGGAAGATGCAAAATGGATCATGACAGTCTTCCAGAAACAGTGCAGCTGGAGGCAGGAGATGCATTAGGAGAGGGATGGACAGTGTGTTTCTGTGCTGTATCCATCTCTGTCTGAAGGGGAGGCAGAACTGCTAATAGCTTTACCTGAAGTCTCCTTTGATTCTGATCTTCTTGGAAAACCCATGTTAACCGGAATTTTATTTCTATCCTTTCTTTTTCAGGCCTTTCTTGAAGCAGCAAAGAATGTATTTTGTATTTGCTCATATGCTGACTTCTGTTTCCACATGGCTGGCAATAATTCTCCTGATCTTTATCAGCCTTTTCCCAGAAATTCTTCTAATAGTTTTAAAAAATATAAAAGAGAAAAATCATCAGGTAAGGAACGAGGTGATGTATCACACTGTGTTTTTAGGAAGACTGTTCCACCCTTAGGCACCAGATGAACCTTTAACAATACCATGTACCAGTCACATCTCAAGGAAGGCTTTCTAGAGCCTTGTCTTGCTCTTCCACATGCCAAAAATGTCAAGAAGTTATTCTAAAAATACTGCCTAGATCTGCAGCAGGGAGAGAGTCAACC
This sequence comes from Diglossa brunneiventris, assembly GCA_019023105.1. Classification (NCBI taxonomy): domain Eukaryota; kingdom Metazoa; phylum Chordata; class Aves; order Passeriformes; family Thraupidae; genus Diglossa; species Diglossa brunneiventris. The sequence continues at coordinate 863,608 of CM032357.1, read as the reverse complement.
TGTGCCTTCCCTGGGTGGGAGTGTGGTGTCTCCTAGAGAAGAGCATAAGCCTTGTCCAGCCTGAACTGATCACCAAATACACTTTTTCTTGTCCTGAGAAAAACTGCCTGTTTTTATGTCAGAAAAGCAGGATGCTCCCCTGGGTGTGTCCCCAGGTGCTGTGCAGTGGGAGCAGGGTCAGCTCTGGTCACACCTGGGTTTGCCTGTGCCAGGGCAGCAGCAGGGCACAGCTGAAGGGACACGGGCTGGGCTCAGTCAGGTAACCCCAGCCCTGGTCATTGAAGGAGTCACAGAAAGGTTTGGGTTGGAAGGCTCCCTAAAATCACCCGGTTCCAGCCCCCTGCCAGGGCAGGGATGCCATTCCCTAGATCAGGCTGCTCGGGGCCCCGTCCTGCCTGGCCTTGGGCACTCCCAGGGATGGGGCATCACTGAAGGTGAAAACAGGAGAGATGGTAAGAGAGCTGTGGTTGTGTTTTGTCAGGATCCATGTAACTTCCATTCGGGTATGATTTAATTGTTTCTAGCTGGACACCCCTGTTGAATGGGCTGGGAGTGAGTTGCTCTCAGCTGCAGGCATAGGAGAGCTTGGGGACAGTGCCCTGGAAGGGTGACCTGGGGATTTCTGAGCCCCAGCTCAGCTCACCTGGGGGGTGACCCATTTTTGCCTTCAGCTGCTGTGCAAAGATCCATCCCCTCTTGCAATACTTACTTTCAAGAGCACTTTTTATTCATTTAACAAAGGCTCTTGTGAAATCACTTAGCAAAGCAAAGTGAGTGTCAACTAGAAAAGTCTCTTCAGATGTGCATCCCAAGCTAAACACAGGCTGAGCCATATTTAAATGTACATTTTGAGTAAGAGCTTTATTGTAAGTGCCTGAAGGAGGTACCAGCTCTGGATATCTGTGCCAGCCATCAGACACCAGAGTCAGCTGCCTGATTTGTAAAGGCATCTAGGACCAGGTAGATGATTTCAAACCAAAACCCTTGTTAAGAATCCTGACCTTAATATTGAAATAAAGATCAGTGTCCCAAGGGGAGCATACAGTGAAAAAGAAAATTAGGGTCGTTGGGTGGGAGCCTGAACCACAACTTGGGCCAAGGATCCCTTCTGGAAGGGGAGGACAGACTTAGGCCAGGTTGTTGGGCCTTTGCCCTTGATCCCAGTCAGGGACAGGGTTTCACCCCCAGTTTCCTATAACAGCACATCAGCTCTGCTCAGCCTTTATTAAATTTTCTGTGTGGTAATGTGGTGGTTGTTTTTATTTTGGTTCTGTTTGTTTTTTTAACTGCAAGGCGCATTTGTGTTTTCCTTGGTTTCTGCCTTTCTCTTTCTTGTACTGCAATTTTCTGTCTTTTGTGCTGTTGTGAACTAGGTAACGAAGCGCCTTCCTTCCTCAGGAACATCCACTATCTTCATGCTTTCTCAAACTTCCAGCAATCACAGCTTTTCTTGGAGTGAATAAGGTGATTTCCTTTCTGAGTCGCAATGTTGCTTGCTCAACTGCTTTTTTCTTCCTTCTAATACCTAACTCCTGAAAACCCACCTTTAGATGTGCTCACACAGCAGAACCTTGCTTTCCCCACCTTCTGCCTTAATTTAAATCTTCCGCTTAAATATTTCGTCTGTCTCTTGCCCTTGGGTCTCTTGCTGCACCTCAGGTGGGTGAGCTGGTCGTGCTCAGGGTGTCCAGGTGAGGTGGACACAAAGCTGGTTACACTCTCCTTCCTTGCTGTAGTTTTGTGTTAGTGGACCAGGCAGGAGTGGGACAAGGTGGAGTTGATGTTGGTTGTCCTCTGGGTGAATTGTCAAGTGGCTCAGGCTTGTCTGGCCTAGGAGGAGCTTCCCCAGTCCATCCCGCTTGTCAGTGCTGCTGTTGTTCTTTGTGTGAGTGATTAAGCCACAGCCCACAAGCCTCACATCAAGGGGTAGTCCTGGACCTGCTGACCGTGGGACTGGTGGGGTCACCCACAGCAAAGCACCCCGATTGCACGTCCCTGGTGCTTGGGTTCACTGCAGCTCTCCACCATTACTTGCTGTTCTAAAACACCAGTTGTGTGGAGATCAGGGATGTCTTCTGCTCCCTAAAAGCACCTGCAGCATCAATCTCCAAACACTTTGAGGAGCAGGGCAGTTTCTGAGCACCTCCCATGCCTCTTGCACTGCAGACCCAGGCAGTGCTGGTCATGGTGTGTTGCCCCATCCTTTGTGAAACGAGGGAGCTGTGAGAGGGGCTGTGTGTCCTGCACTGTGTGACCCAGGCAGGCTCAGGGCTCGTGTGCTATGTGTCTCTTTGCCTCGCTGTTGCAGAGCAGCAGGAAGGCACCTGATTCATTGTCGGCCAGACCTTCTGTCAGACCTCTTCTTTTAAGAACATTCTCAGATGAGTCTAATGTGTTGTAACAGGTACCCTGTCCTGAGGATTGGGATGGTTTTAAAGGCATTGATTAACCAAATGTAACCCCCTCCAAATCAATTAAACCATGGTTCTTGTAATCCTCTTGGCTCTCGGTGTGGGGCACCTGTCCTTGTGGAATGGAGATGCAATACTTGGGATGCTTTTTAATTTGGGGATGTTGTACTATGCAGCTTCTTCAGAATCCTTTCAAGTATTTGGCAATATGTAAACAAATCTTTCAATCTAACTGCTACTTCAGTCTGATATTAGCACAAAATGTAATGTGAGAGTGCAGCCTGAATTGTGCTAACACTGGTTATAAAAACTGATGCTGACACATTTGCAGTGAAAGATGGAAATCTCAGTTGTTAAAATGATTCCAGTATTGCATCTGAATGGTACCAAAATCCCTTTCTCTAAGGTGCATGCTGTTCTGTCAGATAGAAATAAGTATGTTTTAATTCGTCTGCACAGATGGGAACTAAACACATGTACTTGTCTGTGTGTGTCAGCACATGGGACATGTCTCGGTGTCCGTGTGTCTGCACACACACAGCATCCTCCTACGAGTTGATTTTAAACTCTGTAGTAAGCCAATAGCAGAATAAAAACAGTAAAAGTGCCTAATTGAATTCACAATTCTGCATTAGGGGAGATGTTACGTGTGGTGAGCTGCAAACATAAACCTGCAGACTCTGTACGAACCTCTCGCACCTCTGTGCCCACAGCAGCTGCTAAAGAAATCAGATCTATGGGCATGGCAGGGCCAGGAGCCAGCCTTGCCAGCCTCCAGTGCAGCTGGCACCCAGCCCGTGCAGCCAGTCCTTCCCCACTGACATTAGGTGGTGCTCTCCACCACCACATACTGCTGCAGACTGGTGTGGAGGTGGCTGGACCAGCGCAGGAGCTGCAGGGGACAGTGGGGCAGATGCCACTTTTAGACTTTATGCAGCATTTTACAAATTATGAAAATTTATTTATCATCTGATTACTTGGTTGTGAATGATATTTGGCACTTTTATCGTGGCCTAATAATTCTTCTTCTCCTTTATATATATTTTTTTTATAACCCAGGGAAAGGTTTTTGGGTTTGGGAATATAACAGTTGCAATACATGTTTTTCCTTCTGATTTTTGCAGGCTGGCCCCTTTGATCTGCCTGTGTTAGTGTCATACAAACGTATAGAGAATGGTTATGTGAAGGCTGAAGATGCTGTTACTAATTTGGCAGAAAGATATCCTCTCAGGATACCTTAAAGTGCTCCACACAAACATTGTCACGCTGTAGGAAACCCATGGTTTTAACCTGGCAGTGACCTTTGATAGTACCAAGGACTGCAAGCAGCTGGGAGAGCAGCCAGGGCACTGGCCCCATGTTAGTCTTTGGTCTTGAGGCTTCCCTGCCCTCCCAGAAAAACCAGTTCTGCCAAATCCTGCATCACTGGAGGCTGGGACAGCATCGTTAGGAGTTCACCCCAAACAGCATGGATCAAAGTGCAAGAGTGCAGTGCCAGCCCATCTCACGCAGGGCTTCTGTGCCTGCTGCAGATCTGCCCGAGAGCAGCAGGGCTGCTCAAGCTCCTGCTCTGCCTGACCAAAGAAGTAGCACAGACTTCAGCGCAGCAACATTCCCCTCCTGCCCCCCGAAGGCACTGGGAAGAGGCTGCTGCCCTCACCCAGGAGGTGGGTGCAGCCCTGGAGCCCCTCTCCTGCTGCTGGGGCTGTGCTGCCTCGGCTGCCGGCTGCCCCCTCCCAGCCACGGCTTCCCAGATGGACACGGCAGGATCTCTGAAAATTCGGGAGAAGTCTTTGCCCTTCTCTCCCTCCAGGTGGAGCTGGAAACAGTCTGTGATCTGTCCACAGCAGTGGTGTCCGTGTGAAGACCTGCAGTGCTGGAAGTGCCAGAGCATCCTCCCACAGCCAGTTTGCTGGTGGGTTTATTCCTGCTGGAGAGTGAAAAAAAGGTTGTTCTGTGGCTGTTTGTGATGGAAGGAAGCTTTGTGGGGGAGAAAGGAATCCCAGAAGCTGGGCTGTGCCAGACTCTGAGCCCCAGTGCCCAGGCTCCTGTGGCTGTGCTTACATTACTGCACTGTGCAGTGGCTCCAACACTTTAAAGGGTGAGGGACTGTGTAGTCCTTGGCTGATCCCAGGGACATGGGCTGTGCCTGTCAACCTGCAGGTGTATGAAACTGCATCTTGAGTTATTTGCACTAAGAAAAAAGAAGACAGTTTAAAATTGAATACATTAACCCGATTTCATTTTGCATTTTGTTTTTTAAATTAGCATGTTCTTTTCAAATCTACCTGTACCACGGTAGTAGGAACTTCTTCTTTAGGTTCTGCACAGCAAAGGTGAGATGCCTGACTCTCAGTATTTTTTTTCTCTCTGATACTTCATGTGTGGAAAGAGCAGCTTCTTTTGTTGTGTTAAGTCATGAGCAGTGACAGAGCAGGCTGTGTGCCCCTGCTGGGTGGTGTGACAGTCCTGCCTCGTGCTGATGTCCCCCAGAGGAGCTGCTGAGAGACGCTTGGGGGCTCCTTTCAGAAGCAGCAAGCTCTGCACTGCTGCTGAGTTTGGCTCCTGCTCGCTCCGCTTTGTGTCAACAGAACAATTTGGGACAGACAGAACATTCCCCTCACCAAATTTTGTGGAACTGCAGACTGTTAATTGTTGGAAGAGTCAAGCCTTGCTCTCTGGCTGCCATCCCTGTGGTTCGTCTGCGGCTGGTGCGGATCAGCTGCTGGCAAATCCTCTCGTGCATCATGAGGACGTTGGATGGCCTTACCTGAGTGGGAGAGGGGAGTGCACAGTCCCTGGGGCTGCTCTGCCCTCGCCCAGCACGGGAGGGGATGGATGGACAGGAGCACTGTATCATACACTCTGCACTGGCCTCAGCACGAGCGGCATCAGCGCTCGGCTCCTGCCGCATGCAGGGCAGGAGCTGCACTGCCAGCATGTGCCCGTGGGCAAAGCTTTCATTTCCTGCTTCTGTTTGGTTTTCCCATTTTCCCAGCTCATTTCACAGACCTAAAATTCAACTTGCAGACCTTGTCCCATGCTCAGCTTTCCTTGCAGAAATGTGGTGCCTACAGATCAAGTACGTGATGAATACAATGAAGATGTGCTCTATATGCCAAATCTAACCATTCTCCTTAAATACACGGTTGCTGACTTGTGTTTACATAACCTCTGAAAAATGGGCACGAAAATGCCCAATTCCTGTGATTCAGAACCATTCCAAGCCCAAATGGTCCCAAGCTTGACACCTTGCTTCTCAGTTTGCTTTGTGTCATGCTCTACTCCAAGGGTCAGAGTCTGTTCCCCTGGGATTCCATGGTGGTGTCAGTGGGAGCAGTGGAACCTGACATGTGTGTGAACTGTTCAAATTGTCATGTAACCAGGATAATTTCTGCTGCCTGTCTCAAGACAGAGCCTTCTGAGAACCAAATCTTTTCTTGGCCTTTCCAAGTGTCCTGTCTCCAGCTGGAACAAGCCATTGCAATAGCTGTACGTTCAAACCCAAGGTGTGCGGGTTGGAATTAATGTGGAATGTCCTGAATACAGCTCTTCTGGGGAAAATGCAGTTTTTCTTGGGCTTGGATCTTCAAATAGTGCACTGGTGTAGGGCTGGGTGCCAGGACAGCCAGGCTGCCCTGGTCCTGCGGGAGAGCTGATCCTCGTCACACAGCCATGGCAAAACCGGAATTCTGGTTGTTGTGGGTGACTCAGGGCAAACAGGAGGCCCCTTCTGAGGCTAGAGAGGGGCGGGAGAAGTGCTCATCGGGGCTGTGAGGTGTGAGGCAGCAGGACTGGAGTGGCAGCAGTGGGACAGGGGTGCTGTGGTGGGTTCCCTGATGCACTCACGGTGCCCTCAGGTACAGTAAAGGTCAGTACAGGCTTTTTGGTGGAGAAACTTGAAGGAAAAAAGGCTGGGGTTTTCTCATCATAATTTGTTGAAGTTTTATCACTGACTAGTGACACTGAAAGATAAGGAAAATAATTAAGATTCCCTTTAAAACTCTTAAGTGATAACAGTGGAGCTTGGTGTAGTCATAGCGACTTTTCAAAAACTAATCCTAATCATTATGAGAATATTATAAATGACTTGGAATTGCATAAAAGCTTCAAATTGAATTTGTATACACACAGTTGAAAAACTTTCCTAATACTGCACCATTTATCCAATTTCCCAGCTATGAATTTTTTTAAAAAACCATGTAGTGTATAGAAAATGTAAATTATATACAGGCAATGAGCAGATACATTTTCAGCTTCTTGCAAAGAAAAAGGACTGCAACCTTACATTTTTTCACTTAAATGCAATTTTATACATTTATGTTGCTTTATATCAAGGAAATTGAATGTGAATGTTACCTTTTATGAATGCAACTTGCTCTTTTTTCATTACAGAAACTTTTGTTTGAAGTAATCAATAAACTTTGGTATGTTGTTCTGATTAATATATATTTGTTGTCTCTCTCATCTCCTTGGATACTCCTAGGGGGTAGTTGATTGTGTGGGCTTTTCGAGGGCAGTACTAGAGGCACAATTAGCATTTGCACAGTGGGACAGGTGCCAGCAAGGCCATGCTTGGTTGTCTGATGTGGAGCAGCATTTGCCTAAGGAAACACTGCTTGCCTCTCATACATTTTTATTTTTCCAGCAGTGCATTAGCAGTTGTGGGTATCAGCTGCTGCACATAGCTGGCCTGTGTGCTCTCAACTAATTTCTCTCAAAATGGATGTTTAATTATGAAAGTGAGTCCTGTGAATTAAGTGAATAAATTGATTTAACTTTCTAGGATGGGTGAGCCCAGGGCTTCAGCTGACATTTAGGATCTGATGTAGGTCCATGTGCCTGATTTCCATTCGTGAAATGTTTTCCTTGCTGCTGTTTTGGTTCTTGGTTCTGTGTCATGGCTGCCTGTAATACGTAATTTTTAGTTCAAAGCCTCAAAATACACAAATGAGGTTTGCAAAGTGCCTGGTGCTGATGAGGTTCAGGCCCAATATTTGCATTGATGAAATTCCAACAACACAAGGAAACTGCTAAAGCACGACTCACAGTGTTTGTATAATGCACAAGAAAAATATAGGCTTAACTTTCTTTTTAAGGACACGGATCTGTTTCAAGCTGAAATGTTTGTAATGAGAAACTGACAGTTTGAAAAATTCTGTTTTGGCTGCTTGGATGCCTGCAGCTCCCATCAGGCACCGCAGGACAGATGGCTGAGCTATTTAAACAAACTCTAACCTTTCCTGAGTACTATTGGAAACCAGATACACGCATTGAGAATCTGAATAGCACCAGGAGTGATAGTGACAATGTCTGCAGGGTGCAGAGGATCTCACTCGGCGCTGGCCGGCCAGGCTGGCAGGACAGGAGCTGTGGATGTGAGCGATGGGAGCTGACCGCAGGTCACCAGTGCTTCAGAAAGCACCAACATCAGCTTTTCAAACACCCGTGTAGCCCTTCTCGTTAGAAAGGAGAAGCAATGTCGTGCTGTAAGGTGATTTTTAACAAGGACAGTGGTTTTTTGAAGGTCGGGCTGTTGGCACGTGGAGGGGTCACGGTGTCCCTGTCCCTGCTGTCCCCTGCGGCTGTTGCAGGACATGCAGCCACAGCGTTCTCCCTGCTGGCATGGGGCTTTGCTTTACATTTTTACACGTCTGGATAACCTGCTAAGCTGGAAAATGCACAGTGGCCTGGAGAAAGGGTGTGTGTGTGTGCACCTGTGAGTGTTCCTCTCCAAAAGCAGGAGCTGTAACAACAAATAAGGCAGCTCTGACTGACACAGGGGGAAAGTGAGAGTGGGAGAACAGAGTGGAGCCCTTTGTTTTTATTTCACATTCAAGTAGGGACATAAAATCCTCCTCCTGATTAAATCTGTGCAGGTGTGGCTGGTTTCAGTGGGGCCAGGATTTCTGCCAGGCTCTGGAGGGTCTGCTCAGCCTGGACCAGCTTGGGAAGACCCTCAGTGGGCAGTGCCCTGGAGTGGGTGATGCTGCAGTCTGCACAGGAAATCCTCCTAAACCCCTGCTCATGAAAACCAACCTGAGGTTAATTTCTCTTCTGCACAAGTGGTTTGCTGTGGCTGTGCTTACTCCAGAGGTGAGCAATTCCCTTGGACGTCACTTTGACTCTAACCTGTGTTTAGCCAGCTCTGTTTTTCCAGCTCTCAGCACTCGACTGAACAGGTATTTTTGAAGGGTGATTTCTCAAATCCAAATAAGGGCTCCAGTCTCAACCCAACCTTCTAGCCTTAATGTGGGAAAGGGAGAAAAAAAGTTGTTTCTTTTTTTTTTTTTTTCAAATTCAAGAGCTTTAGAATTTTGTTTGAGTGGGTTTTTTCAGCCCCTGATCTGGAATTAATGAAATTAGTTGGAATTCTTCCTACACCTTCTCCCTAAGATTAGATTTAAGGATGAGGCATTGCACCCACATGAAATAAATCTCTGCAAACAGGTGCTGTCAAGATTTTCCACAGCTTTAAAGGGCCCTTGCCCCTCACACACCGGTTTGTATGTGCCACTCTCAGAGTGCTGAGCATTGCTATGGGGCCTGGACAGGAGATCCCTGAAAAAAAAAACCAGCCACATTTCTGGCTGTCAGAATTTCCTTTTTAATCTGTCTCCTTGCTGCTCCTCTCTCAGTTTAGCAGCTCCTGGGCAGGCAGAGGGTAACACAGCTCTGGAGGAGCCAAGGGGCTGCTGGCAGTGTAAAATGTGGGCAGCTGGAGGATGCAGAGTGCCTTGCTGGGACAGCTGGGCCTTGGTAGTGAAATGCCCCAAAGTGAGCAGCCAGGGTTCCAAACCGTGAATCTCAGTGGCCTTAAGGAAAAGCCATGAGCGATTGCCCCATAAGGAGAGGCATGAACCATTGCCCCATAAGGACCATCAACAATTGCCCCATAAGGAGAAGCCATGAACAATTGCCCCATAAGGAAAAGCCACGAGCAGTTGCCCTCCAGTCTGAGCTAACCCAGCTTTTCCAGCTGTGAGCTGGCTGAGGCTGCCTGTGTCAGCTGAGCTGTCTGCAGCAGTGCAGCTCTGGCTGTGCAGGGTTCCTGCAGCAGTGCAGCTCTGGCTGTGCAGGGTTCCTGCAGCAGTGCAGCTCTGTCTGGGTGTGCAGGATTCCTGCAGCAGTGCAGCTCTGGCTGTGCAGGGTTCCTGCAGCAGTGCAGCTCTGTCTGGGTGTGCAGGATTCCTGCAGCAGTGCAGTTCTGGCTGTGCAGGGTTCCTGCAGCAGTGCAGCTCTGGCTGTGCAGGGTTCCTGCAGCAGTGCAGCTCTGTCTGGGTGTGCAGGGTTCCTGCAGCATGCAGCTCTGGCTGTGCAGGGTTCCTGCAGCAGTGCAGCTCTGTCTGGGTGTGCAGGATTCCTGCAGCAGTACAGCTCTGTCTGGGTGTGCAGGATTCCTGCAGCAGTGCAGCTCTGGCTGTGCAGGGTTCCTGCAGCAGTGCAGCTCTGTCTGGGTGTGCAGGATTCCTGCAGCAGTGCAGCTCTGGCTGTGCAGGGTTCCTGCAGCAGTGCAGTTCTGGCTGTGCAGGATTCCTGCAGCAGTGCAGCTCTGGCTGTGCAGGGTTCCTGCAGCAGTGCAGCTCTGGCTGTGCAGGGTTCCTGCAGCAGTGCAGCTCTGTCTGGGTGTGCAGGGTTCCTGCAGCAGTGCAGCTCTGTCTGGCTGTGCAGGGTTCCTGCCTGCACTGGGGCCAGCCCAGCCCACCTGGTGCTCAAGCAGGGGCTGGGCTGCAGAGGCCTCATCCAGATCCTGTCTGAATGACTTTGCCTTCTGTTCAGAGAGCAAGAAATGGATTGACTGTGAAACCTTGGGGGTGACAGCTTCATCTTCTCCAGGGTGGCTTCATTCTCCCCAAACCCTGTGTCAGAAGCGGGTGTGTGGGGATGAGTCCCAGCTCCAGCAGAGCATCCCCTGCACAGAGCTGGGGCAGAACAGGGGCTTTCAGCACTTGGATGGGTCCCATTCTCCCTGAGCCGGGGCACTTTGGGACGAACAGCATTCCTGTGATAAGAACACAGCAGGAATGTGGCAAGGCACTTTCTTGGCTTGTAGCCTTGTGTATCAGACTGATTTTTTCATGAGTACCTGCACAGGAGCTGTCCCTGTCACATAAGGAGTGCTTTATGACCAGAAAGTCATTTGTCCAAACTGTTTGGTGGTGAGAGCCTGCTGTGTCACCCACGAGGAGCACTGGCTGATTGGATTGTTTTTCCTTTAAAAATTCTGTATCAGTGTAAGAAGGACCTACCAAAAGATGCTGGGGTTTATATTACCACTGTTAGACCATGGCTCTTTAATTAATAGCCCTGACTGCTGAAGTGTTGGAAAAAGGCTGCTATTATAGTAAAGAGCATAATTAAAAGGTTGTTTTGGAAAAACAGGAACATCTGCTTCTCCATGCTCCCTCCCTGGGCAGCTCAGGCTCCTGAGAGAATGAGCTGGCATCGTTGGAGCCTCAGCATCAGGAAAAGTGAGACTGATGGGTCAGCCCAGTGCTGTGCTCAGAGCTCTGGCCAGCACTGGCTGTAGTACAGTTTAATGTAGTGCTCATAAATTGTTCAAGGAATTTGCTAGAATGCTGCTTGCAGAGGATGGAAATGCTTTTTTTCTTTTTTTTTTCTTTTTTTTTTTTTTTTTGTACAGAAGTGCTGTAGGCACTAAGGCAGGGAGTAAATCCAACTGCAGGGTGGTTTGCTGGGGGGGCACTGGGTATAGTGGTAAATTAAAGGAAAGAAAAGGAATAAAAGGGGAGGGAAAGGAAAGAAAGGGGAAAAGGGAGAGGAAGGAAAAAGGGAGGGTAGGAAGGAAAAAGCAAAGAGGGAACAGAAATAAATACTGGAAAAAAGACTAAAAAGAGGGGACAAAAGAGGAAAAATAGGGGAGTGGAAAAAAAGGGGGAAGGGGGAAAAGAAAAAGGGAAAAAAGGGGGAAAGGGAGGAGAAAGGTGGGAAGGGACTAAACTGAAGAAATAGGAAAAAAGGGAAAGAAAGAAGGGGAAAAGAGAAAAAGAATAAAGAGGAAAAAAAGGGGGGAAAAGAGGAAAGGGCGGAAGAGGGAAAAAACGGCAGAAAGGGAAACAAGCAAGCAAGCAAGCAAGCAAGCAAGCAAGCAAGCAAGCAAGCAAGCAAACAAACAAACAAACAAACAAACAAACAGAAAGGAAAAAGCGGGGGAAGGAGCTAAAAAAAAAGGGAAAGAAACGCCCGGGGGCGGCAGTGCCGGGGCGGTGCCGGGTGCCGGGGACGGGCGGTGCGGGGGCGGTGCCGGGGCGGTGCCGGGGCCGGGGCGGTGCCAGTACCGGACCGGGGCGGGGGCGGTGCCGATGCCGGTACCAGGGCGGTACCGGGCGGGGGCGGTGCCAGTGCCGGGGCGGTGCCGGGGGCGGGCAGAGGCGGCGGCCCCGCCCGGCGGGCCCGGGGCGCGGAGCGGGCGCTGCGGGCGGGGAGCGCTGCCCGCGGCATGGCCCTGGCCCCGGCCCCGGCCCCGGGCGGGCCCCCGCCGGGCGGCACCTCGGCGGGGGACATGGAGCGCTACTACCGCCTGCTCCGCGCCGCCGCGCTGCTGGAGGCCGCCGCCGCCGGTGAGTGCGGGCGGCCGGGCCGCGGGGCTCGCAGGTGTCCGGGCGGCGGGGGGGACAGCGGCTTTCCCGGACACCGTGGGGCAGCGGCACCGCGGGCAGGTGTGCCGGAGGTGCCCCGTCCCTCCCGATGTCAGTGCTGGTGCCGGTGTCGGTGTCGGTGCCAGGCGCGTTCTGCGTGCTCGGTGCCGCTGCCCGCGGGAGCCTCGGCAGGGTCCGTCGCTCGCGGGTGGCCGAGGGTTCGAGCTGCCGTTCTGTTTTTCATTCACGGACGGCACGGTGGGTGCGAACGGGCCCAGGGGCTCAGCAGAGCCTTGACCCCGCGCTGCTGGCGGTCCCGGTGTCACCGGCTGCGCGGCCGGGGCCCGGAGTGTCCGGTGTTACCGGCTGCGCGGCCGGTGTGCCCGGGGTGCCGGGGGTGCCCGGTGTTACCGGGGTGCCGGAGTGCCCGGAGTGCCCGGTGTTACCGGCTGCGCGGCCGGTGTGCCCGGGTGCCGGGGTGCCGGTGTCCCGAGTGCGCGGCCGGAATGCCCGGGGTGCCCGGGGTGCCCGGAGTGCGGTGCGGGCGGCGGGCGCTGCCGGGGCAGGACGATGGATGTTCCCCAGTGCGAGTCCCGGCGCGGCTCCCGTGGCCACAACCAAAGAGCTCTTCCCGGGGAAGTTGTAGCTCAGCTCTGGCCGTGGCTGCCCGTTCGGGTGGGAAGCGGGGGAGCAGGAGATAGATGTGTGTGAGGTGTGCTCCTCTGTCAGACACCTCGCCCCCCCCGTGTCCCGTGTCCCGAACACCCCGAACGCCCGGCTGTGTCAGGAATGCAGCATTGTACTGAAGCCGCTGTGCTTCTGTGCCCGCGCACCCTGAACGTGAGAAGCACATGCAATCTGATCCCTTATCTCAGGCCGTAGCTGCCTCTGCGATGTTTCCTTTGGTGGACAGTGATCTGCTCAGAAATTGTGTGAAGCTCTCACTTTTTCATTATTTTCCTGTTTTCCCGAGGGGAGTTACAGGTGTTTTTGCAGCGAGGGGAGTTACAGGTGTTTTTGCAGTGAGGTCTTTCCCAGGAGGGGAAGGGGCCCCTCGGGTGGCTCCAGGCTCACTGGAGGATGCCCACCTTGGCAGGAGTGGAAGCAGGCAGAGCCAGCACTCCTCATTGGTGTGCAGCTGGTGGAGTGCTTGCAGCTGTGCCAGGCACAGAAAAGACACACTGACCCCAAAAAAGCTCCCTGTCTAGTGCCAGCCTTTTGACATCTTTGCAAGGCCCAGCTGTGGTGCAGGAGGAATCTGTCAGGGGTGGGTCACAGGTGAGGGCTCTACCAACGTGTCACCTGCCTCCCAGAGCCGCTGTGTCCGTGTCCCTCTGAGGTGGTGCCGCAGCACCTGCTGCTCTGCCTGCCCTGCCCACCTGCCCTGCTCCTCCCCCTGCACCCTGAAATGGGGCAGGTACGTGTAGGCAGGGGTGTCATGGTCAGTTGGCACAGGATGCTGCTCGAATGGATGTGGTTAAATGCTCCTTGTGCTGCTGTTGGCATGGAACAGCCCCGCGGCTGGAGCAGGAGCTGGTGCCATGGGGAGCTGTGTTCTGGGAACCAGGTGAAAGCAGGCCGTGGGTTTCTTCTGAGCACGAGCCCTCTCTCCCAGCCAGCTTTTGGCATATGACCTTTGTGTAATGGTCATACAGAGCCAAAATACCCCCACAAAGGCACATTTGTGTGGTTATAGCTGCAGGATCTGGACCCATGATTTGGCATCCACACAGGTTCTGAAAATAAAATGTTGACAAAGAGACAAAGTATAGTAGAGCTCTCCAAATCATGAGATTAAAAATAAATCAGAAGTTTTTTTCCCTTATTGCCAATTTCTGAGCATTCAGCCTGATCTGGGACCATGTTTTAACCATTTCCCTACATGCAGCAGTACTGGAAACTTGTTGGCTGTTTCTAGTAGAAACCTGTACCTGCCTTAGACTGAAGCAAAAGGCTCAAGTAAAAAAAATCCCAAGCCCTTTATGGCCATTCCCATCTCTAAGATGGCTTGGGCTCCCCCGGAGCATGGCAGAACCATGGCAGCCCCCAGGAGCTCTGTGCTGGCATCAGCCAGGCCCTCGGGGTGGCCCACGGAGCAGGAGTAGTCTGGAGCACTCAGTAGTACGTGGGATGTGCTTCCTCTCCCCACAGCACATTTGCTACAACCACTTCAATGGTTATCATTCATGTACCAGGACAAAAGTGAAGTGACAGCAGGGCTGTGTGGGAGGGAGCAACTGAGGTGCAAAACATGGTGAGGGAAAGAGTTTCCCAAAGAGCTCTCTTTGCCACTGAACGAGAGGATGCTCAGAGACACAGAGTGCCTGGGGATGGGGGTTAGAGCTGGGACACTGCCCTGGTTGTGCTGCCATGGGAGCCTTTGTCAGCCTTGGTTTTGGCAGGTGGGACTTGCAGGGGAGTGCTGGAGCCGCAGACCAGGCACAGACCGGGCGCAGACCAGGCCCAGACCAGGCACAGACCAGGCACAGACCAGGCACAGACCGGGCACAGACCAGGCACAGACCAGGCGCAGACCGGGCGCAGACCAGGCATAGACCAGCCATAGACCAGGCGCAGACCAGGCATAGACCGGGCACAGACCAGGCCCAGACCAGGCCCAGACCAGGCCCAGACCAGGCCCAGACCAGGCGCAGACCAGGCCCAGACCAGGCACAGACCAGGCACAGACCAGGCACAGACCAGGCATAGACCAGGCACAGACCAGCCACAGACCAGGCACAGACCAGGCACAGACCAGGCGCAGACCAGGCGCAGACCAGGCGCAGACCAGGCGCAGACCAGGCCCAGACCAGGCACAGACCAGGCATAGACCAGGCGCAGACCAGGCGCAGACCAGCCACAGACAGACCAGGCGCAGACCAGGCACAGACAGACCAGGCGCAGACCAGGCACAGACCAAGCTCAGACCAGGCACAGACCAGGCACAGACCAGGCTCAGACCAGCCGCAGACCAGGCGCAGACCAGGCACAAGCCTCTGTGCACAGCCACGTGTCGCTGTGACAGGGGCTGTTGGGCACATGTGCTGAGCACAGGGCAGGGCCCTGCTCAGCCTGCTCTGCTGCCAGCCTCCCTCACGCTGGGCAATGCAAGGCCAGTGGAAGTGGGTGGGCAGGGGAGCTGCAGTGTGAGGAGTGCTGGTGGCAGTTCTGGGTTGTTTTCTGAATCCCTTTTTCCTCCCAGGCCATGCTGGGCTTGGTTTTAGGGCAGGGATGAGTCAGGATGTCCTGGGCAGAGCTGTTCCCTAGCTCAGCACAGTTATCCTGCTGCTCTGGGGGTGTCTGTCAGGGCAAACGGGGGTGACGCACCCAGAAAGCACCAGCAGTGTCCTCCCCACCTCCCTTTCCATCGCACAGGCCTGCTCTGCTGCAGGAACAGCTCAGCTGGATCTGGAAATGTGCTTTTGCTCGGTGGGGGAATGCCAGAGTTGGGCATTTCCACTTTCAGTTCAGAAAAATCGTGTTTATTTTCCCTTGCTTTACAGCAGAGTTTCCAGGTGATGCCACTGGGGGAACCTGGCTGCATAGTTTAGTTTCCTGGCTGTGTCAGCTGTGAAAGAAATTGTTCCAGTGTCCTGAGTGAACTTCATTCCAGCTTCTCCAGGCAGCCTGTGAGGCCCCAGGATTTACTGCTGAAATGTCTCCCAGGAGTTACTTTGTGCTGGAATTTCTCTTTGAAAAATCAGTGTTTGCATGGTGCTGAATGATGATGGGAAAGTTACTGATGTCTGTATATTTTTATTGGGTTTTGGAAGTCCTTTGTGCTGCATGGGCTCTGGTTTAGGGGCTGGTTGTTTGGGCTGGGAAGATGTGTGCTGCTGGCAGATGCTCAGTGTGCCTCTGCCTGCACAGCTGGCAGGGGTGCCCTGGTGCTGGTGGGCAAACACATGGACTGCTCTCTTTGGTAAGGGAGGGGTGACTGGAACTGGAAAAAGGAGAAAACTAAAGTACATTGAAGCTTCTACATGTTAGAAATGCAGGAAACTAGATTTTCTCAACTCCCACACTGAGGTTGAATCCAGAAGAGGGGGTGTTGGGAATCTTTTATTACATTTCTCGCAATTGACGTGACTTCATGTATGGTGGAGCTGGCTTTTATCATTCCCAATTTGTGCTTACTTTGGTGTGATATGAGAGTGGGGTTTCTCTGATTGGACATGTAAACATCACAGCATAGCGGGAGGCAACAGCTAAGCATTGATGCTGCTTAATTTGGTTTTGCTTCACCTTTTCTTAGCAAAGCTTCCCCAGTTTCTCAGCTGCTAAATATAAATTGGAAGAGATTCCCTCCCCACCACCCCCAGGCCCCAAAACTCCACGGTCTGCAGCAGAGGGGATCTTTTAACCTCCCCTGAACATCCTCCTCTTCCTCCTCCTCCTCACGGGCAGTGTGGCTCAGCCATGGCTCCTGCAGCCCCTGTGCTCACTGCAGCTCCCAGAACTGTGTGGAAGGATGGCATTTCCATGGCTCTGGGATCTTTGTCTGCCTGCGCCTTGTCCTGTGGCAGCAGTGGCTGCCCAGCAGGAGTGGGGCTGTGCTGGTTTGGGGTGTCAGTGGTGGCTGCAGCTGTGCCACCCCAGTGCCCTGGCTGCTCCTGCTGTCCCTCTGCAGCTCCTGGGGGCATGCCTGGCACTGGGATGCTCTGCTGCAGCTCCTGGGGGCATGCCTGGCACTGGGATGCTCTGCTGCAGCTCCTGGGGGCATGCCTGGCACTGGGATGCCCTGCCCCAGGCTGGAGGCATGCCTGGCACTGGGATGCTCTGCTCCTGGGGGCATGCCTGGCACTGGGATGCCCTGCCCCAGGCTGGCAGCTGGGCTCTGGAGCCAGAGCCATGGCTCAGTGCACACCTGGGGGTGGTGGTCTCAGCCCTGTTTGGGCACAGGGCTGGCTCCTGCTGGAGGGTGGGATTGGGCTGTCCCATGGGAACAGTCACACTGCCTGGGTGATGGTCCTCAAACCTGAATTGCACCCAGTTAACATTTTCCATTTCTTCTCTTCCTTTCACAACACTTTTTTTTTTTCCTTTTTCCTCTTATCCTCAGTGTGTCTAAATCTAAGCCTTTTGAAAAGGTCATTGTGGTTTTTCAGGAGCTTTCCTTTTTTTGCTGTGTGGTTTCTTGGTGAGCACGCCCCAGGCTGGGTGTGGGGATGTGTCTGCACTGAGGCTCTCATGCACACAAGCCCTGGAAGGCCTCACAGGAGAGGCACAGCCCTGGGTCAGAAGAGAGAACCATCTGCTACTGCTTCCCACGCTGTGTTGGAGCAGGTGCTTGGGGACAAGGAAAAGAAGGAGCTTGGAAATAGAGTGAGCTGTTCCTTAAAAATCTCCCCCAGTCTGAGAAAAGATAATTTCAGGAGTCTTTGAACCTGGTGAGGTGACCAAGCCATCACTCCTAGGGATGGACTAATCCTGGTGGGACTTTCATGTCATGTGCAGGACTTCAGGCCTTGCAGGGGCCATCCTCCTCAGGATCAGCACATCACATCTCCCAGAACAACAGCCATTTATGAACCTCATTGCTGACCTTTCCCTCGGGATGAAAGCTGTTTTGACTGGCTGTGGGCAGGCAGCAGGTGCCTGCAGGCTGAGCCAGGGCTGGGGGTGGGCAGGTGAGCCCCTGGCCACAGAGAGGTGGGAGCTGTCCCCAGGGGCTGTGGGGACAAAGGCCCTTGCAGCAGTCACAGGCATTCAAGCTTTCTGCCATAAATATTTTAATGTGTCTTTTGTGTCACTCACTTGGCACAGGGAATGGCACACCAGCTGGAATTCCAGGGGATTCCGTGGTTCTGCTCAGTGCCCAGGTTAGTCCAGCACCTGCAGCAGGGTTCAGCCCTGCCCTGGGTGCCAGTCTCACACACACAGCCATGGGCACCTGCAGCAGGGTGTTCAGCAGGGTTCAGCGCTGCCCTGGGTGCCAGTCTCACAGCCATGGGCACCTGCAGCAGGGTTCAGCCCTGCCCTGGGTGCCAGTCTCACAGCCATGGGCACCTGCAGCAGCTGATGCCTGGGGTCTGCAGGGTCCTCCCTGCCCTTGGCATCAGGGTGCTCGGGGCCCTTTTCCAGCCCTGCTGGCACTGCCTGTTCTGTCCCAGCTGGGGACACAATTTGCTTCTGGCTATCCAAGAGTTGGCTCTCACACCCAGGAAGCAGCCCCAGGACCTTGGCTGTCTGTTCTCTGCCCAGAGCAAGTTCCTAAATCACCTTCTGGTGAACAGAGCAGGCTCTGTTGAGGAGCACAGGGAGCTGCTGTGTGCCACACGTGCCATGAGCTGTGTCCATCTCCATCAGCCTCGTGCCACCTGTGTGTGCCAGCCCCTCCCAGGGCTGTGTAATCACCTGCTCTGCCTGTGCCCAGCCGTGTGTCCTGTTCTGGGCAGGACAGACTGACAGCAGCCCAGCAGTGACAGTGTCCTGTCCTGGGCAGGACAGACTGACAGGACAGAGCTGGCTCTGCTCAGGGGGTAGCAGGATGCTGCTGCAGGTGCCAGCCTGTTGGGGGGCACACAGGTGGGACAGGTGCCCAGGAGGAGCTGCCTGGAGCAGTGTGGGGGCAGCTCCTGGGGGCCTCATGCCCCTGCCCTGCTCTCTGCACCAGGAGCAGGCGCTTTGGCTCCTTGGCACTTGGCACAGGCTCTGTGTGTCTGTGGGCAGCGTGCTGTTCACAGCAGGGCAGGTTGCAGGCACTGTAAGTTGTTTTTTCCCCATTAACTCCCTCTGTGCTCCTTTTTGGACATGGTGTGCAGACAGGGAGCAGCCCCCAGGTGGAAAGCTGCTGCTCCTCACTGACAGCAGAGGTGTTTCCAGGTGGGCTTCCCAGCAGCAGGCAGTGTTTGGGCAGTGTGCAGTGTGAGGCAGCCTGGCAGGTGAGTTACACGCCTGTGACACAGCTGTGACACAGCTGCTGCCTGCAGGGCTGCCGGCCTCTGGAGTTAGCAAAAGGAAAGAAAACAGGAGTTGCTAAGGGCAGAGCACTTGAGGGTTTAATTGAGGGTTAGGAGAGGGCTTTGGGCTGGCACAGGAGCTGTCCCCTCTCTGGGTGTCACTGCACACCTGCATGGCAGCCCCTCCTTGCCCCCAGGGGTGCTCACTGAGCATCATCCTCACTGCCAGCCTGTGCAGTGACCCCGAGGTGCATCCATCCCTCTGCAGGGGCTGGGAAGTGTCCTGCACTGTGCAGACCAGGACTGGGGGCAGGACAGGCTCTGCAGGGCTCCTGGCTGAGCCACACTGCTTCCCTCAGGGGCTGCAGAGCCCTGAATTCCCCCTTTGTCTTTTCCCTGCTTGGCTTCTCACAGCCTCTAAAACTCTGTACCATGGCAACAACCTCCCCTCGCAGAGGAGCCTCTGGATGCAATAACTGCAGCAAGCCTTATGAATGGCCATTTTAACTGTATAAAACTGACATTACACTGTTGTGACCATTTCCCATCCAGGTGCTGCTGGTTTTTAGTCAGACCCTGAAGCCGGAGGTGGTGCCAGCTGTGGGGACAGCAATTTGTGAAGTGCTCTGAGATGCTGGGTGGGGAGTTCAGGCTTGGTTTTGTAACAGCTGCTGATCACAAAGCCTCTTTTTGGCTTGGAAAGAGATGAGTGGACTTTGCTGAATCCCTGCCTTTCTGCACCTGTGCCAGGGCTGGCTGAGCTGCTCATAGGGCAGTGCCCTGGGGTCTTCTCTGTGCTGTCCCAAGAGTGGCCTTAAATAAAAATCCCCAGTTTGCCACAGAACATCAGCTGAAGCCTTGTTTGACGGTCTTTGGTGCCTCCCTGCCTTTCTCTGCCCTTTCTGCAGAGATCAATATTGGAGGACAAAGGTCTGTTCAGGGTTGGCAGCAGCACCCCACTGAAGTGCCTCAGGCACAGCAGCACGCTCTGGGTTTGCTGCCAGCCCTTGATATTCCCCAATGTTTGCCCAGGGTTCAGTGGCCAGCACAGGGTGATTGCCAGGGATGAGCTGCCCAAGGAGTGGCTCTGATCAAGCACAATGAGGCTGTTGTTGTGCCTGGCCTCGCCCAGGGGCAGCATCCTGCTCCTGTGTCCCGTTGGATTGTCCCACAGGATGGGCACGAACTCCCCCTGCCTCCCTGCACCTTGGCAGGGGCCTCAGGGAGACAATGCCTTGTGAAACTTTTAAATTATGGTTTTTTTGAAAGGTTAACTCCCTTTCTGCAGCCTGTTTCCCGACCAGCCTCCATTGCTGGCTCATCCCTGTGATGGCAGCGCAGGGCCCAGCCCAGCCCACGCTTGCTGCCAGCCTGGGCTGTGGCTGCTCCGGGCGCTCCAGGCCGGGCCAGGCCGGGCCTGCCTCGGCTGCTGCTGCCTTGGGGCAGCCAGGGCTGGGCAGGGTGGGCTCGGGCCAGGCCTCACCTGCCTGGGGACACAGCAGCCCACACTGGTTGGTGACAAACACCTGTGCACAGCCTGGGCTTTTGTCTTGTGTTTTCAATGGCACACACGTTTGGTGTCATCTGGTTCAGGTGTTGGGGCTCATTAAGTTGTTAAATGTGAATTTTATCAGTATGAAACCACTGACCTGGTGAAAAAAGAAATCAACAAATAGAGAAGAAATCTCTTGCTGCTGCTTGTCCTCAAGCTGGGTAAAGAGGTTGAATGAGAGACAAATATTTGAAATATCTTTGCAAGACAAACTTCTTCCTCACCAAGACCAATTCTAGGGCCTGTTAAAATCAAGGATGTTTCTGTAGATGCCAGTGGGGCTGGGGCTCCATGCTCAACAAACAAAAATCCCATTTTTATCTACAGGAGGGGAACCCAGCAGTTTGTGTGTGGCTGGAAGGGCAGAGAGCAGCCCTGGCTGGGGGGCTTGGGAGGCAGAGTGACCCCAAACACATCTGGGCTGCAGCACCTGACAGCCAGAGCAGGCCTGGAAAACCTTCGGATAAAGGAGAAGTGACCAGAAAGCTTTTGACAAAAGGGGAAATAGAATAAATGTTGATTATGCTGGAGTGTGCTGAAGTATGCAGCCTGTCTGATTTAAAACAGCCAGAAGATTATTCCCTAGGATCAACTCTGGGAAATAATCAGTGTTTAAAATTTGATTATCAGAAAGCCCAAGGACTTTAATCTGTATCAATGTGCTTCAAAACATTTATTTGCAGGAACAAGGATGTTTGATTTTTAGCTGTCATTCCATTTATAGATAATCCAGAAGAATGTCTGCCAGCTTTAAACTCCTCTTGTGTTTAGTCAGTGTGGTCTTTGTTTCCTTCTCCCAGGGAGAGGTGAAGTTGTGTGTGTTGTTCTGATGTGCTTCATTGCCTCTGAAATGATCCTGGTGCTAAATATGGCATTGAAACAGCTCTGCCATCATTTAATTAGGAAGAAATCTAGTAACTGAACATAAGACCAACAGCCTCTCCAAGGGCTGTGGCCCCATGCCAGGTGAAAGCATGATTTCAGGAGCTTATTTGTGCAAAATTAAGGACTGTCCCAGCCTGAAAGGGCAGCCTTGCTCCCGGGGCAGCAGCCCTGGATGCTGCAGATCCCAGCAGAAACCTCAGCCCATTGCATTGCCAGGGCTGGGAGGCACCGGGGGGCTTGGTAAAACAGGGAGTGGGATTGCTGACTGCAAAATACAAAAATTTACATTGGACGTGGCCCACTGAGGGGCGGCCAGTGCTCCCTTGGTGCATTTAGTGCAATACATTTGTTGCTGACTTGTGGCTTTCACCCTGTTAGAGTCATTAGAAACATAAGTAACATCTCTAAGGTCTATATATCCTTTATTACACAATTTCCTATATAGTTTAGGGAAGTTCAAGTTCCACCTTTGGATTAACACATTGATAAATGTGTTTGCTTTGGATTTGTGCTTTATTTTGATTGCTGCTTTTCCCTTTCCCCAGAAACTGCAATACCCATCTGTGCAAAGGACATCAGTGATGATCTGATGAAAGAGTTTGCTTTTCTGTCTGGTGAGTACGAGAACATCTTCAGGGTCTCTCTCTCCCTGTGGTAATTAAATACTCCAGGGAAAGTTCTTTGCTATTTGTCAGAGGGATACTTCCCACAGGCTATTAGCCATCAGGTAGTATCCAGTGCCACTAGAGATGCTGTTAATAAAACATGGAGGCAGTTTGGAGCAGCAGATTAGGTTCTGTCTCGTGCCACTGTAAAATATTCTGGCTCCCAGCACTCCATGCATTACAAGCACTTTGCTGTGAAATGCATTTCTGTAGGTTCCAGAGCAGGGTGTTTGCCCTTGTATTTCTGATTTCTTCTGCTGTGCTGTACTCAGTGAATAAAGGAAATGCCTGGTACAGAATGCATTTGTTTCCAGCACCTGCCCTTGTGAGCTGGACTCTGAGGCAGATTTGGCTTTGTTTGGCTCCTCTGGTGCTGTGCAAACCCCCTGTGCCAGGGGCAGTGTGTGCTCTGAGCTGCTGGTGCCCTCAGCAGTGCCAGGGCAGCATCCCTGTGTGTTTGGCAGGTGGAAGGGGCAAGGACAAGGCCTGGATCATCACCCTGCCTGACAACGCTGGCTTCAACCAGGTGCCCGAGGAGAGCGTGGCCAGAGTGCTCACCTACCTGACCTCAGTGCCCAGGTAGGAGCTGCTGTCAGCCCTGGGGTGGGCAGGGGGGTACAGAGTGCTCACCTACCTGACCTCCGTGCCCAGGTAGGAGCTGCTGTCAGCCCTGCTCTGGGGTGGGCAGGGGGGTCCTGCCTGCCTTGGGCAGGGCTCTGCAGGTACAGCAGGGTGGGGGTGAGGGCTCCCTCAGCTCTCAGAGCAGGACAGGGGTGCCAGCCCTTAGTGTCCAGTGAGGTGTTCTGTGTGCCAGGAACTGCAGGGCAAGGAGTGGGCATCGTCCCTGTGACCTGTCAGCTGGAATGTGCCACACATTTACTTGATTAAGTTTCTAATTAGGAACAAGCTTTCCTCAAGCTTTGGCATGTGTCACTGCTTAAATATACCATGCCACTGCAAAATAATATTTTGACGTGTACAAATAGAGAGTCACTGCTGTGGAAAAAGAGAAATGAACCCAGAGGAAGAGACTAATTACAGAACAAAGCCTTTGGGGTCCCTGTGACAGCTGATGGCTCAGCAGAGAGCAGCAGCTCCCATTACCTGCCTGTGTGTCAGGGCTGAGCTGCTGACAGTCTGCCTGTGCCTCACACAGGGCTGTAGGCTTAGATTAATGGCCCTCCTCATTCTTGCTGCTGAGCCTGGTGACTCAGTTACCTGGAATACTTCATTTTCTTGAATAATGCCTGTTTTGGCAAATTCTGTCCTGCAGGGAGAGCAGGCTGGCAGCAGCTGGATGGGAGCTTTCCATCAGCAGCTGCTTTGGAAGAAGCGTGGAGTGTTTAGGCACCTCTGTTCAAAAAAAAAAAAAACCAACCCAAAAAGGAGCTTCTGGTTCCTCTGTCCTCTTTTTGATGGACTCTGAGGCTTCAGGGGCTCCTGGCCCAGCAGGAGCAGGACCCTGCCAGGTGTTTTCATCCTGTGCAGGCAGCCCTGCTCTGTGCAGCTGCACTTCCCAGCTCTGGCTGGTTTCTCCAAGGCTTCTCATCCCACCCTGGCATTAGCATGATGAGCAGTCCTGCTGTCCCTGTAATAGGTCAGACTCAATCAAGAAACTAATGAGAGCTGCGAGCTTGCTGGTGATTCAAACACGTTCAGCATGTTTTTAGTAAAAGCACTTTAATCATCCTGCTCTGCTCCTCCTGCCACCACAGCAGCCTGCCCCAGTGTCTGATCAGCTCAGGAACATGTGCTCCCCAGCACTTTGGGGCTGGAAGGCTCAGGGGACCAGGAAAGCATCACCTGGGGAGGGTGGCAGGTCTGTGCCAGCCCTGGTGCTCATGGGTACACATCCCCCAGCAGCATCACATCCTGGGGTTAGAGCCAGACTTTGGCCAGAAAGCCCCTAAAAGAGGCAAATATTTCCCTGCCAGAGGTATTTCATTTCCTCAGCTGTCAGGGTTGGGTGGTATTTCATTTCCCCATATATCAGGGTTAGGTGGGTGCACCAACACCAGCTTACCTGGATGTGCAGGGGCAGATCAAAGCCACACACCCCTGCCAAGGAGCTGCTTGGTGTCCTGCCTGTACAGCCTCAGAACACCTCAGGGCTGTCAGGTTTGTGGTGTTTGGGCAAGCCGAATGGTTTGGAGCATTTTGGGAAGCTGAATTTCACGAGGCACTCTTCTCCTGGAAATCACTGTTAGATAAAGGAGATGGATGGTGGAAGCTGCTCCTGAGTCCTCAAGGCAGGTGCATTCACAGCAGAGCCAGGAGGGAGGTGAGTCTGTAGGCAAGTGAAGTTTTAGTATTCCTGGGAACTGCTGCAGGCAGGAGGCAGCTGCAGGAAGTGCTTGAGTGGATGAGCTGCAAGGGAAAATAAGTAATAGGTGCCCATTTCTATTCTGTGCACATCCAGCTCCAAATGCTGCCTGCCTTCAGGCTGGCTGTGCTGAGCAGCACCTGCAGGGGGGTGCTGGAAGCAGGGAGGTGTGACAGATCTGCATTTGCAGAAAGGAGACCTGAGCAGTGAGAAAGCAGCACTTTATCCAGGCTTGGATTGAGGGCTGTGACAGTGTGGTCTTTACAGCAAATACAGATCTTTTCTCTAGCCTGAAAGAACTGATCTCTTCCAAGTTAAGCCAGAATTCCAGTAGAAGCTAAAAAAAATAAATCAATTGAAGTCGGTTATGGTATCTGTAAGATTGTTACTACAAAAAACTGACTTAATTACCATTAAAGTAAAACTTGCAAATGGAAGAATCCCTCTGTGTGTAGCCTTGGTGTGGTGTTACCTTCAGTACTGTGTGCAGTTCTGGGTGCCACATTTACAAAGGATGTGGAGCTCCTTGGATTGTGCAGAGGGATCAGGTCTGGTGGGAGGGCAGGAGGAATGTGAGGAGCAGCTGAGGCTCTGGGCTTGTCCTGTGAGAGAGGGAGGCTGGGGGGATCCCCTGCTCTCGGGGCTTCCTGAGGATGTGCAGAGGAGGGTGCTGAGCTCTCCCCCTGGCTCCCAGGGACTGGACGTGTGGGAATGGAGCCAGGGCAGGTTTAGAGCAGACATTGGGAAGCATTTATTTGCTGAGGGGGTGTCAAACACCAGAACAGTTTCCCTGGAGATGCCATTGATTCCCCAAGCTGTCAGTGTTCAGGGGGCATTTGAACAATGCCCTGAACACATCTCCTGGCTTTGGTCAGCCTGAAGTGGTCAGACACCTGGACAGGTTATCACTGTGGGTCCCTTCCTACTGAAATGTCACATCCTATTCTGTCCTCTTTAGTTCTTTCTGTGACTCACAGCTTGTTGGTATTTGGGCAAGCTTTGCCTGTTTGCTGTAGGCCAGAGGTGAGGTGGCTCAGAGCAGTGACACAGAGTAGTGGCACAGTGGAGGGTGCTGGTGCCTATAAATATCTCTGGATTTCAGCATTGGGCAGGTCCTGGTGCTCTGATCCCAGCAGCAGCAAGGAGTCTCTCAGGGCTGTGCTCAATCTCACAGCTGCAGGCTCCAGGGTCCAATTTCAAGTCCTGCAAAACATCCCAGGTCTTTATTTTTAGTCTGGTGCATCAAAAAGTGACAAGAAGCACCCAGAGAGAAGCAATCCTTGCCCTGGTTATGTGTCTCCATCTTCCTGCTGCTGGATGCAAACAAAGAGCCCTCAGAGCCTTGGTAGAAAGCATTGATTTATTTTTATTGCCACTCTGAAAGGTACATCACGGGCCTGGAAATCTGATAAACTTGCAAGGCCTGGGTTGCAAATGATCCCAGACTTTCTCCACTGGCCTAGAATAAATGACAAATTTCTCACAGTAGGTGTCAAGGCTGTCAGACTGCTGGGAACTTCTTTGTTTCTGTAAGGGAACTGGTGAAAGTCCATTAGCATGCTCAGAGGTGCTCTCTGAGCATAACCTTGTCCTGAGTTAATGACTTCAGCTTTTCTTAACTGGCACTGCACTACAGTCTGGCTGCCTTTTCTGCATTCTGGGGCTTGTCTTCAGGTTTTATTATGATTACAGCAGTTCTGTGTAAACACAGTTTATTTTTTTCAATTGCAGGCCCTTGGGAAATACCAGGGAAGTTGGGAATTGTTCTTTATAGCTCAGAGACATACCTTTTAAAATTTTAGAGTGTGCTGAAAAACCAAAGGGTTTTATTTTTGCCTCAAACCAAAGGATCCTTTGGCCTGCTCCCACCCACCTGGGTCACTTAGCTCGTGGTGGGGGTGAACAGAGCTGACAGAAACCTGCAGAGCTGTCTCCCATTGCCTAAACCATTCTAAGCAAATAAGGTTTAGGCTGAAAAGTCAGACTCACCATGCTCACAGCCCCAGACTTTATTCCATGTGTTCTGTATATGACCCATATGTAAAATTGATGTTCATTTTCTCTGCTCTTTTCTTCTACACTTCAAAGCCACTGAATGAATTCAAGAGAAACCTTTGCACTTTTGGGTGTGAAGTTGCAGATCCATAAGATGTGGCACAGGGAGCTGGGTGCCTCTCCATGCCTTCAGTCAGCTTTTGTTAGGAGTCAGAGGGAATTGTAGTCCTTATCCCTCTGAGCACCACTGCTAATTCCTCTTAAACGTGTTTGTCAGAGTTGTAGCTGCCACAGAGCAGAGCAGCAAGATGAGCACTGAATGAAAGCTCCTGCACTGCCTTCAAGTGACTTTTTTTTCTTTTCTGTAGTGAGTTGCCAAGTATTGTCTGCCTTGTGATACCTCTGAGTAATCCCCTGTGTTTGCCTTGCCAAGCACAGGAATTAGCAGGGATGATGCTGGCGAGAGGGCTGGCACAGGGCTGTGCCCAGGGCAGCCCCCCGAGCCTCTGGGGAGCCAGCAGTGTCCTGGGAGCCTCTCCAGCAGCAGGGCAGGTGCTGTGGGCATGGCTGTCCCACATGGCTGTCCCACATGGATATCCCACATGGATATCCTACATGGATATCCCACGTGGCTGTCCCACATGGATATCTCACATGGCTGTCCCACATGGCTGTCCCACATGGATATCCCACATGGCTGTCCCACATGGCTGTCCCACATGGATATCCCACATGGCTGTCCCACATGGCTGTCCCACATGGATATCCCACATGGCTGTCCCACATGGCTGTCCCACATGGATATCCCACATGGATATCCCACATGGATATCCCACATGGATATCCCATATGGCTGTCCCACATGGCTGTCCCACATGGATATCCCACATGGATATCCCACATGGCTGTCCCACATGGCTGTCCCACATGGATATCCCACATGGCTGTCCCACATGGCTGTCCCACATGGATATCCCACATGGATATCCCATATGGCTGTCCCACATGGCTGTCCCACATGGATATCCCACATGGCTGTCCCACATGGCTGTCCCACATGGATATCCCACATGGCTGTCCCACATGGCTGTCCCACATGGATATCCCACATGGCTGTCCCACATGGCTGTCCCACATGGCTGTCCCACATGGATATCCCACATGGCTGTCCCACATGGATATCCCACATGGCTGTCCCACATGGATATCCCACATGGATATCCCACATGGCTGTCCCACATGGCTGTCCCACATGGCTGTCCCGCATGGATATCCCACATGGATATCCCACATGGCTGTCCCACATGGCTGTCCCACATGGATATCCCACATGGCTGTCCCACATGGATGTCCCACATGGCTGTCCCACATGGCTGTCCCACATGGCTGTCCCACATGGCTGTCCCCGTGCCAGCATCCACAGGGTGAACACTGCAGCCATTACCTGGCTGTGCTGTAAATACACTCCTGAGGAGGAGGTTCCAGGCTGGCTGTGTGCAAACAGAGCAGCTGTAGCTCAGCTGCTGCTGTGTGCTGCTCCCCAGCCTGCCAAGGAACGTTTGAATTACAGCCAGGGCAGCCCTGGGCCCTGCCAGAGCAGGCAGCCCTGGTGCAGCTGGCTGGCCTGGCCAGACTGGGCACCTCAGAGCAGCTCAGAGGGTTTGGGTGTTACAGGGAGCCTGTGCTTGCTGAGCCAGCTGGGCTGTGCTGGAAAACGCCTTGGGGCAGTGGCTGCCTTCCTGCAGGATGGGCTGGGGGAGCCACCACAGCTCCCTGTCCCCTCTGCCAGGCCGCCACTGCCCTGCCCTGCCCTGCCTGCCACCTTGCCCTGCTGTCTCCTGCCACCTTGGTGTCCCTCTGCTGTCTCTGCCACCCTGGTGTCCCCTCTGCTGTCTCCTGCCCTGTTGTTGTCCCCTCTGCTGTCTCCTGCCCTGTTGTTGTCCCCTCTGCTGTCTCCTGCCCAAACAAGGCAGGAGTCCCCACCTGGCTGCTCTAACCTGGGCAGGGAAGGCAGGGGGTTTGGGCCATCAGCTGGGGGAGCCTCTGGCCAGGGCACAGCTCCTGTGCAGGCTCCTTCTGAAGGCCAGTTTGGGTTTCAAGAGCAGTCTGTCTGCTGTCTCCACCTCTCACACAGCCACAGGTGATGCTGAACCCTGGCTAGCGCAATCACAGGGACATTGGGCTGGGAGGGGAGCTGTGGAGATCACAGAGCCTGCGCTGGAAGGGATCTTAAAGATGATCCAAGCCCCCAGCCAGAGCAGCCTCACCTGCAGCAGATTGTGCAGGAATATCTAGAGATGTGAAAAGCCCCAGGTGGGTTTTTAAAATATCCAGAGAAGGAGATTTCACAATCTCTCCTGGCAGCATGTCCCAGGGTGCTGTCACCCTCAGGAGAAAGACATTTTTCCTCATATTTAGATGGAATTCCCTGTGTTCAGTTGTGCCTCTTGTCCCTTGTCCTGTTGCTAAGCTCCACTGGAAAGAGTTTGGGCGTTCAGAAAATTTTTTTCATAGGGAATTTCAGGAACTGCAGAAATACTAAAATGTGGTTTCCATTCCGAGTTCTTGGATTTGGGTTTTTTTGGGAACAGAGTCACTTTTCTTGGAACGTTATCTGGTTATTGGTATTTTCTTATCTTGCAGTCAGCATGAGTCTGACACTAAGTTTATCCTAATCCTGGACAGAAGACTGGACACATGGACATCAGTCAAAACGACTCTCCAAAAAATAGCAGTAAGTCCTCTTTAATGTGGATTGCTTTTAGTCACCCTGCCTTTGTGTATCTCCTTCAGAAAACACTGGGAACCAGAGCAATGGTGCCCCTGCTTCCTCTCTAGGCAGCACTTTGCTTTATGGCCCTGTAATTAATTGGAGTGCATAAATGAGCTGTTAGTGTGTTAATTTGCTTGCTTGATCCATTTCCTGGGGTTTATACTCTTTTGCACTCATTCAAATGTGTTTTGTGCCATGTTCTATGCTTTTGATGGGTGGAAAATTTTGCTCCATATATGTTCTTTCTTGACACTGGTTATTAGTTTATTTTACCTAATTGTTGGTGACTGGAAGTTTTAGGTTCTTTAAACAGGCTTCACAAGGATTTGTATGTGGGCATGGATGGAAAAATCTATTTAAAAGTGTATGGATGCATCAATGTGTTTTAAATTATCTGGTACACACATGCATTAAGCACTGGCAGATACCTGGTCTGAACACAGCTCACAAGGGGGGTTGTGCAATTCTGCATTGCTCTGTGTCTGGGAACCAGAGCTTGGATTTACAGCAGAGCGTGCAGCTGTAGGAAAGTCACATTTATGGGTGCATGGGGAGCTAGGAGCTAACAGAGAAATCCTTTCTCAGCCACACTGTGCCATGGGGGTGGGTCAGTGGGAGTATTCTGGGTGCATTATTGTTGTGCTTGTTTCCGCTCAGTCATTGAGGGGTTAAAGACATTGGTCCATCTGAGAAGGGATGAAGTGAAAGGAATGTACTGAGACAGAAAATGCTTGCCTGGTTCTGATAAAGTTAGATTTATGGTATTTTAAATGGTTAATGCTGCTACAGCTGAACTTGGTGTTAAAATACCTGGCTTTGCTGGCAGTTTGCTGGTCAGCATCCCCTAGGAGGCAGAGAGGGTTCCCTTTTTGCAGTGGGAATGAGATCCCACTAGGAGTATTTTTGGTTCTGATTTTTCTGAATGTTAGAATCCGAACTTGCAAGTGTGGTTACCATACCACCAAAAAAGAAGCAGCATTTAGAAAGTAGTTCTTTAAAGTGATCATCAAAATTCAGTTCTGCTGCCAGCGTTTGAACGGGAGCTAATACCAAGAGCATCCTTTAAGGATGAAGGACTTGCTTTGCATAGTCTGGAAGTGTCAAATGGGAAAAAAATCCTGTCCTAATTTGTAGCTTCTACAAAAGTGTCATTCATTTTGTGTTTAATAAGAAAATGTAATTATTTGAGCAGACACCCTGTTTGTGCCGTGTGTCCATGTGGAGAGGTGACTTTGCCTGCAGTATCAGGGCTGTCCATGCAAAGAGTGGGAGGTGCTCTGTGCAAAGAGGGATGCAGGAAACCTGTGTCCACTAAATCTTAAGACATGGGAATATGTCAGAGTCAGGTCCTAAATGGCTGTCTCAGTGTCCAGGAGGTGTAAGGACAAAATTTAGATCTTGATTTTTTTTCCCAGTCATGCATCATAAGCCCTGACGCAATTAAAAAAAAAAAAAATTTTTTTCTGATCTTTGTACAATTTTGGAGTAAAGGAGTGCCATGAAGCTGAATTTAAAGCACAGACTGTGTCCTATTTTTTCCAGCATATGTATATGCAAGTGCAGCTCTGCGGTTGTGCATCTGATCTTGAAAATTTTTCTATCACACTGTACAGATTTTTGTTTTAACTCTTTATGTATGTCTCTAATTGCCTGGCAGAGCAGGCTAGCAGTGCAGTGGGAAGTGATGCCGGGCAAGCTCGGGTTTTGGCCGGAGCATCCTTCCTTGGTTGGCCCCAGAACCCAGAGCAGCTGGAAAGGCACCTTGGAGATATCGGCGGGGGGAAAGGGAAGGGTGAGAGCTCCGAGCCGGGAGCCCAATCCTCGCAGCAAAGAGTGGCTGCAGCATGATTTTTGGCATTCCACCTTAACAGCAAAGCCGGCGCTGGGGAGGAGAGCGGGGCTGCCAGCCGGGAGCCGGCAGGGCTGCTGCCTGCCCGAACCGAGCCGAGCCGAACCGAACCGAGCCGCTGCGTGCCGGCCCCGGCAGCGGGGAGAGCCGGGCAGCGCTCCGCAGCATCCCCGCAGCATCCCGCAGCATCCCCGCAGCATCCCTGCATCCCCATCCCCGCATCCGCATCCCCGCATCCCCGCGGGCCATGGCGGAGGCGGGCCCGCGGCGGGGCGGGCGGCCCGCCCGGGATGCGGTAAGGCTCCGGGCCCGCCGTGCTGCGGGCACCGGGACAGGGGGACACCGGGACAGCGCGGGAGGCCGGGCAGCCGCGGCACGGCCCGCAGCGCTCGGGCTCCGGCGGCGCGGGGGGATCCAGCGGCGGCATCCTCCGTGCGGGAGCGGCCGGGCGCTGGGTACCGCGGGTACCGCTGGGTGTCACTGGTACTGCCGGGGGCCGCTGGTACCGCTGGGTACTGCTGGTACCGCCGGTACTGCAGGTATCGCTGGGTACGCGGGTACTGCAGGGTATCGCTGGGAACGCGGGTACTGCCGGCACCGCTGGGTATCGCTGGGTACCGCGGGTACTGCCGGCACCGCTGGGTATCAGTGGATATCCCGGGTACGGCCAGCACTGCTGGGTATCAGTGGATATCCCCGGTATGGCCGCACTGCTCGGTGTCAGTGGGTATCCCGGGTACGGTGGGCACCGCTGGGTATCCGTGGATATCCCCGGGTACGGCCGTCACCACTGGGTATCCGTGGATATCTCCGGGTACAGCGGGCACCGCTGAGTATCCGTGGATATCCCCAGGTACGGTGGGCACCACTGGGTATCAGTGGATATAACGGGTACGGCGGGCACCGCTGGGTATCCGTGGATATCCCCGGGTACGGGGGGCACCGCTGGGTATCAGTGGATATACAGGTACGGCGGGCACCGCTGGTATCTGTGGATATACGGGTATGGCGGGCACCCCTGGGTATCCATGGATATCCCGGGTACAGCGGGCACCGCTGGTATCAGTGATATCCCTGGGTACGGCTGGCACCGCTGGGTATCAGTGGATATCCCCGGGTACAGCTGGCACCGCTGGGTATCAGTGGATATAACGGGTACGGCTGGCATGCTGGGTATCAGTGGATATCCCGGGTACGGCGGGCACCCCTGGGTATCCGTGGATATCCCTGGGTACGGCGGGCACCCCTGGGTATCCGTGGATATCCCCGGGTACGGCTGGCACCTCTGGGTATCTGTGGATATCCCGGGTACGGCGGGCACCTGGGTATCCGTGGATATAACGGGTACGGCGGGCACCGCTGGGTATCAGTGGATATAACGGGTACGGCACCGCTGGGTATCAGTGGATATCCCGGGTACGGCTGGCACTGCTGGGTATCAGTGGATATTACGGGTACGGTGGGCACCGCTGGGTATCGTGGATACCCCGGGTACGGCTGGCACCGCTGGGTATCAGTGGATATCCCTGGGTACGGCGGGCACCGCTGGGTATCAGTGGATATAACGGGTACGGCTGGCACTGCTGGGTATCAGTGGATATCCCTGGGTACGGCTGGCACTGCTGCCCGCAGCGCTGCTGCCTGGCTCTCTGCCCGCAGCAGGAACGGCTCCGTCATTGCTCCCGCAGGGCAGGAACAGCCGCGGCACGGAGCGGGCCCCGCACGGATCCGTGCCCGGTGATGCTGACAGCATCCTCGGGTCAGTCATGCAGCCGGCTGGAGTAAAGGTAGCAGAGCACTTGGGAGTTTGGCTCTGGCTCCGGGGAAGTTAAAGGTTCAGATTGGCAGTATTGTGTATCCTGGCATTTTGGTGCATGACTTTTCCTTTAAGGGGCAGCAGAAAGTGATTAAGTTCAGCCCTGTATAAGGACTCCTGCCTCAGGCTGCAGTGCTCAGAAAGAAACTTACTGGCAGATAGTACTTTGTTTCTTAAAATGTATATATTTTTTTTAATTTATTGATTTCCAACCTCATGGATGCCCCAGTGAACTGCAGGGAAGAATAGTGCCTGAAAATGGAGTTCCTAGAATTGGTGGGAATGTTAAAATACCGCTAAATGTGTCAGAATGAGATATTCAGTTATGAGGCAGTAACTGTGATCCTTTCAGTGCATGTCCTTTCTCATGCTTTATTAGCCCAGTTTGTCTGCATTGATTAAATCAGGGCTCTCTGTTGGTTGTAGTTAAATGTGCATTTAAAAGTTGCTGAACTGGCCTTAAGGTGTCCATGTCTGTCCTGGGAAGGAGGGATGTGGTGAGCAGGCTGTGGCCAGTGGGACACTTAACAGCAGTGAAGTGCTGCCAGCTGCCTGGCTTAGTGGGACTGTGCTGGGAGTTTTCTGCCTTTTCTGGTGTGCTGCAGAGGGTAGAGGCTTTAGAGGGTTCTTTAGGTGTTTTGTTACATAACCCTAGGCTTATCAAGTGCACAGGATTCTTTTTAGACTTACAAATGATAAGATAAAGCATAAGGCAAGATCCTTTATCCTTTTGTCTTTGCTTTCTTTAATGTATTGTGGGAAAGGGTTTTTTGCAGCAGTACTTTCAGTATCATTAGAGATCAGTTTTTAGGAAACTTATCTACACTTCAGCTCTGAGAAAAACTAAAATTGTTACAATGATTAAAAAAGATACAA
The DNA here is from genome assembly GCA_019023105.1 of Diglossa brunneiventris. Taxonomy (NCBI): domain Eukaryota; kingdom Metazoa; phylum Chordata; class Aves; order Passeriformes; family Thraupidae; genus Diglossa; species Diglossa brunneiventris. The sequence continues at coordinate 829,962 of CM032357.1, read as the reverse complement.
TCCCTACAGGAATGTTATACTGAGGAATTACTGGTCTATGTGTTTTGTTTTTTTTTTCCTAACATTTCACCCTTTCCCTTAAGTCTCTAAGAGGGCACAGGACATGCCTTGTTGGTGTCTGTCTTTCTACAAGCTTATTTCTTGTGTTCATTTTTTCCCATGCTTGGAATACATTAGCTGTCATTTGCAAAGCTGTGCTTCCTGTTTTGTAGCTACTCATAAGTGCTGACCTTGATCCTGTATGTATAAGATCAGCTGAAAAATCCCCAAATGCTTTCTAAACTGAATGGAAATCCAATCATCTGCCCTGGAAACTCAGGTATTTCACTTTTGAGGTGAAATACCAAGGAGCAGGAGGGATACAATGGCGTGTGTATGGCTGTCCCTGGGGTGCAGGAGGGCAGTGCTGTGCTCTCCTGGTGGGGGACACGTTGGCATCCTGCACTCAGAGGTGTCCCTGGGGTGCAGGGGGACAGTGCTGTGCTCTCCTGGTGTGGGACACAGTGGGATCCTGCACTCAGAGGTGTCCCTGGGGTGCAGGGGGACAGTGCTGTGCTCTCCTGGTGTGGAACACCGTGGGATCCTGCACTCAGAGGTGTCCCTGGGGTGCAGGAGGGCAGTGCTGTGCTCTCCTGGTCTGGGACACGTTGGCATCCTGCACTCAGAGGTGTCCCTGGGGTGCAGGAGGGCAGTGCTGTGCTCTCCTGGTGTGGGACACGTTGGCATCCTGCACTCAGAGGTGTCCCTGGGGTGAAGGGGGACAGTGCTGTGCTCTCCTGGTGTGGGACACCGTGGCATCCTGCACTCAGAGGTGTCCCTGGGGTGCAGGAGGGCAGTGCTGTGGTGTTCTGGTGTGGGACACGTTGGCATCCTGCACTCAGAGGTGTCCCTGGGCTGCAGGAGGGCAGTCCCTGGTGTGTGTGCTGTGGCATCCAGAGGTGTCCAGGGCCATCCCTGCTCCCAGCCAGGCTGGTCCCTGTGAGCTGGGCTTGTCTCCTGCCCTGCTCCCCCTCCCTGCAGCTTTGCTGTCCTGCCCAGGGGCTCCTGGGGCTGACATTCAAAGCCTGCAGGTTTTCCCATGGGGAATTGGGTTTGGACACGCAGGCTGTTCCTCCAGGGACATTGCTCTGCACTCACAGGGTGCCTGTTAAGAGGACTTGAGAGAGGCCAAAGCTCCAAGTGCCAGCGGGGCTAAAGGGACAGGGGATGAAGGGAATAATGGTGTCAGACCGAGGGAGGATGAATTTCTGGCTGGCTGTTCTCAAAGATATCCCTGCAGCATTTTCCAGGAGAGGACCAAGGTAGGAGCCCCAAGTTCCCAGAGGAGGCATTCTGTGCTGCCCAGGGCTGGAGCAGGAGCACAGCACCAGGGCCTGGAGCCAGCACCAATGTCTCTGTTATTTGATGGTTTGCTTTGTTTCCAATGCCAAGTCTTTGTCCCTGGCAGCACTCTTGTTGACTTCCAAAGGAAATGAGTTTGTAATTTCATTCACAATCTTTCTTTTTCTGCTCATACCTAAAATAACAGCAGATCAATATATTGGATTTATGTAGCTTATATGATCCTAAAACTCACTGTCCATTTCTAAGGGAAGCTGTGGGCAGTGGAAGCCACAACCTGCCCCTTCCTACCCAAGAAACCAGAGTAAATGAGTGACAGTGCAGCTCAGGGATGCCAGAGCTCAGGTGTAAATCCTGTTTTAAACAGCACTAATGAATGTTTGTGGGATGATCTTTGTTTTGAGGGCATGGATGAAGTGCCCTGCAGTGCAAAGTACCCAAACATGTTCATTATTCTCACCCTTGATATAGAGGTTGCTATCATGTTTCATGGAGGAGGATGCTATAAGGAGGAGAGAAATGTGACCTGTCCTGGCAGGATCTCAGAGCAAATCATGTCTTAATTAACTCAAGGCTTTGCATCATGTGCTCATCCATAATTTAATGATGCAACTTCTACTTTCTTAAAAATTCTTTTTCATTCTCAAGAACCCTTTTCACAGATCTATTTAAAAATGCACCTGCTAACCATATGCTTGAAAAAAGGCTCCAGCAGTGTAGACAGGAAATTCCAAATTCTTGCCACAAATTAAATGTTGCCTGGTAATTACCAAGGACAAGATGAGGGTGCTTCATGCAGTTATGGGATGATTAGCAAGTTTGGCAATAAATTTTGCTTCCTCAATCTGTCATTCCTCTCAATGTTCCAGCCCTCTGCTCCCTGCTAAGTTGTAATTTCACTCCCCAAGTTATAATGATGAACAGTATCTGTATTATTAAAGTTTATAACAAGTGTGCCTCCAAGGAGCAGGGCTGACCTGCTGCCTGCTCCAAAGGGAGGTGGGGCTGGACGGCCCTGCTGCAGTTCCATCCCATATCTCTGAACCATCCCAGCATCTCCCTCCTGCTGTATTTGCAGGGATGCCCTGTGGCAGGAAGGAATGATGAATCTGACTCCATGTTCTCAGAAGGCTAATTTATTATTTGATGATACTGTAATATATTAAAGAATACTAAACTAAACTATATTAAAGAGTACAGAAAGGATACTTGCAGAATGTTAAAAAGATAATAATGAAAACTTGTGACTCTCTGCAGAGTCCTGACACAGCTTGGCCCTGATTGGCCAAAGAGTGAAAACAACTCACAGCAGAATCCAATGGAACAATCACCTGTGGGTAAACAATCTCCAAACACATTCCAAAGGAGCAAAACACAGAAGAAGCAAATTAGATAATTACTGTTTTCCCTTTTCTCTGAGGCTTCTCAGCTTCCCAGGGGAAAAATCCTGGGTGAAGGGATTTTTCAGAAAATGGGAATGCCACATCCTCCTGTTTTGAAAATAAGAAAACCCCCTAAAACGGAATGATTCCCCCAGTTTTCAGTGCGTTGGGAGCTGCTGCAGGAGCTGCCACTGCCCAGGGTGAGTGCTGTCTGTGTTTCCTTGCAGGCATCCTTCCCAGGGAACCTGCACTTGGTGATGGTCCTGCGGCCCACAGGCTTCTTCCAGCGCACCTTCACCGACATCGGCTTCCGCTTCAGCCAGGAGGATTTCCTGCTCAAGTTACCGGTATGGAGCAGCCTGGGCATGGCTGTGTGTGTGTGCTCAGAGCTGCCTGGGCATGGCTGTGTGTGCTCAGAGCTGTATGTGTGCTCAGAGCTGCCTGGGCATGGCTGTGTGTGCTCAGAGCTGTGTGTGTGCTCAGAGCTGTGTGTGTGCTCAGAGCTGCCTGGGCATGGCTGTGTGTGCTCAGAGCCTGGGACAGAGCTGTGTGTGCTCAGAGCTGTGTGTGCACTGCTGTGTGTGCTCAGAGCCTGGGACAGAGCTGTGTGCACTGCTGTGTGTGTGCTCAGAGCTGTGTGTGCACTGCTGTGTGTGCTCAGAGCTTGGGACAGAGCTGTGTTAAGCCATAAGTGTAAGAAGGAAGCCCTGCTCCAGAACAGGATGCAGAGCAGAGTTTGAGGTGCATCAGGAGTCAGTGTGGGGCAGGAGGGTGACCCAGGGGTGACACAGGCTCTGTGTGTGTGTGTGCAGGTGGTGATGCTGAGCTAGGTCAGTGGGCTCAGGGGGTCAATGTGGGGCAGGAGGGTGACCCAGGGGTGACACAGAGCCCTGTGTGTGTGTGCAGGTGGTGATGCTGAGCTCGGTCAGTGACCTGCTGACGTACATCGAGGAGCAGCAGCTGACCCCCGAGCTGGGGGGCACCCTGGAGTACTGCCACAGCGAGTGGGTCATCTTCAGGACGGTGAGTGGGGCTGCCACAGCCAGCTGGGGCTCCCTGGGCCAGGTCTGCAGTCAGGCACTGAGCACTGGGGGGCTGAAAGGAGCCCCCAGAGCCACTGCACCTCCTAGATCACACGTGCAAAGGAGCCAAGGGGTGTTAGGCTTTGATGGGTTTGCAGGAGGATTGGCTCCCTCAGGCTCCTATTGAAACTGCTCCCAAAAGATCTGTCTTTTTAAATCTTTATTGGAGTTCCCTTAAAGGGAGATACCAAATAGGTTTTTTTGTTAATAATGGTTGCTTAATGTGATTAATATCAGAACTGTATTTGGGAAGCGGGGTAATGACACTGCCTACTGCAAACTGACCAAATGCAGAGAATTCAGAGAATTTCCAGTTAGGTTTGTTTCTTTCCCTTTGCAAGAACTTTCATATTGCCAGGAGCCAGGAGTTGTGCCTTGCTGTGTGTTTCTGTGCTTCCTGTACACTCAGTTTCCCGGGATGCTGTGTCCCAGGTGACGGCATGTTGGATGCCCGGTGGGATGTTCTCTCTGTGTGCCCGGACATCCCAGCCAGCTGTCTCAGAGCTCTTGGGCTGCCCTGGCCCAGCCCAGCCCTGGCTCTTGGAGGAGCTGCAGGACCGTGGTGATCCCCAGGCTGATGGCAGTCGCTGTGTCCCCGCAGGCCATAGAGAGCTTTGCCCTGACTGTGAAGGACATTGCCCAGATGTTGCAGTGCTTCGGCACGGAGCTGGCGGAGGCAGAGCTGCCCGAGGACATGTTCTGCATCGAGCGCCTGCTGGCCGTGCGCACCGAGAGGTACCTCCAGCTCAAGGTATGGCCCAGACAGGGTACTGCCAGTCACAGGTACCTCCAGCTCAAGGTATGGCTCAGACAGGGTACTGCCAGTCACAGGTACTGCCAGCTCAAGGTATGGCCCAGACAGCGGTACTGCCAGTCACAGCTACTGCCAGCTCAAGGTATGGCCCAGACAGGGGTACTGCCAGTCACAGGTACCTCCAGCTCAAGGTATGGCCCAGACAGGGGTACTGCCAGTCACAGGTACCTCCAGCTCAAGGTATGGCTCAGACACAGGTATGCCTCAGGGGTACTGCCAATCACAGGTACCTCCAGCTCAAGGTATGGCCTAGACAGGGGCACTGCCAGCTCAAGGTATGGCCCAGGGTACTGCCAGCTCAAGGTATGGCTCAGACGCAGGTATGGCCCAGGTACTGCCAGCTGGGGGTATGGCCCAGGGGTATGGCTCAGGGTATGGCTCAGGGGTGCTGCCAGCTCAAGGTATGGCTCAGACAGAGGTACTGCCAGTCACAGGCACTGTCAGTCACAGGTACTGCCAGTCACAGGCACTGCCAGCTCAAGGTATGGCTCAGACACAGGTATGCCTCAGGGGTACTGCCAATCAAGGTACTCCAGCTCAAGGTATGGCCAGTCAGGGGCACAGCCCGCTCAGGGTATGGCCCAGGGTACTGCCAGCTCAAGGTATGGCCCAGTCAGGGGCACTGCCAGCTCAGGGTATGGCCCAGGGTACTGCCAGCTCAAGGTATGGCCCAGTCAGGGGCACTGCCAGCTCAGGGTATGGCCCAGGGTACTGCCAGCTCAAGGTATGGCTAGACAGGGGCACTGCCAGCTCAGGGTATGGCCCAGGGCACTGCCAGCTCAGGGTATGGCTCAGTCAGGGGCACTGCCAGTCACAGGTACCTCCAGCTCAAGGAATGGCTCAGGGGATTTGTGATTAATATTATCATAGGAGTCAGTGGAAGGTTCAGTGCAGCCAGCTGCTGCTTTATCAGCCTGTTGTCTTTGGTGCTCCTGCACCTTCCAGGGAGCAGCACAGGTCCCAAACCCTTCCTTCAGAAGCAGTCGCTGTGTTCATAGTTGTTCTGTGGGGCTGAAGAATGAGCTCCTTTGCTTTGTGACAGGTTTCATTTACCTGAGTCAAAGAATTGTATCTATTTTAATTTATAATCATTTGTCATTCATGTGACAGCAGTTCCCAGAAAGCTGCCTCTAAGAAATACCGAAAATGTCATCCAAGTTGTGCTGTGTGTAGGCATAAATACATGTGTGCATGTTCAGAAAGTATCACTATAGGTACTGTCAATGGGCCTCCATCTCTTTGAAAATGAAGACAGTAATAGGAAATAGCAGCTACATCTGTTGGAACATGACTCAGTGGCTTCAGCTTTGTGCTCAGGACTGTGGCCACAGTGCAGGGGCAGATACCAGCTGCACAGGGTGGGTCAGCAGTGTAAAACCAGCCAGCAGTGCCCACTTTATGGAGAAATAAAACACATCACGTGTTTTCATTTGCGTAGAAAGCACAGCAACACTCAGTACAAGCCATCTGTTGCTTTTAATTCCTCATCTATTCATTTCAGATATCAAAACCACTCATTGGCTTTTGTCTGAAGGGAGATCTGTTGGCTTTTTTCTTTCGTTCCTTCTAAGACCATGAAACACAAAAGCAGATGAGAAACTGTGCATAGATTGTGGTGACAGCAAGACATGGGATCCTTGTCTCTCTCATGACAGCCCCAGGACTGGTACAGTTGATTCCTGAATTCAAATATTTAATAAATTGGAATAATTTATGTAGCTGTGATGCTGAGCAGAAACTGGCATCAAGCACAATGAAAAAATGACAGAAATTAATTAAACAGCGTAACTAAGAAATTAACCCCATTGATATACTGAACAGAAAAAGTCAAGTCACCACCTGTTTGACAGTCAGGCCACTTTGCTTTATGGTAATGAATGGCTTTGAATCAAAGGAGGAGCATGGCTCTCTGCAGAGTGAGGGGTAAGAGGATAAGTGACAGCCCCCTGCAGTGTAAAACATGCTGCACCATTTCTCTGCTGAGTCTCCTGCCTGGGCAGTGTCAGGAGATGGTTTTGCCTTGTGTTCATCCTCAGGGTGTTTCAGTGACAGGGGTGGCACTGCACACTGGGAGAGGGGAGGTTCCTGCAGCTGTGTCTGCTCCTGGGGCTGATGCTGTGTTTGGGCTGCTGTGAGCTGTCTGGGGCAGGCAGACACTGAACCAAGTCTGGGCTTTCTGAATCCTCTCCTTGAAGAGATTTTGCCATTGTTTCTCTTGCAGTAGAAACCTGGCCATCTCCTAGGAGGGCTCTTACCCCTCCAGGACCAGGCTCTGCAGTGGAACCAGACACAGCTCACTCCTTCAGGGCCTCTGCCACCTCAGCTCATCAGCCACATGTGTTTTCTCCCTTCTCACTTCTGTCTTTGGCCTCTTTTTCCTGAAAATAGTTGACTCAATGCACATGTTTGCTTTGGGGCTGAGCCCAGCCAGCCCAAAGCACCTCAGCTGGTGCTGGTGAGGACCCCAAGGGTTTAAATTTCCCTAGGAGAGGTTGTATTGGGAGCACTGGCTTCATGTGTAGAGGTTGTACTGAGTGCTGCTGTGTGGGCTCAGTCCTGGCTTTGTTCCCCTGTGGGATGCTCCTCTTACAACCTCCTGTCCTGACCTTGGTGCAGAAACCTTCCACAGCCTTCAAGCTGTGGAAGATGTTGCTTGAAGACATGAGCTTGTGGGCAGGTGTCTCACACCAGCACCACTGCTCACCAGGAGAGAGCTGGGGCCGTGCTGGCCTCCTGAGTCGTTCTGTGGGCTGCTGTATTCGTGTGTGGCACTTTCCCCCCAGCCTGGTGGCCCATCCATGGCTCAGCCTCGTGCAGCTCCAGGGGTCAGTTCCATGTTAAGAGGACTGAAACATCTGCTGGGAGTGCTTTGGTCTGTTGGGTATTGCTGCTTGTTTCACACAGGGAAACTAAGGCAGGAGGAACACAAAATGCCTTATCCTTACCTCACAATAAGCATCCTGAATGTTTTGTGTTATACAGGAAGAGATCACAGCAGTCACAAAAGAGGGAAAGTTGCTTTTGAGCAGTTTTGAAGAGCCAGACTCAGGGGAATGCAGTCAGGAGCAGCAGCAGGAGAGGCCTGGGGACTGGGAGACGGTGAATCGGTAAGTGCACTGGGTTCCTAAATCCCCTGACTTTCAATGGAAACACTCAAATTATTTAGGTGTGGATGTGTTCTTTAGGTCACCTATCAAAGACAGAGATACCAGAATTTTGCTCCATCAGACTGCTGGGTGACTTCTCTCATGATTTTGACTTGCTCTGATCTTTGTCCCCACTGTTATGAGGAGCAGATGCAGGGCTCTCCCCTGCCAGGCCCCCAGGTTTTACCCAGATAAATGGAGACAGCAACAGCTGCCTCAACAGATGTGTGATCACACTGCTCTGCAGTGCTGATTCCATTAAATCTCTCTCTGAGATCATCTCAAGCCACATGTACATGTCTGTTGACTTCTTTTGAGACCTTGGGTCCCTGTGTAAGTGATCTCTAGGTCTTGTCCACCTCTGCTTGTCCCCTGTTTGCAAATTGTCCCAATCTTGTCCTTTTTCTGTGCCCAAGGTTGCTTGGTCAGCTGCGTGAGATGGAGACTGCTTTTGATGGCTTCTGGAAAAGCACCAGTTAAAAATGGAACAGTATTTACAACTCTGGAAGTTTGAGCAAAGTTTTCAAGAGGTAGGATCAGACGTGCTTCCATTGGCAGAAGGGAGAGTTGGAGATCTGGTGGAGGGAAGTTTTTATGCTTTTTCTTTTGAGAGTGTTTAATTTATGCTGCTGTTCCTTGGCTGTGGCAGGGCTGGCTAGCCTGGGGAGACAGCTGTGCTTCCTCCCTGAGAGCTAATTTAGGTACCACTGCCCTGCAGTCGTGTGCATTCTGCTGATGGAAGCATCTTGGAATTTAGAAATTAGTTCTTGGACACTAGTTGTATTATTTGATTTAGCAATCTTAGCTCAAGTGTGATTAATTTTGGGCTCAGACTGCTTTCCTGCCTGTGCTTTGTATCCTTTTGCAGCAATTTTCTTCTCTGTGTCCAGGTCAAGAGTGCCATTGAATTTTTAATGGGGCAGCAGGCGGAGCTGCCCGACACCGGTGACGGCATCCCCCAGGTGAAGCAGAGGCTCAAGGAGCTGGAGCACTTGGATGGCCTGGCTCAGGTGAGGTGGCCTGGCTCAGGTGAGGTGGCCTGGCTCAGGTGAGATAACGTGGCTCAGGTGAGATAAATGGCCTGGCTCAGGTGAGATAAATGGCCTGGCTCAGGTGAGATAACATGGCTCAGGCGAGATGGCCTGGCTCAGGGGAGATGATAACATGGCTCAGGGGAGATGGCCTTGCACAGAAGCAGCACTCATGAAACACAGGAGCCACATTCTCTATGTGTGGTAGGAGGTGTTTGTGAAATCACCTGGCTCTGTAATTTGTTGGTGAGTGCTTCACGAAAGAATTGATTTCATGTCTCTGCTCTGAGCAGCAAGGCTGTGATCACTCTGAAAGCCAGAAACAGGCTGTTTAATTATCAGAGTTAAAATAAATTGCTGAGCCACCGTGAAAATCCGGAACAGATAAATGTCTGAACGTGGGGGAGGCGTGGGATTTAATGAGCTGCAAGAAGAATTATTTGTATTTTAAGTGCTTTAGCTATGCTAATAGGCAGAAACTTGTTACCAGGCACATGGAGTTGCAAAAAAGTTGTCTGACTGACATGTCTATGACTTGAACATAACATATGGGTGAAGACTAAGGGATGCAGGGGAAAGAAGAGTGGAGAGAAATGATTCACAGGAGCCCAGCTAAGGCTGTGACCTTTGCAAAGGGATGTGCTGGGCACCTGGGCCAGGGTCAGCAGAGAAATCCTGAGGGGTCTGGGCACAGAAGAGTTCTAGAGAGAAGTCTGAGGCTTGCTGGCCATTTGGAAGAAATGTTTGTGGAGAGAGGGAGAAGGATCAAAAAGGCAGGCAGGGAGCAGCAGGAAAGCCTTCCCAGTTCCTCCCAGCCCTGGAGAAACCAGAACCAGTACGCTGACTGAGGTGTGCAGAAAAGTTCCTGTGTTCTTGTCATCAAGATAAGTCTTAACTACTGCAATTCCCTTTGATGAGAATTGGGATGCTTGGGAGCATGGTGGGCCTGAACTGGAACCAGCTGCAGTTTATTCAGGGTGTGGCTCCTGAAGGGGCAGTGATGCACTGTCAGTAGGCACTCACAGCCTTGCTGCCTTGGTGAAATACTGTTTTCTGCTTCATCCTCTGTATGGATAGAAAGGTTTTTCTCCCCAGATGGTGGGTACCATTTTATGCTGTGCAAGCCACTCCTGCTGGCTACCCCTAATGGCAGCCATCCCCAAGAGTGGCTGTGTTGTAGTAACTTTGAGCCAGGTCTAATAAGCTCTGGGAGGTCTGTAACACACCCAAGATAGCTCAGCTACACTTGGAGGCATAAAAATCAGCAGGATGGCTTCTGTGGCAGTGTTGGAAACAAAAAGGTTTAATAAAAGGCAAAATAACAAACAGAAAAACCAAGCCAGGTGCAAGAGGTCCTTGCTCCTGGTAAAACACCTCACAAAAGCCATTCATTTCTTTGTTCTCTTCTTTTCCTACTTAATTGCCCAGGTGGGACTTTATGGCTTCTGTCCAATTAGCTATCCTTAAGTTTGAGGTGAAGCCCCCCAGGTACTATGAGGTGTCTTTTCACTTAATAGAGGAGAGAAACTTCTGGGCTTATTTCCTTTTAAGGGACAAAGGATAATTTTGTCACTCTGTCCACAAAGAGCTCACTCCTACCTGGCTGAGCCCTGGTGAGCTGGGAGGGCACGCTGGTGTGTGGGCACTTTGGCACCATTTCTGTGTGCCAGCCGGGCTCTCCCCTTCCTGCAGGAGCTGATAGGGAAGGCTCAGGTGGTGATCCTGCACGGGCACCAGCTGGCAGCCAACCACCACTACGCCCTGAACCTGATCTGCCAGCAGTGCAACGAGCTGCGGCACCACTGCGACCTCCTGGCTGAGCACGGCAAGGGGAAGCAGCTGCGCCTGCAGAGGACCTTGGAGCTCCACACCCGCCTTCAGCAGGTACAGTTCAGAGACACAGGGCTCTGAGGAGATGGTTGGTTAGCCTCTCCATGGGGCTAGCCTCTCTTCTTGGCTGGAAGCATCTGGAACTGCAGCTCTTCTTCACAGTTAATGGTAGGGAGGTGTTCCCCAGAGGCTGGAGGAGCCCCGTGGCTGGGGAGTCAGCAACAGGTACCTGCTGCTGCTGTGAGGGCAGCACAAAGAGGTGGGCATCTCCACAGAGCACCGAGCTCGGCTGCTGCTCTTGGTGGTGCTTTCATGCTACATCCATGTATTCGTTGACTTTGGGGTTTTCCTGCCCAGTGTGACAGAGGTGATGCTTTCACATAAACTCCAGCCCCTTTTTCTGAGGGATTTATTAAGAATGAACAAGGCTGAGTGTGAAATGAGGTGACAGATTGGTAGATAGGCACAGCTGCTGTGTGCTAGCATGGAAGTGGAGTCATGTGGCTCCAACGCATTTTGATATCTTAATCAGCATCAAATATTCATTTAGGGATATTCACGCTAATTAGGCCAGAAGGCACACAGCTGTAATGTGCTTGAGGCCAATTAAGAGAAACAGCGAATTTTGACCCTGTTCCATTTCCCTGTTTTGGGAACTGGGGAGCTCCTTTTTCCTCTCTGTGTGCTCCACTTCAGCACTGTGCTGGTCTGTGGGACACAGTTCCTTGGCAGCCTCTCAGCTGCAGGGCAGGGGCCTCTCCTGGGCTCCCTGCAGGCCTGGCTGCTGCCTGGGGTCTGGTTTGGAGCACAGCATGGTCTGCTCTCCATGTCTGCTGTCCTCTTCACAGCACCGGAAATTCTCTGTTGTTCTTGGCTGGAGCATCCTCTCAGCCCTGTGCACCCCTGCGTGTGTGACAGTGTCACACACCCTGCGTGAGTGCCAGTGTCACACACCCCTGCGTGTGTGAGTGCCAGTGTCACACACACCCCTGAGTGTGTGAGTGCCAGTGTCACACACACCCCTGAGTGTGTGAGTGCCAGTGTCACACACCCCTGCGTGTGTGAGTGCCAGTGTCACACACACCCCTGAGTGTGTGAGTGCCAGTGTCACACACACCCCTGAGTGTGTGAGTGCCAGTGTCACACACACCCTGAGTGTGTGAGTGCCAGTGTCACACACACCCTGAATGTGTGAGTGAGTGCCAGTGTCACACACACCCCTGAGTGTGTGAGTGCCAGTGTCACACACACCCCTGTGTGAGTGCCAGTGTCACACCCCCCTGAGTGTGTGAGTGCCAGTGTCACACACCCCTGCGTGTGTGAGTGCCAGTGTCACACACCCCTGAGTGTGTGAGTGCCAGTGTCACACACCCCTGAGTGTGTGAGTGCCAGTGTCACACACACCCCTGAGTGTGTGAGTGCCAGTGTCACACACACCCCTGAGTGTGAGTGCCAGTGTCACACACCCCTGCGTGTGAGTGCCAGTGTCACACACCCCTGCGTGTGTGAGTGCCAGTGTCACACACCCCTGAGTGTGTGAGTGCCAGTGTCACACACCCCTGCGTGTGTGAGTGCCAGTGTCACACACCCCCTGAGTGTGAGTGCCAGTGTCACACACACCCCTGAGTGTGTGAGTGCAAGTGTCACACACCCCTGAGACTGTGAGTGCCAGTGAGCCCCAGTTCAGGTGTGCACTGGCCTCAGAAACCTGCCAGCCTCCCTGTAGGCTCCGGAGTGCCCACTTCAGCTTTCCCGTGGGAGAGATAAACACCTGCTTATCCCTGGGCTCAGCTGTGCACCAGTACCCCCATGGCAGGTACAGCACTGATTTTAGCCAGGTACAGCTTGGCTGGGCCTGCTGAGGGCTGCAGTCACCTTACAGAAGAAGTGTGCCTTTGTGCTTTCTGATGGAACCCCAGTAAGTGCTGAGCTCTTTGGGGGTGCTGCTGGCTGCACCCAGAGCCAGTCAGTGATATTCTCCTGAGAGCCTCGTGCCAGTGGGGGTACTGGAGGGTCTCACTCCCTGTGCTGTCCCCAGGCTCTGCAGTGCTGTGATGAAGGTGCCTACCTGCTCGCCAACCAGCAGATGGACAAGTGCCAGTCTAAAGAAGGTGCCCAGAAAGCACTCCAGGACATAGAAAGATTTCTTGAAAGCTCTTCATCCTACTTGAACTATGATCCCAAGCCCTGCAGGATGATTTTGAGTCGGTTTTGACACCTGAGCTGAAGGTAAGCAGTTCCCAGGAGTGAGGAGCAGGGCTGGGGCATGTGGCAGTGCTGGCACCCTGGCAGCCCTGTGCCAGCTCAGGGTGAGGTGGTGCTGACTGTGGCTCCCTTGGCTCTCTGCAGTGCCAGATGCAGGCAGTGCAGGGGAAGCTGGTGATGGGTCAGGGTGAGGTGGTGCTAACTCTGTCTCTCCTGGCTCTCTGCAGTGCCAGATGCAGGCAGTGCAGGGAAGCTGGTGATGGGTCAGGGTGAGGTGGTGCTGACTCTGTCTCTCCTGGCTCTCTGCAGTGCCAGCTGCAGGCGGTGCAGGGGAAGCTGGACAGCGTGCGCAGCATGTTTGAGAGCAGGCAGTGCTGCTTCAGGAGGCTGCTGGACAAGCACGTGCGGCCCGTGCAGCTCGTGGCTCCTCGGCCAGAGACCCCACCCCGGGCCAAGTCACCCCTGTTCTCTCCTAAGCACGGTAAAACATCCTGCACTTTTGGACTTTCAGCTGGGAGCTTTGCTGTGAGGCAGGAAGAGAAAGGCTTAGGATGGTTTTGAGAGGCTAACTAAACCTTGCTGGCAGAGATGGAGTTATTGGAGAGTGTTAAATACATATCAGGTGATTTATGAACTTCCCAGTGTTTGTGCTCCCATACCTGTGGGAAGGATGAAGTTGGTTCCTTGTTATTTATTTCCACTTCCCACTCAGTGAAAAAAGAGCTGTAAGTAGTGCACACCTCCAGTTATTGGCATCTTGCTGGGCTGGAAACTGGTGAGCCAATACTACAGGGAAAGAGGGCAAGGTTTATCAATTTATTAGCTTGCCTGTTCTCTGTGGCTGTCTTGAGCTGGAACTGACATCAGGTTAGACTGATGTTTGCAAAGGAGCTTGGAGAAATGAGGAGCTCAAATCTCATGAACAGAAATGAGCTGGATGCTTAACTCCTTTTGATTCCTTCAGGGTGTCTTCCCTAAATCCCAATTGTGGAATAATTAATGCCCATAAAGTTACAAATTCTCATTGAACTGAGGTCACTGAATGTTCTGCCTTGGTTTTGGTAATGGGATGTGGCAATATGTTAGCTTTAAATGATAACATTAAAACTTTCATCCTTGGCAGCCCTGAGTGTATCAGGCAGAATTAAAAGAGATTCTAAAGTAGCATCCATGTATTTTCAACCAGGGACTTGCTAAATTATGTCAGAATATTAAAGTCAGTGATCTGACTACATAAAAGCAATTAAACATTTGTGTTTTAACACAAGGTTTTTATGATGAATTAACAAATATTGATTATGGTGAGTTGTAGCAGATGTCATACAGCAGCAAAAGCCAGCTTCAGTTCAGGGAATGAGAAATTGAATGAGAAATGGAAATAGCAAGTGGAGGGGTGGGAATGAAGCTGGATGCAATGAGGGAAATTAAGCTCCTCAAGATGCAGGCCAGTGCAGCAGATAAATCCCAGATTTCCTGTTCCCAGGCTGATGCCACCCTCCCCAAAGCACATCACCTTCTGAAGCACTTTCCTCAATCAGTAAAAGCTCAGTCTCCAAACTAGAGCATTGCCCATTTTACCTAGCACAGCTTTTCCAGCTTTCTGGAAAGAGGAAGGGGTCAAAGACAAATTATTGACCTAAAGAACAGGGTAAATGGGTGGCCAGCTCTGTGGCTGTTGTGAGAGCACCATCACTCAGCTGGACTTTGTCATGCCTTTGTGGGACACAGGTGTTCCTGGCAGAGGCACTCGGGCACCTGCAAAGCACAGGTGTGCTGCATTGATCCTCCTCCCAGAGCAGTGATCAAGTGTGGCAGAGACAAAAGGCTCCTCTTTGGAGAGATCACGACAAGAGAGCTTTTTAATAGAGTCTGATAGCAAACATCAAACTGCTGCAGGGCTGCTGGCCTGCTGGGCAGTGGCAGAGGCACACACGGAGCTCTGCTGGCACTGCTTTGACATGGATGGGTTTTATGGTGGGGCTGGAAACCAAACCAGCTCTGAGCCCATCATTTTGTCCTCTGTTCTTTCTTCCTTTTGTTTCTATGCCCCATTCCCCCCTTCTGTCTCTGTCTGAGGACAGAGGACAAAATGATAAATGTGGTTCTAATTGTTAAACCATTTTTTTTGGGGTGGGGAGGGGAGAAGGGTAAATCTATCCCACCTGAGCCCTCAGGTGTAGTGGGATGTGCAGAAGTGGCACTGCAGGCTGTGGCAGTGCTGGAGCAGAGTACCTCTTGCAGGAGGAGCTGGTGCCCATGTCCCATCCCAAATCCACGTGCCCTTCCTGCCAGGGCAGTCTCTGAGCAGGACCTCTGGCAAGTCCTCCCCTCTTTTGGGGGCTCCCAGGTGTGGTGGGCCCCAGCCCTGCACACCTGGGGTCTGTGTGCAGCAGGCAGAGCTCCCTGGGGACACCTGCAAGGCCAGGCTGTGCTCACCTCCCAGCTGGACCTGGCTCCCCACACCAGTCTGCCCTCAGAGCCCCTCCAGCATCTCCACATTTCCTCACAAGCTGTTTGAATGATGTCACACAGCTCACCAAAGAGATTGATGCTTTATTTTTGAGCTTCCAGTTTACTTCTGTAGCTCAATTGCAACTTGTAATTATTTACTGACAGTATCAATAAATTTGTCCAAGATGGAGAAACAGTTTATTACAGCTGAGCATCTTGCCCTACATTCATAAAAGGACTTTCAAGCAGTGTCCTAGCAGGGGATGTTCTTTTTTGCAGTTTATTTGCTTTTATTGGTTTTGCTTTTATCATATGTTCAGGCTCCAGAGGCTTTGCTAGGTTTTGATTTCTGTGTTCCCTTAGTGAGCATTTTGTTTTTCCTAAATATTTGTACTTTATGACTGTGGGATGTGCTATGTGGAATCAGCATTGTTTGGGATAAATACCCTTTATTTTGTCAGTTTGCTATTAGCACTAGCTAACTAATTATTTATTCTTAAAGCTTATCCCCTTTTCTTCCTGACTTATTAGTTTCTGTCTGAAGAATCCCCTTCACCATAGATGTACATTATGTAATTCTGCTTTTTTTTTTATCCAAGGTGTAGATTTTAATTCCAGTTTGAAATTTTCATTTGATCTCTCTCTCCCTGGGAAGAAAACTTCAAGAAAAACTCCAAGTTCTCGCAAGGTAAAAATTATTCATGGAATCTGAGTTAGTTTTATGGAAAAAGTGAAACTGCTCTAAAGATTGAGTGCACTTTGGATTTGGAGATGCTCTCTTTATTTTCTTTTTTCTTTTTCCTTTTAAAAAACTCAAGCAAACCCAAACCTTCTTGTATGCATGAGTTTAGTTGGACTAGTCCAACACCTGAGCTCTGGCCTGACTGATTTTACAGTGTCTGGGTACCCATTTCCTGTGTGTTGTTCCCTGAAGTTATTTCTCACATAACAGAGGGGTGTATTAGGAAATATCCCCATGCACAGATATTTCCCCTGTGGGAACTGTTCTCTGGCCTCCTCACTAATGAGTTTTGTTACCAGTATTTCAGAATTCGTGTAGCAGAGTAATTTCTGGGAATTTTTGGCTCCCCATTACATGTTATTCCCCTCTGAGGTTTACTGTCCAGGGGTTCTTATAAGGAAAATCAGCTTCCCCAGGGAGCTGCAGCAGGGCTGGGCTCCTGCTGCCCCTGCAGGCCCTGCTGCAGCTCTGAGCTCTGCCCAGTGCATCCCTTTTCCCCCTTTTTTCCCCCTTTTCCCCTTTTTTTCCCCTTTCCCCCCCAGATCGAGGTCATGCATGACTACCAGGAGAAGAGGAATTCCTTGCAGTACTTCATTTCAGACAGTGAGGACAGCTTGGATGTGCTGAAAGGGTGAGCACTCACCCCCTTCACACCACCTAAAGGATGTTTGTTTCTGCCCAGTCCTTGCCCCATCCCTGTGTTCCTGCAGCCTGGCCCAGGTGTCATCTCCTGTGCTTTTACCTCTTGGTTATTAATGGGATCACACAATGGTTTGGGCTCCTTGAACTGCACTCATCACCTCTGGGGTTTTTTACAGACATAGAATAATACACTTCTATTTTTTTTTTCATTTTAGCCACGTGATAAATGAGCTTATAGAAACAGAGAGAGTGTATGTGGAGGAGCTGTTCACTGTTCTGATGGTGAGTGGCCTCTGCAGGCTCCCATTGCTGTTCCCTGGTGACCTGTACAAAAGGGCACCTGCCACTGTCAGACTGAGCCCAGGTGTGACAGGCAGGCTTCCACCAGACTGCCAGATCCCAATCCAGTCATAAATGCTCAAGTTTGCTCCTTAGGTTTTCTTTGTTGGAGGCATCTGCAGGAACAGTTGGTGTCAGGATGAGCTTTTCATCTGCAGTGAAGGAGAACCCTTCTGTTTGTACACAAAAGCACTGGTAATTAGCCTCAGCAGTGCCTGTAAAATATACAAAAAGCTGTTTCTCTTGACTGTTCCCTAATTTCCTTTACCTTTAGGAGACAAAAGGAAGCAGCTTGTGTTTTATCCTCGGAGAATCCTATCTCAATACTGTGAAATCATGACTCCATGAAGCACATTTTTTAGACAATGATTTCTCATACTGTCATTTTAGGCATTACTACTTTATTCCAAAAGAACTCTTGCTGATGGCCAAAACAGGGAATAAAAGGGATATTGCACTTAGAAACAGGGAGATCATATTGGAAGTCTGTTCATGTTCCCTTTTCACCTGCCTTTGGGGAGATGGCAGCTGAGAGTGAGCCCTTTTTCATTGGCAGGGCTACAGAGCAGAGATGGATAACCCTGCCATGCTGATCCTGCTGCCCCCCGTGCTGAGGAACAGGAAGGATGTTCTCTTTGGAAACATGCCCGAGATCTACGACTTCCACAACAAGTATGGGGCTGCTCTCCTCCCCCTCACCAGGCTGATCCCTGCTGGAATGCCCACCCTGCTCACTGCTGGCTCTTGTCCCTTCTCCCATCTCTTGCAGGATTTTCCTGCACAGTCTGGAAAGCTGCCTGGGAGCACCCGAAAGAGTGGGATGTTGTTTCCTGGACAGGGTGGGTGAATCCTTGTCACTTTAAAGCAGACTCCAAGGCCAGGCTTTCTCCTGGCTGTCACACTCTGCAGCACCTCAGTTAGTTGGTGGGGTGAGAGGCTCCTGGCCCTCAGGACCAGCAGCCAGGCCAGCAGAGATGGCAGAGCCCCAGCTGTGGCCCCAGCTGTGCTTTTTCCACCCAGACTGTCACTTGCAGACACTAAAGCTGACAGCAGAGGTGAAAGCACGCACGGTCTGGGTGCTGGCCTGAGCTGCTGGCTGGCAGGATTGGTCCCTGGGGCTGACCTGCCCCGTGGCTTGCCTTGCAGAGGGAGGATTTCCAGATGTATGAGAAGTACTGCCAGAACAAGCCCCGCTCCGAGTCCCTGTGGAGGCAGTGCTCCGAGAGCTCCTTCTTCCAGGTGAGCTGCTCCCACCCAGCTGGGGCACTGCCTGTCCTGAGAGCCTCCTCACAGCCCACAGTGCTGCAGTTTGCTTGGTGGTGTGTGCAGAGTGCACACAAAATGCTCACTAAAGGAGATGGTGGTGGTTTTTATACCCCAGGAGTACAGGGCAGATCCACTCACTGATAATTTGCATGTAATTATAATATTCCTTTAGCTGTGGGTACCATTCAACACCTGGACATGAAACCTTTGGAGTCATCAAACCCCACAGCTGTGCTGTTGGAATATCTACTTACAGGGGGTGCAAGACTGACTTGGTCTGACTTGTGTGTTGCAGGAGTGCCAAAGGAAACTGGAGCACAAGCTGGGGCTGGACTCCTACCTGCTGAAACCCGTGCAGCGCCTGACCAAGTACCAGCTCCTGCTGAAGGTGTGCCACGTTCTGCTTCCAGAGGCCATCAGCAGAGATCACATTTGTTCTGTTTTTCAATTAGAGGTGACCTGTAAATCAGCACCAAGCTTTGGATGACATATTGCTTATCTGGGCCTCTCCTGAAGTGCCTTTCAGTGCAGATGAATGTTCACATACCTGAAAAAGGAACAGGTGCTTGTAACAGGCCATTTTTAAGGAGAGAAGGACTCTTTGAATCTGTTCAGAGATGCAGAACTACAGAAGCACTTGTAAGAAAACCGAGCCAGAGATGACCATGACGATCTGATGAATGAAATAAATTGTTGCATCTCTTCTCCATGGGTGTTGATAGCACCTGTAATCTTTAATGCATTTATTCTTTTGAATAATAATAATTTGTTCTTGTGAATAAATCTTGTGCATTTATTCTTCCCACCTGAGGCAGGGCAGTGCAGTTATCGTCACTTTGTAAGACAGGAGTTACACTTGGGTAGTAGCTTGGAACCTCCTTCCAGCCTCTTGAATGAGTATACATGCAGCTGTAGGTGGGCACAGGAGATCCGAAATAAAATCAATTTTATCTCAGTGGCAAAATTCTGTCCTCCATTACTGACCTGAAGGCTCTGGGTTTATAAATTCTGTTCCTTGTGCCTGCCAGTCTGAAGACAGTGATCTGCTGCAAGCTCCTTTGAGGGCATGTTGGCACTAATGAACAAGCCCAGCCTCATCTGCCATATCTTAGCAAGCAGCAAAACACAGCACAAAGGGATCAGAGTGTGGTGCTGCTCTGTGCTGAGTCCATCCTTAAGGAAAATAAAAACAGGCCATCCCTCACTGGCCTGTCCACACCTCATACTGACTGTGCTTCAGAGGGAGCCCTTTTTCCAGGGACATGGAAAAAGAAACTCAGTGTAGGTCACTTCTGGGCGTTGGAAACTTTGGGCAAGGTTAAAAATCTGCTTTGTTCAAGTGCAAACATGTGCTCTCCCATTTCTATTTTCAGGAGCTGCTAAAGTACAGCACGAGCTGTGATGGAGTTCAGGAACTTCAAGAAGCCTGGTTGCAATGCTGGATTTGCTGAAGTCAGTCAATGACTCCATGCATCAGATTTCAATCACAGGCTATGATGTGAGTAGCTCTGGGCACTGAGAGCCCTGGCACAGGGCTGGGGGGTGCTCTGGGCATGGGGGGTGTGCAGAGGGTGGGAGCTGGCCCAGAACAGAACCTGTGCAGGGGTTTGGGATCAGGGAGCCCTCACAGGTGACAATCTCCATCTGATTTCAGTGGTTTGTGATATCCTGAGCTGCTCAGTGCCCACACTTTGCCACCTTGTGGTTTTCTAGAGTATTTTTCCAGCGTGCCCCTCTGTGTTTTCATGGCTGACCGAGTAACTCTCCTGGGCTGTTTCTGTAGCATTTCCCATTCAGCATTTAACAAACACCTCTCTGAGGCTGATTTTCAGCCTTTCCCATTGGAGTGTTGTATTTCCTAGGGTTTCAGGGAAGCTGCTGATCCCAGGCCTGGCGTCCTGGAGAGTTCCATCTCCTGGTACCTCAGTCCAGGCTCAAATCTCACTTTCCTGTCCCACTAAAGCAGTCAGAGCCCTTGACATGCTCTTCCCTAGGACCTGGATGGTTTTCTGTTCCTTTTAGTTCTTCCAGTTCCTGACCTCCTAGGCTAGCTGCAGCCCTGCATGAGAGCTGTGCTCCCCCTGGCACCAGGCCATTGTCCCAAAGATCCCCTGGTCCTTCCAGGAAGAACTATTCTTAGAGGGACGTGCCTTGGAGCAGAGCTGGCCCTGTGTCCTGGCATTGTTTGGAGACTCCCCTCACATTTTAATTCACCTCTTTTTCATTCCTTTTTGTCTGTCATGCTCTTCCCAGGGTGACCTGAGCGAACTGGGGAAAGTATTGATGCAGGGATCTTTCAGTGTTTGGGCAGGACACCGAAAAGGGCCCACAAAGATGAAGGATCTGGCCAGGTTCAAGCCCATGCAGAGGCACCTGTTCCTGTATGAGAAAGCCTTGGTCTTCTGCAAGAAGAGAGAGGAGCACGGAGATGGATATGACAAAACCTCATCTTACAGCTTTAAGCACTTTCTGAAAGTAAGGGGTTTTATTTTTGTTATGAACCTTAGGGTGTTTTACACAGCTGTGTAACTGCAGAGCAGTAATTCTGCAGAGCCAGGGGGTTTTATCTCTGACATGGGGTTTGTTTGCTGCTGCTGAGGGCTGTGGTGCCCCACAGGGATGTGCAGTGATCCAACAGCTGACAGTAAATCCTGGCCAGGGGGAGGAAATGGAATTTGAAAATCCACTAACCTGAATGAACAGACCTTAAATCTGTCTCTTCCTGGCACTTGTTCTGGGCATCATCATAGTAGATCATCTGAAATTTCTAATGTCTTGATGCCTGGGCAGTTTTGTAGGAGCCTCTATAAATTGCCAAGGTAAACAAGGTGCACAGAACTGGGAATAGCAGTGACTCTATGGATGAGGCTCTCTAGGCTGCCCAACAGCTTTCATCAATTTTAAGTTTTTATAAAATCAAAATGGAGCCTCATCCAACTTTCTAAAGGGGAAATGGCCTCAAGCTGTGCCAGGGGGGCTCAGCTTGGCTATGAGGAGTGGGCAGCACTGGCACAGCTGCCCAGGGCAGGGGGTCCCCATCCCTGGAGGGATTTAAAGCCCTGTGCATGTGGCACTTGGGGACAGGGTCAGTGTGGCCTTGGCAGTGCTGGGTTAGTGGTTGGACTCGATGGTCTCAGGGTCTGTTCCAGCCCCAGTGTTTCTGTGCTGTCAGGAGCAGCTTGGTTCCTGCTCCCTGGGGCTGCTCATGCCACTGGAAAGGGGCAGCACCACGGGAAACAGTTGGAACAGAACATTTGTCCATGGCACCTGTGCTGTAAATCATCCAGGGCTCTCAGACCTGGGCACGCACACATTGTCAGGGAGGAACAGCTCTGGTGAACAGATGTTATTTCTAAGGGTTTGTTTGTGTTTATAGTGGATTTGTCTGATCCAGTCTGCGTGAATAGTTTATGATAGATGATACCTTTATTATTACATCTGTTCCAAAACATGCAAGTGGGATACTGGAGCTATTTCTGGCCATCCCTTAATGAGTGAATAATTGCCAGCAAACCCTGCTTTGAGGGAGAGGATGGTTCCTGTGCTGTCAGGTATTACAGCAGGTTTCAGCTTCATGGCCTGCTCAGGAGGGAGGGCAGAGCTCTCCTGTTGCTGAAGAGTTTGTGTCTCTAATCATGGTTTGAGCTTGGTTCAGGTGGGTCACACTGTGCAGGTCCTGAAGGATTTGGGCCTTTTCTGTTTCATCCAAACTGTCAGAAGTGGTTGGGGATGATGAGTAAAGCAGCATTCAGCTGCAAGCCAGGCTTGGGCATCCCAAAAATTACCCCTGCTTTTGGAAAGAAATAATCTGTGTGGATAAATAACATGTTTTATAACATGCCAGGTATTTACAAATCTTCATATGCCAAATCTGAGACATTCTGTGCAGAAAGAGGCAGCTGAGATGATACTTCAGTTGGTTCCACTGGTTCCCAAATGAAGTTCCCAAGGGTCCATTGATTTGTTGTGGAAAGCTCATCCAAAATGCAGCTGATAGAAAGTCGGGAGGAACGGGACAGATAATGACTTTCAGTTGCTATGTAAATTGAAATTGATGCAACATGTTAAATTCAGTGCAAACAGGTTTCACTTGCTGCCAAAGTCTGCATTCTTGGGGAAGAGGGAGCTTTGTGCCGTGTTTAATTTTCTGTTTGTTTGGATTTGCAGATGAATGCAGTTGGGATAACTGAGAATGTGAAAGGAGACCATCGGAAATTTGAGATCTGGTACAGTGGAGAGAGGAGGTGTATGTGGTGCAGGTTTGTCCCTTCAGAATCTTTGAGAAGAAAATGTCTCATTGATCTTCCTGCTTGTAGTGATAGCTCTACAACTGCCACTGTGCCTTGCCTGGATCTAATGGGAATCATCAATTGTAAAAGATCAAGACTGTTTAAAATTTAGTAGTAGCTTTGGGGGAAAAGGGAATTTCCGATAATTACAGCATAGAAAAGTCAGATTTTATTCCTACATTATAATGGATGACTCTTAATTCAAAATTCAGACAATTTTCTCTTCTTCCAGGCCCAAACAGTAGATCTGAAGATGGCATGGTTGAATGAAATAAGAAAAATTTTGTTCAAGCAGCAAGAGCTTATAAAAGGTACATTTGCTCAATTTCTCTGTGGCTTTCATTCTGCAGCAGAAGCTTTCCTATTGGCACATTGCTGATCTTCAAGTCCACTAATTCTCTCTGGAGAATTAATTTTTAGAAGCTTGGTAACAAAATGCTGGAGTGAGGCCTTACATTGCAGGGAAATAACTCACCTTGCAGCAGTAAAAACTGGGTGCTCATGTGAAAATGAATCACAGAAGTACATTTTTTTTGGTTGTCATTAACTTGGGCATTATTTCACATTTGTTATCCTAGGTTTAATGCAACAAGATACAAACCAGATGCCTAATTTGAAGCATCTCATGGTCCTCAGGAGCATGCTCACTGTTGGGTTTGTGCTAACATGCCACCTTAATCATAATTAACTCTGTGCTTTGCAAGAGCCCATAGGTCTGTTTTCCTCTGAACAGAAGCCAGTAGGGTTGTACAAAAGGTCTCATTTTTAAAGCAATGCTACAAGTGTGACAGCTGCAGTAGAGAACTGGATTGAAGCTGTGTTTGCCCTCGCAGCAGGAGAGAAGCAGCAGCCTGGCTCGTGCTCGGAGCAGCTCCCACTCTCCTCCCAGCTGGGGGACAGGTGAGTGCTGGGCTGGGCTGGGCTGGGAGCAGCTCCCACTCTCCTCCCAGGGGTGTGCTGCTTCTGGCTCTGTGTCTGTCCCTGTCCTTGGGAGGGGACAGCAGGGGTGTGCTGCTGCTCCCCTTTGGGTGCCCGTGGCCTGGGGACAGGGTCTACAGGGACACCCTTGAGCCTGGCAGCTCAGCTGAGCTGCAGCTCCTCTGCAGATGGAGCAGAGCAGGGACAGGGCTCTCATTCAGGGCAGAGACATTGCAGCAGCTTCATTCCCCTCCCAAAAAGATTGGGAACTGGGCACTAAGTGCTTGATCTTCGCAGAAACATACACTGAGAGGTCAAACATACACTGAGAGCTCAAACATACACTGAGAGCTCAAACATACACTGAGGGGTACCAGGATTGTTTCTAACCCCCTTTGGACAAACCCTCGTGGGGGTGGTGCTCACTGGGGAGGTAAAGCTGGGACTGATTCTGTTCTCTTTCCCCCTCAGGAAGCAGCAGAGAGCCTCCATCAGCTCGGAGGAGAACGACTCGGAGCGCACCAGCCCGGTGCTGCTGTCCCCCCAGAACAAACCCCACAGAGGTAGGGCCCGTTTTCACCCCCCTTGGGGCCTCTCTGGGGCTGCTGGCCCAGGCTGAGCCCCAGGTGTGTTGCAGGCTGGCCAGGAATGTCCCAATCCCTGGACATCTGCGAGGGGCTGGAGGAGTGGGCAGGCCAGCAGGAGCTGTCCAACTGCTCGGACACCGAGGAGGAGGAGGGCACCCAGCTGGTAGGTGATGGGACATCCTGGGGCTCACTCTGCCTGCCCTGTTCTCCTCACTGATAATGCTTGTGCTTGGCCATGTCACTCAGAAATTCCATATCTCAGTGTGGGCAATGAGAAGATGTCTCAGACAGTTTCTTGAATAATTCTGATTCAGGTAGCTGGTAGGGCTCTGCCACGTTCCCTGCAGTAGTCAGACTCACAGCTGCATGAGACAAAATGCAGCTAAATAATGCAAGCTTTTCTCTCTACCACAGTCTCCAGGAAAATACAAAGCCCTTGCAGACTGTAAGAGGAGAGGATCAGAGGATCTGCTAGTGAAAAATGGGGATGAAATTCAGCTCTTGCATGAAGATGGTGAGGGACAGTGGTAGGTATTTCAGGATTACTTTGCCTTATCTCTAAGAGCCTGCATGGCAGTCCCTTCAAATGTCACTTGCCTGGTGATACACTCACACAGCTCCTGGCTGAGCTTTAGGCCATTCCAGAAAGCTTGAGAATTCATTTTCCTGCCAAGACTAGATCCATCCCCACTGGCATAGCCTGGGGAAACGAGTCAGGACGCCCCTGGCCATGGGTCTCTGCCTCAGCTGGGTTTTCCCAACACCTTCACACCCCTCTTGCCATGCTGTCCCCACTTCAGATGGTGCTTTGCTCTGTCCATCCCAGCTCAGCTCCAGGCTGTGTCCCTCTGGGGTTACTGACAGCCCCAGTGAGTGACTGCAGGGTGTTTGCCTCCCTCAGACAGCTGTAGGAGTGTTCCCATGCTGGGGATGGCTGCAGACTGTTTCTGTTGTGTGTAAAGCTGTAAAGGCTCACAAGGGAACCCCTCAGAGCTGCCTCTCTCCTGGGGCTGGCAGCATCCCCTGGGACCCCCCGGGCCTGCTGGACCATCCTTGTCTGGGGGCAGCCTGCCCCTCCTGAGACAGATCTTACAGCAATTTGGCTGAGGCTTCTGGCTCTTCCCTTCCAGGATGGTTCTGAGCAGCTCTCAGCCAGCCCAGGGTGCCAAAGTCCTGTTTGGGGTGTGGGAAGGGTGATGTTGGCAGGAACCTGGGTCAGATTTGTGCAGGATGCACAGATGTCAATGCCCTGTGCAGGATTCCTGGCTGAGAGCTACAGCCCCTGCACTTCAAGGGAAATCAGAACAGGATAAAATAGAAATATTTCAATTGCAAGGGATCTGCAAGGATCTGCATTTTGGAAAATTCAGTTTGTTGTTAGCCAAAGCAGATGCAAAGCATCTCAGGTTTGCTGGAAGTTCACCTCTCCTGGGGGCTCCAGCCAGTGCCAGTCAGAGATTTCTCACTCCAAGCTTTTTGTTAGCACAAATTTCACTGCATGAGTGAGACAGAGGGTTGTCACTTATGAGCATGAGTGTTTCCAGCTGCCTAAATCTTGGCTTGAATTCACTTACAGTACCCTGACTAAAATCATCCTAGCAGTCTAAATGGCAGAGGAGTTAGAAAAATAATTGTCCTTGACTCCTTCAGTAGCCAGTTTCCCTGAGCTGGTATCTCTGGAGGTCTCGGGCAGGAGGACTTCAGAGGGAGTCCTGTTCTTCTCCATTGTCTACAGAGGTGCAAGCTTTTTAATTAGGTTCCTAAACTGAGGTGGGAGGAATGCTTTAAACACATGGCCAGGTCCTGTTAAAATGTTTCCCTGGTGGAGCAAACTGCTGCTCGCACCGCAGCTGCGGAGAGCGCGCCTCACCAAACTGCTTTGGGTGGGTTGGCCTCTGTTCCTAATGCTGCTGTCATCCCAAGGTTGGTGAAGAACCTCAACAGAAGAAAAGAAGGCTGGATCCCTGTGCACAGTCTGCAGATTGTAGTCGGGGACTGCAGGTTTCGGAATGCCAAAGTTGCAGGTATTTGATAGCCCGCCTAGCAGAAATATTCCATAGCTCAAACCAGGTCTTTTAAGCCATTTGCATTACACTTGATCTACTAAATCTGGCTGCTTATGCCTCTGCTGGAATAATAGGAAAGCAAGCAGCTATTCCAAAAAGCCTGCAAAAGTAGTAAATTAAGCTTTTTTGTTTGTTTGTTTAAGACGTTTCTGAGACTTTAGGCACGAGTAAATTAAAACCAAGCATTTAAAAACGTAGATCTCATTGCAAGAGCACTGGGTAGAAGACCGGGGAGAAGAGACGGAGTCTGACCAGGGATTCCAGGACTGTTTTCCTGCTCCCTGCTGTAGCTCACACCCTCCTGTGGGAGCAGGAGGTGCCTAAGCCAAATCTCCTCCTGCTGCTAAAGACATCGTGGCCTGACCCCAGCACTCTAAGGCAATACTTCCTCCCTGCTGCCTCACTCCTGCCCTCACTGCTGCCTGCTGGTTAATCCACCCTTAGAGAAAGTTCATTATAAACAGGTTTCAGCCAAAGGCTTGGAGTTCTCATTTTCTAGCTGTAACTGTACATAGAAATAGACAGGGAAGCATAAGAGATGACACAAGAAAATGCCTTAAGAGCAGCCTGTTGCCCTTGCCATGTCACTGCTCCATGTGTTGCCTCATCACCACGCTGTCCTCTGCAAATGGGACCACAGGGCTGGAGGTGGAACAGCTCAGGAAGCCCACGCAGACTTAGTCCATTAAAAAAAAATTACTAGCTATAACTGTATGAAGCAAATTTTGCAAGGACATTTCTCTTAAATACTTCTTTCTCTCAGAATCTGTTCTTTTGATGACGGTGAAGGAAGCCATCTGAAAGGCTCAAAATTCCAGTCAGCTCTTGATGGTTTTTTGGTGTTTTTCAGTGAAATCCTTCCTATACAGGAAGGTATTTTTATCCCCTTTGTTGCAGGGCAGTCACGTCCCTCAGGTTGAAGGTTTGCTGATTTTCTGTAAGGGGTGGTTTGCTAACCAGTGTTCAGAATTTACTGGCACCCTGCAGTTATGGCTCCCTTCATCTTCTCTCCATGTATAGCTGCCCCATCTCACCAGGTCCTATGCAGAAGGGTTTTCCAGCTGAGAATGCATCTCAAAAAAAAGGTGCTGGGAAACTTTGAATCCTGGTTTGCATTGTCAGTGGTCATGTCCCCAAAAACCTAGAGACAGTCAGCCCTGGACTGGTTTACAAAATTGCTGAGTACAAAGTGAGGGGAATTGCGCAGAGTGAAACCACAGAAAATGCCCTGTGAGTCCCACAGCACTGCCCAGGTACTCCAGAGCCCTGTCCCAGGCTCTGAGAGCACTGGGGCTCTGCTTTCCCTGTGGAGGTAAACTGTTCTCTTTGCTGTTTCTGATGGTGCCTGCAGTCCCAAGGCATGATTCTAACCTTACATACACCAGGAAGTACTGGGGGATGATGTAGGATGTCCTCTGACTGTTTCCTAGAGCTATTCCTAGAGCTTTCCAGCACTGTGTCCTTACAGCCATAAGCAACTTGCACTCTGAAAATTGATTTTTCATGCAGTTCTTCTGCACTCAGCAATTGCCTTTAGCCTGGGCTTGTCCCTTCACCCTGCAGGTGCCTCTGGGCTGGGCTGGGCTCTTTGCTGCTGCTTCAGGAGATGGAGCTCTTGCTCCAGTCAGCAGAGGGAGATCAGGCAGCCAGGCTGGTGGAGCCAGGCAGGGGCAGGAGCAGCCTCAGATCCCTCCCTGAGCTGCCTGTGCTGAGATGCTGCTTTGCATGTCAGCAATGTAAACTGGATTAATGCTGTGGGACCCCCGGGAGCCTGGGGAGTGTTGTAGTCACTTCAGGGCTGGGGGAGAGGCACTTCTGGCATTTGTGGGGGCAGTGTGCCCCCACTGGACAGGGCACTGGGGTTGTCCTGTGTCCCTGTTGGATGGGGCACTGGGACTGTCCTGTGTCCCCTGGGCAGGGCACTGGGATTGTCCTGTGTGCCTGCTGGACAGGGCACTGGGATTGTCCTGTGCCCTCAATGGACAGGGCACTGGGATTGTCCTGTGCCCTCAATGGACGGGGCACTGGGATTGTCCTGTGTCCCCTGGGCAGGGCACTGGGATTGTCCTGTGTCCCTGTTGGACAGGGCACTGGGATTGTCCTGTGTCCCCTGGGCAGGGCACTGGGATTGTCCTGTGCCCTCAATGGACAGGGCACTGGGATTGTCCTGTGCCCCCACTGGACAGGGCACTGGGACTGTCCTGTGTCCCTGTTGGATGGGGCACGGGGATTGTCCTGTGCCCTCAATGGACAGGGCACGGGGATTGTCCTGTGCCCTCAATGGACAGGGCACTGGGACTGTCCTGTGCCCTCAATGGACAGGGCACTGGGATTGTCCTGTGCCCCCCCTGGACAGGGCACTGGGATTGTCCTGTGCCCTCAATGGACAGGGCACTGGGATTGTCCTGTGCCCCCCCTGGACAGGGCACTGGGATTGTCCTGTGTGCCTGCTGGACAGGGCACTGGGATTGTCCTGTGTGCCTGCTGGACAGGGCACTGGGATTGTCCTCTGTGCCTGCTGGACAATTCCTGGGGATTCTCTGTGCCCCTGGGCACCCTGGACCTGCCTGGCCAGGCTGTTCCTGTCTGTGGCTGGAGCTTTGGCAGGCTGCTGTGGCATGCTGGCTGGAAGGTGCCAGCTGTGCCCACGCCCTGGCTGCTGTGCCACCACAGCTGGCAGCTGCAGCACAGCTCTTTGCAGTGCCCCTCACTCCCTTCAGGGACTGCAGCCACAGGCTCTTGTGTCCACACAGGTTCCTTAGAGGCAATGCTGATTTTTTTTAGCCTTTGAAGCATACAGCAGGGTCTCTCCTACACCCTGCAGCTCTTTAGTAACCCAGAAACCATCTCCAGCCTGACAAAATAAAGAGCCTAGAGAAGATTTCAGCTGGCCTTGCTGTGATAATGAAGTGATAGATGATGGAGATGAGTCAAACCCTGTGGTCCTGCCTTAGTCAAGGCTCTCACTGAAGCCAGTGGGAGTTCAGCTTTTAGGGAGAAATGCAGGAGTGCATTTGGGTTTTTTCTGTTATACAAATGTTACATGATTACAGGGAACAATGTATTTCTTGGAATAAGATGCTTTAATATTAACACCATTCTCCATTACTTTATAGATGCTGCCCTGTGTAACACCAGAAAGTTTAGTTCCCCTTGAATTGAGGGTGAACTAGCAGCATCCCATTTTCGATGCTCTTTGGAAGCTTTCAGCTCAGTGTTACAGAGAAATAGCACAGTAGTTGGAGCTGTCCTGTCCTGTTCATCACATTCACAGACCTCCACAGCCTCATCTGCACTGAGTGGGACTGGGGTCCTAAGCAGCTTCTCATGCTCATAAAGGAAGCCATTCTCTGCTCTTTGGTTTCTTTTGCCTGTAGAAATTGTGATATTCATTTTTCCTGCTGTTTTTCCATGACATACATCATGTTTCATCAGAGAAGTACGCTACAGTTTCCTGACACTTTGTTTAGATGCTTGAAATCTCCTCTGCAGGTTGAAGTAGGTTTTGCCTACTTACTAGCTGACAACTGTTGAAGTTGCAAACAAGAGTTGAGTTTTGGTAAACCAAAAAGAAAAAAAAAACCAAACCAAGAAGCTCTATGTCCTGCTTAATTGATTTTATGGGTGGATTTTTCTTAGATATCTGCTTCAGCTATGTGAATGTAATGTTCTGTAAGAGCATCATCTGGCTGACTCCACGTGAGGAAGCAATAACACTAAAGATCCTCTTTTTGCACTTAGGGTCTGACTCCAGCCCTCTGCAGTCAGCCTCCCTGATTGCAGTGAGGGCTGGGTCAGGTCAAACTGACACCTCAGGGTTGTCACCAATCACTTAGGGTCCCAAAGCGTCCCAGGGCTGAAACCTGTATCTAGCAAGTGTTGAAGTTTACATTAATGTATGTACCTTTGGAACACGTGCCATAAATCCAAGCTAAATGTCCATGATTGCACTAAGGATGTTCTTGTGATAAGATTTTTTCAGCATCTTTAACAATAATGTATCTATTGAATTTTTGAGAAGGGAAAAGGAATGTTGAAGACTGCTAATTTAATTTTGTGTTTCTTGGTCTAGTTTTGCTTTTGTAGAACATAGGTAGGTACAGGTGGTTTGAACTTTTGAGCAGATGTGTGCAAAGAGCACCTGAGTGTGTGGAGAGCAGGGTTGATGGTGTGCATGCAGTAGTGTGTTTGCTCTGCCCCAGCCAAAGGAAATGTTTGTTCCATGGACTAAAGGGGGACCTTTATGATCTGATTTTCATTTGTGGGCTGGTCCTTAGACAGTCCCAGGTTAAGTCAGAACGTGCTGGGTTTGTTTTGTGCCTGTTTTTGTGTGGAGCAGTTGCTGAGCTGCTGGCTGGGATGGCCTGGGCTCCCAGCCCCCAGTGGCTGCTCCTCCAGGACTGGGGTGAGCCCTGAGCCCCCTCAGAGCCAGGACCAGCTGAGTCTGAGCTGAGCAGCACCAGAGCCAGCACATCCCGTGTCCTTCACTGGAGCCACAGTGCAGAGCTGTTCAACCACTGAAGGCTCTGTTCCTCTGCTTCCAAATCAATCACAATGCACTAATGAGGTGGGAAAGTCTTAATTACTGTTGGGCTCTTTATAGTGGTTACAATTCTTGTGGTAACAATACACATTTTGAGGTACAATGTAAATATTTGTCTGAAACACAGCACACATTGCATATTGAATGATTTTAATCTTTTTTGTCTTCCATAGTTTTAAATCTAAGCTTTTATTAATTTATGAGGTTGATAAGTTCTGCAAATCTGAATGTACAGTCTGAGGTTTTTAACATTTGAAACTTTGCACACATGGTATGTTCCCCTGAGTATGCTGTTGAACTAGGCTCTCCATGTATATGTATAAATTACAGTAGAGAATTTTCTCTGACTGCAAGTTTAAATAAACTATATTGTATATGTACCTGTAAAAATGTGTTAAATCTATATTTAAAGATTAAAAACTTGTTAAATAAATCCGTCTGAGAATATGCAATTCTGTTCAAATACACATCTGCTATAATTCTAGAGGAAAGAAAAGTGCTCACAGTGTTGGTTTTATTTCATTTCCTTGGAACAACTTAAAACCTTACATGCATTTTGATTTTAAGGTAAGCAGTGGCAGATGATCCCATTAGTTTCTTGCTGGATGCAGTGGCAATGAGAGTGGGAGAGGCACCTTAGCACTCATAGTGAAGTCTGAAAGAGCAGCTGCTGACAGCCTGCCCTGGCTCAGGGTGCCCCCAGTGTGCCCTGGATCCATCCCAGCAGGGTCAGGGTGTCCCCAGTGTGCCCTGCCTCCATCCCAGCAGGGTCAGGGTGTCCCCAGTGTGCCCTGGATCCATCCCAGCAGGGTCAGGGTGCCCTCAGTGTGCCCTGGATCCATCCCAGCAGGGTCAGGGTGTCCCCAGTGTCCCCTGCACCCATCCCAGCAGGGTCAGGGTGTCCCCAGTGTCCCCTGCACCCATCCCAGCAGGGTCAGGGTGTCCCCAGTGTCCCCTGCCTCCATCCCAGCAGGGTCAGGGTGTCCCCAGTGTCCCCTGCCTCCATCCCAGCAGGATCAGAGTGTCCCCAGTGTGCCCTGGATCCATCCCAGCAGGGTCAGGGTGTCCCCAGTGTCCCCTGCACCCATCCCAGCACAGCTCAGGGTGTCCCCAGTGTCCCCTGCACCCATCCCAGCAGGGTCAGGGTGTCCCCAGTGTCCCCTGCACCCATCCCAGCACAGCTCAGGGTGTCCCCAGTGTCCCCTGCACCCATCCCAGCAGGGTCAGGGTGTCCCCAGTGTCCCCTGCCTCCATCCCAGCAGGGTCAGGGTGTCCCCAGCCTCTCCTCCACGTGAAAACCTCTGTTTGGGAGCACTGTGGCTGCACTGCTGTGTGTGTTCACCTCCCTCATGGGGTCCTGGGGTGCTGCTGGGGCAGCAGTGCCTGCTGGGCTTCCCTTGCCCACACCGCTGTGTGCCAGCTGTGGGCAGTGCTGGTGGCGCACTGGCCTGAGACATGTGTGATCCATTCCCCTGCTGATCCACCAACCTCTGCATTTGGGATCTGGGGACTTACACCACCCCTGCAGCACCAGTGCATTCAGAAATGCAGCCATGGGTCATTAGAGGGCTTTTTATTTCCTTATTACCACATTTTCATTGCATTCTCTCAACTTCAGCCTTCCAAGAGCAGAAGTTATTTAATCTAGAAATGTTTATTGAAAGGCCATGGTCTCTCAAAGCCACAGGGATTGCCATGGTCCCTCTGCATGTCCCCAGTCCATCCTCCAGCGTGTGCAGCCTCCCCAGCGGGGCTCAGCGCTCCCTCCCCGGGGTCAGGGCAGCCTCGTGGTTTGCTTGATCCACTTGACGTACTTGGAGACCCTGGTGTAGATGCCGTACTTGCCGGGCAGGGCGCACTCCTCGCCCCAGCTGGTGATGCCCGTGAGGAACCAGGTGCCCTCGATCTCGGTGGTGTAGGGCCCGCCGCTGTCCCCCTCACACGTGTCCCTGCCCCCGGTCGGGAAGCCCGCACAGAACATGTTCTGCAGGATGCTGGTGGAGGTGCTCTTCAGGCAGGTGGGCCGGTCCACGAAGGGCACCCTGAGCACCTGCAGGGTGGTGGCCGTGCGGCCGCGGAACAGCACCTTGCCCCAGCCACTGACGGTGCCCACGCCCTGCTTCAGGAGAGCGTTGGTGAACTCGCGGCTGCCCAGGCACACCGGCGTCACGTAGCTGTTGAAGGTGAGCGGCTGGTCCAGCTCCAGCAGGGCGATGTCGTTGTGGTACTCGTTGATGGAGGCGTTGTAGGTGGGGTGGGGCAGCAGCCTCACCACCTTGCGCAGCTGCTCCGTGTGGTCATCGCTCGTGACGTCGTGTTCACCTGCACAGAGCAGCGAGGCTGGGTGCCCGGCCAGCACCAGGGACTGTGCCCTGCTGGTGCCAGCCCCGTGCCACTCCAGCCCAGCTGCAGAGGGCTGAGCCCCCAGGTGCCTCTGAGGCTGTTCTGCCAGGCTGCTGGCTCCTCGTCAGAGGCACCTGCAGGTTCCCTCGCATCTCAGGCCCCCAGCACTACCCGGGTGTGACACCAGGCACCCATTATCCAGTCAGGCAGCAAAGATGCAGATGCTTTTGCCAGAGTTACCAGCAAAGTGGCTGTTCTGGGGATTTAGCACCCTCAGAGAGAGGTATGAGGATGTCACCCATGCAGCAAAGGGGGCAGAACTCGCTGATGAAAAATACTGGTCTAAAATAAGTAAGGTATTAGTGAAAAGAAACCTTAACCTCCCCTTTCTAAACCCCCAGAGCCACGGGGCAGGATGGGGCGCGGGAGGGCAGCGGTGCCACCGCTGATGCTCACAGATGCCCCTGAGGCAGCCCGAGGCTCAGCTGCTCTCGGCCGCTGCCGTGATGCGGGATGCTCTGATGGCAGTGCCAGCAGCCGCGGGATGCTGCGATCGCGGCACCGGTACCGGCAGCTGCGGGATGCCGCGATAACAGTGCGGGATGCTGCGATCGCGGTGCGGGATGCTCTGATAGCGGTGCCTGCAGCTGCGGGATGCTCTGATCGCGGTGCGGGCAGCCTGTTACCCCGCCTTGTGTAACAGGTGGGGAGAGGGCAGGGCGGCGCTCAGGTGGGTGAAGGGGCAGCACCTGGAGCCGCATCCCCCGCAGGCTGAGCAGCATTAAGGATGGCGTTCGCCGGGCGCTGTCCCACAGCCCCCGGGGCGTTCGGGCCGTGCTGCGGGGGCTCCCCTGGCCCCGCCGGGCTGTCCGGAACCGGCGGCGCTGAGCAGCAGCTTCGGAGCCAGCCTGAGGTGAGCAAGTGCTGCGGGCTCGGCCAGGGCTCTGTGGGCACAGTGGGGATGGCAGCTCCCTCCCTCCCAGGCTGTTCGTACAACGTGGGGGAGACTTTCGGCTGGCTATTCTTACGTTAGAGATGCTTGATATTGCTAGGGACCTGAAAATGTGATTCAGGGATGAAAGTGGAGAAGCAAAGAAATATAGGGGAGGGGAAGGCTTCTTCCACCGGGCTTTTTAAAGCTGGCTGCATGAGCCTCTGGCACAGGTGAGCTTGCCCATGGCCAGGCTGATCTGTGCTCACACTGTGGCTGGGACCAAGGCAGACCTGGCTCACTGCTCCTGCCAGAGGTGGTGGCACCTGCAGGGACCAGGCTGGTGAAGTGTTGTAAGTTTAGCTGGGGCCTCTGTGCCCCCAGCAGCTCGAGGTAGACCCCACAGCAGCTCATGTCCTGCTGCTGCCCATCACTGTGGTCAGTGCCCCGTGCCCATCCCTCCTCTTGTGCCCAGGTGCTCACCTGCCACAGCAGTGAGGTTGTGGGTGTAGCCTGGCTTCAGGCAGTGTGCTGCTGTCACCAGCCACTTCTCGTTGATGATGGTGGCGCCGCAGAAGCCCACGCCTTGGCTGTTCACCAGCAGAACCTGTGGGAGCAGGGCAAATCTCACTCTGGGGTTTGTGTAAGCCTGGACCAGTGGAAGGTGGCCCTGGTCACAGCAGGGGGTTGGAACTGGCTGAGCTTTAAGATTCCTTCCAACCCAAACTGTTGGGTGATTCTATGATCTGCTGCAAC
Source organism: Diglossa brunneiventris (assembly GCA_019023105.1). Taxonomy (NCBI): domain Eukaryota; kingdom Metazoa; phylum Chordata; class Aves; order Passeriformes; family Thraupidae; genus Diglossa; species Diglossa brunneiventris. The sequence goes on along the minus strand of CM032357.1, from coordinate 795,258 downwards.
TGATGGACCCAAAAAATGAGCTGCACTGCTCCTTGCAAAACTCCCTTCCCTCAGCCGTCAGCTTACTTTTGGCACATTCGTGGACTACTGCGCAATCTGTTGGTGTAGCTCGACCCTTTGTGCCCCACTGGGTAAAGCTGCTGTGACTCTGACTTGTGGCTTTCTTTGCCAGAGGAGAGCCCCATGCGGGCAAGTTTTGTTGCTGTGGCATAGAAGTGTGTGTGGAAAGAAGCTGTGCTCCTGTTAGGCCTGAGACTATTGCCAGCCTAACCTCAGAGACAGGCTCTGGGTGTTTAAAGCAGGATGCTCTGTGCTCAGAAGGGCCTGCTGGGGTCCCAGAAGGTTTGCAAAGGCTGGTACCTGCCAGGGCACCTCTCCCTTCATGCTGTCCGAGCCGCCGACGACGCGCGTGCCCGTCCTGAGCACGGGGGTGATCCTCGAGGGGGCTGCGGTGCTGCTCTCCGTGGCATTGTCCTGCGCCTCCTCGGGGCCCTCCTCGGGCTCCTCACCTGTGCTGTTCCAGTGCTCAAAGGTGTTCATGGAGCGGGTCAGCTTCCTCTTGGCCTCGGGAGCCGTGATCTTCCCGCAGGGAAACGGCACTGGGAGAGAACGGGCACGCCGGGGCCGGCCGTGGGGCCTGCGGCACGCCGGGGCCGGCCGTGGGGCCTGCGGCACGCCGGGGCCGGCCGTGGGGCCTGCGGCACGCCGGGGCCGGCCGTGGGGCCTGCGGCACGCCGGGGCCGGCCGTGGGGCCTGCGGCACGCCGGGGCCGGCCGTGGGGCCTGCGGCACGCCGGGGCCGGCCGTGGGGCCTGCGGCACGCCGGGGCCGGCCGTGGGGCCTGCGGCACGCCGGGGCCGGCCGTGGGGCCTGCGGCACGCCGGGGCCGGCCGTGGCACACCGGGGTGGCTGTGTCACACCCTACAGCCACCAGAGGGGAGGGAGCAGGGAAATCCTCACCTCAGCACAGCTGGGGACCAGCTCAGGGCTGTGGGCTGAGCATGGGCACCCTGGGCACACGTGCCTGTGCCTTGGAGCCCCAGTGTGAGTGATATGGAAACATAGCAAAAGCATTGATTGTTTCTGGGCTTTGAAAATGTCATCCGAGCAGCTTTAAAAGTGAAAAAAGCTTGTGTGGAGCACCTGTGCCTGATGGGCTGGGGCAGCTGTGCCTGCTCTTGGCAGGATGAGCACTGCATATCTGGGAATCCTGTGCTGGGCACTTCCAGAGCAGTGACCCCAGAGCAATGAACAGCCAGCTGGGACAGGGCAGGAAATAACAGCTGCCAATTGTACAGATAATCCTGCTTGGCACCAAGGTGAGGAAAACATTAATAAACTCTTCCTAGAGTTGTGTATTTCCTCTGTTAATGAAGAACTCATCTGCAGGCTCGTTTCAGATGAGCTCTTCCCATTGCTCTCCCACGCAGCGTGTGCTGAATTCCTGCTGGTGGTGGCAGTCAAAATAGTAAATAGCACCAGGCATTGTCTTTCATCTGAAAAGCTCTCAGAAGCACTGAGCAAACAAACATTAGTGTAAAATCAGATGTGAGTGTGGCCTACTGAGACTTCATCCTTTATTTTTAAACAGCTCACTTTAGGGCCAGGACTCAAACAAGTGTTGAGTGATGGAAAGTGGTACCTGCAGGCTCAGCCTATGAAATGAAGGTTTCAGAGCCAACAAAACAAAGCTTTTGCAGGAAGGACAATCACCCAACCTGAAAGACAATCTTCTTGCTAACTGTAAACCTTTCTGGTCCAGTGAAAGTGATACAGCATCATTGGGCAACACAGGATGAGATCCTCTGTTCACAGGATTCCCAGCCCAGGATCCTTCCCAAACTGATTGCTGGCAGACAGCCCTTTCAGGAGGTCAGTGCTCCCTGCTGCAGCTGACAGAGCTGCCCTGTGCAGGTACCTGTATGTCAGCTTGGGTATGCCAACCTGCTGCGGGTACCTGCATGTGAGCTTGGGTGTGCAACCTGCTGCAGCCAGCTGTTGGAAATGTCATAGCATCAAATGGTAAACTGACTTCAGATGGCAAAATATTTATCTGCTCAATCTCTTCTCTCCAGATGTGCCTCTGAGATGCTCATGCCCAGTTAATTTGGTGTGCTGTGGTGGTTGGGGCTGCACGTGTCAGTGTGTTTATGGTATTGTAATGATCTAGGGGCAGGGTAGAGCTGGGGAGCACAAGGAGAACCAGCTATTCTTTAGCCCTTTGTGAAGCTGCAGCCTCAAGCATTGCACTAAATCCAGGACAAGACCTTGAAAACTTGAACCCAAATATCTTAAAAGCAGTTTCCAAGCTAACCTGTAGGTTCACAGGACTTTCCATCTTCATGCAGTTTATAGCCAGGGGCACAGGAGCACACAACCTTCTGTGGGGGCTGGTGACTGCAGAAGTGCTTGCAGCCTCCATTTTTAATAGCACAGGTGAAGTCTGAAAGAAATGAAAATGAAACTGTGAGAGCTCTTTTGAAACCCAGCTGGTCAGAGATCTGTTGAGACTGAGGGGTTTGGGCTCGGTAACCCCTGTGGCTGACCCAGACTGTGGAAAGCAGGTGGTGGTTTGCAAGGGGCTGGGGAGGCAGGGCAGTCCCATCCCTGCTCACAGTGCCAGGGCAGTCCCATCCCTGCTCACAGTCCCAGGGCAGTCCCATCCCTGCTCCCAGGGCAGAGCAGTCCCATCCCTGCTCACAGGGCAGGGCAGTGGGCAGATTGAGGAGCTCACAGAGCCCCCCAGAGCCCTGGCACAGCCTCCAACAGCTCCGTGCTGGCTGAAATCTGGCACCTGACCCTACAGGACTCCTGCAAATATTTGGTGACAAGCCACGTGATTTCCACACTCTTGTGCTTTTGGCAGTGGGGGAGAACAGCCTGTACAGACTGGAGCAAACCCTGCCCCAGCCCAGCCTGGAGCAGCCCTTCCAGCAGGATGGGTGAATGTGTGATGGAACACCCCCAGCCCGAGGCAGAGCCAGGCTTCCATCCCTTGCACCCAGCCCAGCCCTCACTCCTCTGGCACCAGCACCTTGGAGCTGGGGAACCACAAACCTGCAGAGGCCCTTGCAATTCCCAGGGAGTTTTCAAATAACTTCACAGCAGATTAACTCCACTCCTACTTCCTCAAGGACACCTCCCTTCCTGTAGCCATTTTAATGCCATCATTTACTATTTTTACAGATCTCTTCTTCACGCCTCACTTCCAGCTCTATTTTTGCTCCTCACTTCCCCAAGAAATCTGCAATGAGACTATTTAAATTTGATACAACTTTGAAATGCTCTTTTTAACGTACACTCCTCTCTTGCCAGAGCAGAAATACGACTAGAAAGAGAATCTTTTATTAGTGCAGTGAGTCTAGCACATTATGTGAGCTGCACAGCCCCTGATTATACTATAAGAGCTGAATATCCCTCTTGCTTAAATTATCAGCTGTTCGGTTTTCATGAACTCCTCAACCCATCAGGAAAATATTTGCCTTTTATTTGCCTCCAGAATCAAGGTTGCTGCTGATAATCGTAACTATGAATTAAGCAGAGTGCCATTGAGGGGAAGTCAGGATAGTCCTGCCCTGCCCAGCACCTGCTGCTCAGCCTGGCACGAGGAAGGGGAGTGGGAGAGTGGGGGTTCCACGGGGTCTGTGGGAGAGTGGGGGTTCCACGGGGTCTGTGGGGAGCTCTGCTCTCAGCAGGCGAGCAGGCTGTCCCTGACTGAGCAGTCCCAGGCAGGTTTGTGCTTTTGGGACATAAAGGAAGGGCTCTGTGTCAACATTTGCCCTGGCAGCCACAGCTGGACAGGAGACCTTGAGCCTGAGTCTCCACTGAGCCCTGCCTAAGAGCAGGTGCCCAGCAGAGGGGAGCTGGGGCTGCTCTGGGGGCTGGGCAGGACCAGAGACAGCCCCTGCTATCCCCAGGCGTGTGCCCAGGGCCCTGCTGTCCCCAGGCATGTCCCCAGGCTGTCCCCCTGCCATCCTCATTGCCCTGCCATCCCCAGGCTATCCCCCGTGCCCTGCTGTCCCCCTGCCATTCCCATTGCCCTGCCATCCCAGGCATGTCCCCAGGCATGTCCCCCTGCCATCCCAGGGCCAGCAGGCTGCATTTACAGCTCCCTGCCTCCCAGCACAGCAGGGTGGGTGTCAGCCAGCCCCAGAGGGTGACCCCGCTGATCCCAGGGGTTGCAGCAGGGCCCCCGGGGCAGCCCTGGCACGTACCTATTTCACAGTTCTTGCCTTCATAGCCAGCTGGGCACCAGCACACGTAGGAGTTGATCTGGTCCTTGCAAACGGCTCCGTTTTTGCACGGGTTGGGGTTGCACTGATCCCCATCTTGGAGAGAGCACAGCAGAGTCAGCAAACACAGGGCTAACACCCACCACAGCCCTGCCAGGGCCAGCACAGCTCCTCCCTGGGCTGGGAACAGCCAGGTCCTGGCAGCTGAGTGTGCAGCAGCAGGGCTGTGTCCCCGGAGCTGTGTCCCCTGTGGGTCAGCCCTGCCCAGCTCAGAGAGCCCCTCTGCAGTCACCCTCCTGCAGCATCCCAGCAGGACCTCGTGGCTTGGCCAAGCTAGACAAGTGTAGGAGGTTTGCTCCTTCGGGAGGGCTTTGAGTATCCTACTGTGGTTGTTTGAACACTCAGGCTGTTCTGTGAAAGTTTGGGCCTGTCCATGGGGGTGTGGAGACCTGTCTGGTGTCAGGATTGAGAACCTCCCTGTTGCTCTTCCTTTCTCAGTCCTGCACTATTACCTGTCTCCTCATGTGCCAGGACTTTTATTTTCAGAGCTCCAGCTGAGAACCTGAGGCTTTAATGAAAACACTCATATTGCAAAGTTGGGGATGTACAGCTTTGGAGAAGCAAATCAGGGATGTTAAATGGTGGGGGATGCCCTTTGAAGTGTTTGTGCCAAGGCATGGAGAAAGGGCAGGGCTGAGCTGGGTTTGTGCCCTGAGAAGGGGCAGGATGGTGTGGCAGCCCATGGGGCTTTCAGGAAAGGGCTGGAATGCAAAATGCAAACAGGAACAAAATGGTTTGGGCTTGTCTGAGTCCTGCTGCGAGCTCTGGGGCAGGGTGAGGATTGCAGCTGGGGCTGGGGGCTGTGCAGGGCTGAGCTCCTGAGGGCTGTACTCTCAACAGCAAAGCAGCCACCCCAGATGACAGAGGAATAGATGGCATTCCTTATTTTTGATGAGCCAATTTGTTACAGTGGCAGGGAAACAAATGCAGTGTGGAGTTTCATCTTTTTTTTTTTTTCAGAGACAGTCCCACAATGCAAATGTAATGTTTTTATTTTATAGTCTGGACTGAGTAATCTGAATTATTTAAGGCTTTTTAGTCAGATGTTCTGGGCACTCTGCCAATCTACCAAACAGTTCATTTATTGAAATGTCCTCAAAATTAGTTTCAGATGGTGTAGTGGGCATTGAAATCTTTTGTTAAGGGACCAAGGAGTCGTTGGGGATGGAGGCTGAAAAGGAAGAAGTGGATGTGGAAAGAAAGCAGTGAAGTAAGGGTGTGAATTGCAAACAGCTGTTTGCTATGATCATGTTGAGTCTCCACTTTAATATGGCATTTCTAGGGATTCACGCTGTGCCTTCACAGGGCTGTGCCTTATCTGGAGATCTCTGCTTGAGAACAGAGCATTTGCTGTTTGCTGAAGCGGTGTTAATTATTGCTGTGGTATTTTACTCTGTGGCACAGCTGAAACTGGAGCCAGAGTGTGACCTGGGCTCAATAAGATCCAGCACTGTGCCTGAACTGGTTTTGTTCAGTGAGGTTTTTCAAATTTGTTCCCAAAAACCCTTCTTGAACAAATAAAATGCTAAGATATCTTTTGTTTTGGTTTTTTTTTGATTGCCATTTCTGTACCAATGGGACAGACCCAGGCTGGGCACTGCAGGATTTAGAGTGCAAGCTCTGATGGCTCTGCCCTTACAGTTCTGGGATGCTGGAATACACTTGTTATAGAAACATCAGGTCTTTATGCACTGAGAGAGGAATATTAAGCATTAGAACATGAAGAAAGCAGCTCTTACCAACATATGTTTGCCAAAACTGCATCTGCAAAGGGAAAAAGAAAAAGTTTCCTTTGTTTTCCAATTTCTGGGTGTTGTGTGACTGAAGCAGTACCTGGATGGCTCCAAAGCTGAAGGGAAAGACTCGCAGGGAAACCACCACCTCCATATCCCAGTGGTGACTGATAAAGCCTTTCAAGCAGCTCCCCAGCCCAAGTGACGGAGCACAGATGAGAACCTGCCATGCCAGAGGCTGCCCTTGGCCCTGCAGGCTTTGTCCTGGCTGTTCCCTCCTCCTGCCCCCGTGCTCCAGCTGGAGGGAACAGGGTTGGGGTTAGGGTTAGGTTAGGGTTGGGTTAGAGCATCATGGCACTCACCGTTTTCTCTTCGTTCTCAAACACCTCCCGGGCCTCCTCATAGCTGCACTTCTCCTCGATGCACTCCCTCTCCAGGTTGCCAGGGATCACCTCCTCCAGCCGGTTGGAGTTGGCTCTGCGCTGCCTCTGCAGCACCGAGCTGGCCTCTCTGCTGCCCAGGAACACTGCAATGGACAGGGCAGGGCTGGGCTGGGCTGTGTCCTCCCTTTCCACATGTGCATCCCCCATTGTCCATGGCCAGAGACAGTCCAGCACTGTCACTGTGGACTGGGATTTCTTTATTGCCCCACCTCAGCCCCTCTGATCCAAAGGATCAAATCTGCAGAGCCAAATGTCAAAATAGTCAATAGTAATGGCTGATGGAAAGAGGGTGATTGGGAGGGCTGAAGTTTGATGCTTGAAATACCCCAAAGCAGATGGTGTGAGAATCTCCCATCACAGATGCACAGACTGGAATAAGCTGTTTGAGAGGGGAAAATAATGGGCTTTTTCATGCTGCTGCTTGGTGAGGTCTTGTTTGGCCACAGAGACTGTCCTGCCCTGTGTGGCTGTGCTGGCCATTTGCCCCTGCAGAGCTCTGGCCCTTGGGAGCAAGGGGCAATTCCTCATCCTCGGCCACAGCCCTGGGTCCCAGCATCTCCTGCAGGCAGGAGGGGACACGAACCTTCCTCACCCCTGGGCCCCCTCCTCTGTGGGCTGTTGGTGCCCACCTTCCTCAGTGGGTCCCACCTGCTGTTTTTACAAGCAAAACCTGATTGGGACTGAAGGCTGCAGGGTCACACTGCGGGGTGACAGGAATGACACCCCAGGGGCTGGAAACCACCCTCACCCTGAGAATGCACTCCCACACCATCTACCAGCTTGTGAACCACCACCTGAGACAGTGACACAGGTCTCTAGGCAGGTGCTGGCAGGGCACACCTGTGCTGTATTTTATAGGGGATTCACCTGGTGAGTGGTGGCAAAAGTATGAGGCTCTGCTCACTTTTCACTGCTGAGCAAACATTTTGGAAAGAGCCTTTTTTAAACCTGTTTCCAGCTATGTTTAATGAAAGAAGAAAGGTCAGCCTTGCAGGAAACAGGAGCTCACACTGGATGTGAAGCAGCCTCTGCTGGAGGTGTTGCTGCTGCAGATAAATCAACATTGTGCATTACTGTGTGTGATTGCCCACATCCATCAGCTGCTCTCTCCTGTCCCCAGCTCTGGCTGCATCCCACAGCCTTTGTTAAAGCCATGCTGGGCTTGCCTTTAAACGACCCTGGCAGTGGCAAATCCAATGAGTGTTTTATGGATGTGAGCACTTGTTTGCTCTCCAGGACAAAGTGATGGCACACAAAGAGCTGTGACTGTCACTCCCCCAGCAGCGCTCTCCCCTTCTCCCCTTCTAAAATGGCTGAATGGAGCTCTGAAAGCTTAAAGATGCAAAAACCTAAGGAAAAATCCATTCTGAAAATTAATCCCTTTGATACATGCTGTATAAAATCAGCACAGAAGCCATTATTTCATTCCCCCAGCAAAGAGCAGAGCTTTGGAGAGGAGCAGAGCAATGCAGCAGTGCCTCTGAGCTGCTCTCCCAGTACTGCCCGAGCTGTCACACTCCAAGTGACAAACTGTCCCTAGCCCGTGTCTGTAACACCTGTGCCCAAAGGTGAAGGGTTTGCCCTCTCTGAGATGCACTCACCTGTGTTTCCAGCAGCCAGCCAAGCTCCCAGCAGACATAAGGACAGTGTGAGGGGGCCCTTTGCCATCTTCTCCCCTGGCCAGGCTCTCTGACAGCGCGAGCAGGGCTGAGCTCGGTCAATGGTTCAAAGGGCAGGAGTTGTTTATTCACTGCTCTGGGCAGCCCTGGGGTTAAGGTGGCCACATGTCCCCGTGCCCAGCACAGGCAGCTGCTGCTCTGCCCCCTCAGGGCAGGCTGTGCTCCTGGCACGGGGGGCCCACAGCCCGGCTGGGACAGGGATGGGGACCGGGATAGGGGCAGGGATGGGACTGGGACAGGGGATGGGGACAGGGGCAGGGAGAGGGCTGGGACAAGGATAGGGACTGGGGCAGGGATGGGGACAGGGAGAGGGCTGGGACAGGGATGGGAACAGGAACAGGGAGAGGGGCAGCAACAGGGGCAAGGGCAGGGATAGGGCTGGGACAGGGATGGGGGCAGGAACGGGACAGGGATGTGGCAGGGATGGGGACAACAACAGGGACAGGGGCTGGGACGGGGGGTGCCCTCTGGACCTGCTGCTCCCTCCAGGCTGGAGCACCACTCACTGCTCTAAGGCCACAGCAGCCCCTGGATGGCTGGTAAAGCTTCTCCTCGAGCTTATGACCCATAAATTCTGTTCACCTAGTCCAGAAAATGAGGAACATTCCTTTGTGAGGCACAGGGCACAGACATTTATGGCTCATGGATTTGGGGTTGCCTCTGTGTGCATCACACACCCAGCAGGTGAAGAGGAGATGCTGAATATTAGTTGCAGCCTCGTGAGACCCCTCTTGTCTAGGTGGAAAAAAAATCCTTTATCTTCCTGTTCTTGAGCAAACAAAAAGTCCTGAAACCTATAATTCATCTTGTTTCTTCTTGCTCCATTTGAAATGATCTTTATTCATCACTGACAGTAGCTTTTGTTATCAAATTTCTGTGCTTGATAAATGAGTTTGGATGAGGTAATGTGCTGTTGATGTAAATTGAATGCAAAGTGAAGAAGGTAATGATCGCCTCTCATTCTCTGTGCATGTGGAAATGCAAATGTGAGAAAATAAATGGGGTTAAAATGCTGAAACAATACATCTCCTATCAGCAAAGAGGAGCGGGGAGAATGGCTGCCATAACAAAGGATAATTAGAATCTCATTACTGTAAATATTTTATTTTAGAACTTAGGTCAGTCAAATTATTTTAGGTTTATGGTGCATATTTCTCGTGCAATAGTTTTTGCAGCATTATTGCCAACTAATCTTCACAGAGAATGCCAACATCATTAGAATAAGCACAGCTATTAATACAAATAATTTCTATTGTGTACTAGAGTTGCTGTCAACCTCTGGAGCACTAATTTGAAAGCAAAGTGCTTCTTCTTATTTATTTTGCCAACAAATCCTGAGAACTGTGATCCCTTTGGAGATGAGAGCTTTGTTGTCTGGGTGGGTGACATGGATCAGATCTGGATCTATTCTGACTCTGTGTTCAATGTTTTCAGAAGAAGAGGGTTTAAAATAACACCCAGGTGATGTTCCTCCCTATTGAATAGGTTTGCTGTGGCCATGAGCTGTCGGGAGATGTCCCTTCTGGTGTGATGTGGCTTTTTATTGAGATATCCCTTTTTTGTTGGCACTGAAGCATCCCACACATTTGCTGGGCTGGCAGGGCTGCAGGGCAGCTTGTTCCTGGCAGGGGCACCCCCTCTGACCCGGGGGCTGCTCCTCCTTCAGGGGAGCTCTGCTGCCAAGGGAAATGAAACCTGTGAGCAGTCACAGCCAGAAATCTATTTCCATTTTAATCTGATAGATTTTTAAAAATATGTGCTCTGCCTGCACTGATCAATAATGTTAAACAGCCTGATGGCTTGGGATCTTGTTAAGGGATTGTTCATAATCTCCCTTGTCTCCAAATGCACTCTTTTAAGTGAAAAATCCTCATTCCAAACCTGAAACAATTTGCCCTTGCCCTGTAGACAGATGTGGTAAGAAATCTTTCCTTAACCAAGAGCAAACAAGCTATTTCTAAAAAAAAAAAAAACAAACCAAAAAAGCCAGAACAGGGGATCTTTATTTTTTCTTACTCTTTATGTGATGACTTTGGAGTGGCTGGCTTTTCTGCAGCTCTGGATGTGGGAATTCTGCAAACACAAAGGCAGCAGAGCACAGTCCCTGCCTTTCCCTGTAATGATTAACGTCCTGGAGAAAGTGCCAGCTCTGGGAAAAGTCTGTCAGACCCTCAGGTGTGCCTGGCCACAGAGATCAGTGAGTGCCCCAGTGAGCACTGCAAAGGATCAGCTTGGCTGTGCTGGCAGCAGGGTCTGTACAGGAGCACTGCTGCCTCTCCCCTCCTCTCCCTTGTGAGTTGGGCACTTTCCCTCTGCTTTTATGCCTCAATAATTGTGCCAAGAAGAGGCTCCCTTGCTGAATTCCCTCTAGATCCATCCATTGCAGTTAGCACTTAGCTCCATCCCTCCCATTTTATTCTGGTTTTAATTAGACTCCTGAACAGGAGCACAGAGCAAACTCTGCTTTCATCTGGGAGGTCCTGTGGCTGTGAAATATTTACAGGAAGTAAATAACTGTCAGAAAGTAAACAAGTGCCTGACTCTACATGGGTGTAAAAGTGCTTTGAAATAGTCTCATTCAAATAAAAGCTCCTCACTTTGAGTGGCAGTAAGAAAACAGCAACACAGGCAAAAATCCCCAATGCCGAAGATGAACACAATTACTAATTCATGGAGCAGCACGTTTCCCAGTAGCAGCTTTAGTATCTCTCCTTGCAGTTTGATTCAAAATAAGCCAGATTAAAAGGAAATCTGGATTTGGTTTGGTCATCATCTTTTCAGAGAGCAGAGTGCAAGCCTGGGCAGACACAGCGTGCTGCTGAAGCCACTCTAAATTTAGAATTCTCCATTTCCACCTCAAAGTCTGATAAAGCAATGAAAGAGAGCTCAGCTCCTGCAGGTTTGGACAGGTCAGGAAGATCACCAGGCTCAAACATCAGTGTGCAGAGCAAGAGCTAAATTAAATATAAGCTGAGAATCTGCCTTGCTGCTGTGCCTTGGCATGAGATGACACAGCCCTGTCAGGCCAGGCACGTGTGAGACAGAGCTTGTCCTGCCCCAGGCTTGTCCAGCTGAGCCTGATCCCTTCTCCACTGGCAGGGAGCACTCACTGGGCCTTGCTCTGATGCCTCTTGGAGGAGGGAGGTGTCTCTCTTTCTCTCCTTTTCTGTGAACTAGAAAAGCAGCCTCAATTGACAGGTCCCAATATACATCAAATTTTATTCTTGGGTAGTTCAAGCTGGGGTGAAATGGGTCTCAAAAAGCACAACCAAACCCTCCACAGCCAAAGCTCCTGCACCTAACCCTGAGCTCAAGTAACAGCATTCAGTGCTCTTGCTCTGCATTCAGTGGTCTTGTTCTGCCCATTTTCTAAGGCAACATTTGTGGCTCTTGCCTTGCTCCTTTTCGTTGCCTTAATCATATTTCATCCGTAGTTTTTATCCTCTCCTTGTCTCAGGGCATCCTTGTGTCCCATGTACTTTTCCCACCTCCCTTTCTTCCTGCTCTTTAGAGTTTGCCTTCTTGACTTTAGGAACAGAACTGTGTGGTATCAACACTAAAATCCAAGGGGAGGATGTGCAGGGAAGAGAGAGGGATGTTTCTAAGCTGTGCATCCCTAACTGACACCACCAATGAGCTCCCTGAGTCACAGGTACTTGAAGCAGTGGCACTCAGAGCTTGTTCTCTGCTTGATCAATGTGGTTTTAGAGCATCCCTGCCAGCTGATGGGCTGCAGAGGCAGCACTGAGAGCCCTCCCCAGGGCTCTTGGGCTGCTGCAAGAGGCAGGGGGAGTGGAAATGCAGAGAGGGAGGGCACAGTGTGCCCTGCCCACCGACCCAGCACTGCTGGGGATGAACCCTGGCTGCAGCCACTGCCATTCCCTCCTGAGGTCCCCAGCCTGTCAGAGGCTGTGATGCCATGGACAGTTCACCATGGATTGGTGTTTTTGTGACCTACTTGGGTTCCCTCTTTGCTGCTGACCCAGTGCCCTGCAGTGCTGCTGCCAGTGCTCACTCACCAGGGGCTGCTCCCAGAGCCAGCACAGCTCTGCTCTGAGCAGCCAAAGCCACCAGAGAGGAGCCAGGCGGCTCTGCCCTGCCTGGGCACTGCAGCACAGCTCTGCTCTGAGCAGCCAAACCCACCAGAGAGGAGCCAGGCGGCTCTGCCCTGCCTGGGCACTGCAGCACAGCTCTGCTCTGAGCAGCCAAACCCACCAGAGAGGAGCCAGGCGGCTCTGCCCTGCCTGGGCACTGCTCTGGAGGCTCAGGGGGATGGCAGCTGGTGCCCAGGGCAGCTCCAGAGGGTGATTTCCCCGGGGTACAGGGCAGGCACCCCCCTGCTGATGTGAGCATCTGCCAGGACCCTTGCAGGTTCCACTCTGGTGCAAAGCAGGCACCAAAGTTTGGGTTCATCCCCCTGCATTTAATCATTTGCACTAGTGCAAGGCCAGCAGACAAAGCTGCTCTGGCAGCACAGGAATAAATAAAATAAAATAAATACACCCCCAGGGGTCAGGAGAGCAAAACTGACCCTCAGGGCTCTCTGCTCCAGGTGTGCACCACTGCTGCCAGGTGAGTGTGAGGAATGAAGCTCAGTGCTAGTAAATACTTCTGACCTGTGCCCTGGCTGTGGGTAATGTACAGCACACTTGAAAATCTCATCTGGGTTGTGTCCAAATCACAGAAGTTTATTTCCAAGGTGGTTATTTATAGACTGCCTTCCTGACTCTTGGGTTTTTTGTGGAAATGTCTGAACATCAGCTCTCTGAGCAATCCCCATAAAATGAAAATTTTCAATTTTAATGGCGAATAAACAGTTTAAGGGAAATGAAATATTATCCAACAAATCCTTCCTTTCACTTAAAGCTCTGAGACTTTAAATATTTATTAGCAGTGTCTTGGCTCTGCAGCAGTGTTAAAAGGCTCAGCACCATTCTAAGGAGGGAAACAATCCATTTGATTAAAAAGGAACAGAAAATGCCACTTCAGATTACAGTGTTTGGGAAAATGATCAGCACTTCTGTCTTCTCTGTAGTGCAGCCAGAAAGAGGCCTTGGGTTTGTTTCCTCCCTTAAACCTCCTGTACCTTACAGATTTCTGTGGTTAGGGCTTGGGTTTGTTTCCTCCTTTAAACCTCCTGTGCCTACAGATTTCTGTGGCTCTTTCTCATGGCCTGCCCCTGTTGGAGCAGTGCTGGCATTTCTGGGGCAGATCCACCAAGCTGCTCCCACACTGAGCTCTCCATGTGCTTCCTGCTCTCCGTTTGTGGGGCCTTTGGGGGGTTTATTGTTCCATTTTAGGTTCTGTTTTCCCCTTTAGCTGTGTAGGAAACAGCCTGCTGGAATCTCAGAGGACAATAACTTAAGGTTTGGGAAATCTGAGGAAACTTTTTCTCCAAAAAAGTGGGATGATCCAAATACATGTATCTTTTCTTTCTTAAAAAAAAGCTTTAAAACTTTCAAGAGTTTCTCACACAGTAGTGAACAGAAGCAAGGTGTGATTATTGAATAGGATTTCAAACTGCACAATGTCCCCCCTCCAAAATCGGCTGTTTCAGCTGGTGAAGTCCCCCCTCCCAGCTGGAGGACCCATCTCTGTCCCCTCTGGGGCCAGGGGACCCTGATGCTGGAGCTGGTTGCCAGAGGCTGCTGCACTCAGGCTCCTGGAAAGGAGAAGGTGGCAGCAAATTGTTGATGGCAGAATGAAGGAAAACAAATTATCGTGCCTGAAATCAAATGAGTTTAATTAATGCTTCTAATCTGTCTAGTGAAAGTTCTAAATGCCATTTGTGCCTTCATTTTTGCTCTCAACGGTGACAAACTCATCAGAGACCAACAAACTGAGATGTGTGCCACTGAAGTTAAAATACACCAGAAGTGGAGTAACTTGGGAAGGATTCCACTGTGGGAAGCCTTGTGCAGCCCTGAGGCTCGTGTCTCACATCCCACCTGTGGGGCTGTAAGCACCACCGGGGTTTGTGCTGGGCTTTGTGCCGGGCTCTGTGCCGGGCTGTGTGCCGGGCTCTGTGCTTTGTGCCGGGCTCTGTGCTTTGTGCCGGGCTCTGTGCTTTGTGCCGGGCTCTGTGCTTTGTGCCGGGCTCTGTGCCGGGCTTTGTGCCGGGCTCTGTGCCGGGCTCTGTGCCGGGCTCTGTGCTTTGTGCCGGGCTCTGTGCTCTGTGCCGGGCTCTGTGCTTTGTGCCGGGCTCTGTGCCGGGCTTTGTGCCGGGCTCTGTGCCGGGCTCTGTGCTCTGTGCCGGGCTCTGTGCTTTGTGCCGGGCTTTGTGCCGGGCTCTGTACCGGGCTCTGTGCCGGGCTCTGTGCCGGGCTCTGTGCTCTGTGCCGGGCTCTGTGCCGGGCTCTGTGCCGGGCTCTGTGCCGGGCTCTGTGCCGGGCTCTGTGCCGGGCTGTGTGCCGGGCTCTGTGCCGGGCTCTGTGCCGGGCTCTGTGCCGGGCTCTGTGCTTTGTGCCGGGCTTTGTGCCGGGCTTTGTGCCGGGCTTTGTGCCGGGCTTTGTGCTTGCTCCCAGCCAGCCCGAGCCCTGCTCAGACACCCTCCCCACCCTGCAGCCCTGGCTCTCCCCTCTCCCTGGGATTTCCTTCCACCACCACCCTGCCTGGGCACGGGGGAGGTCTGGCTTTATCTGGAGAAGGAGCTTGAGCCACCCAGAAATTTATGCAGAGTTAAATCTGAGTAACACCTTTTCCCCAGCACAGGCTCTGGAGAAGCCTAAGCAAGATGAACTGGCACAGATCTTTTTTTTTCATGTCCATTCAGTTTTTTCCTCTGATTTCCTCTTAGAAGTTATAAAACACCTAACTACAGAAAAGAGCAAATCTCCACCTTGCCAGTGTGAGCACAGCTTGCAGGCTGGAGACATTCTACAAGACTGAGACAAGATCTTGTTGGGGGTTTTGCTGTGGTTTGGCTTTTTAGAATCCAAGTTCTGTGTCCTGCAGGAGGAAGGGAACAGTGATGTAAGAGCAGGCAAGTATAAAGTGGCAATAAATAAACAGGGGCTGGGATTTAAAGGCAAGTTCCTCACCTGAGAGTAAGAGAAGAGTTTGGAAACTGCCCAGTAGCAGCAGGGATGGGGGACAGGGGAGGAAAAACTGGTTTAAAAAAAGCTTCAAAGCAAAACCTGCTGAGAGCAACTGGAGGGGACAGCAGGCAGGGCCGGGGGAGAAGGGGACAAATAGGAACTCTCTGATCACAAAGTCAGGGTTTATCTGGGCTAGTGTCCATTGAGGGAAGAGGTTTTGGGTGGACAGACCCACTCCCAGCTGGAGCAGAGGCCCAGGTCCTTGCAGGGGAATGTGAACCAAAGCCAGAATGGGAACACAAGGTTTGGTTTTGTGGAGCCCCAGAGCAGCTCTGTCTTCTACATCTGATCTTTCGGGGGAGCTGGTGCTGCCCCTCAGCCTCTGCTGCTCACCTGGGGGAGCTGGGCTGGCTGCTGATCCACCCCCAGGAGCACCAGAGCCCAGTGACAGATTTGTTCTGTAGGGGCTTCCTGGAGCACCTGCTCACCCACTCCAGGAGATGCAAATGTTCTGTACAATCTGAATGACATGATCAACCTCACTGCTGGTTAATTATTGCAAATGAGAGGAAACTTTGAACTGAACAAGCCCTTCTGAAAAGGAGCCATTGTTTTTCCCATGCAAATTTGATGCATCTTGATTCTGCTGGTGCTGAAATGTGTGAATAATCTGTCAAGAGCCCTGAACATTTCTCTCTTTTCCATTCCACAGAATATGGCAGATCTCAGTAATCTTCTGTCCTATAGCCTCTGTGGTACATTAAACAGCGGAAAACAGCCAGTGCCTCAAAATAAAAATGAATTTAGGTTTGCATTAGGATGCAGAGGGAAAGAGTTATTTTTGTTGCTGTTTTCTTTTTCTGCCTTATTTTTTTTTACCTGCTCCGAATAGAGATTCTTCCAAGTCTTTGGTGTTTATGCTTCAAGCTAATGCAAATAGAACAGTGACTAAACCTGCTGGGTGTTGAATGTATGCAGAGAATCACAAATTTTATGGATTATTTATGTTATCTGAGAGAAATCACAAAGAATTGGATTGAGTAGTGAATTATAGAAGGAAAAAATTTCCTTCCTTCCTTCCATTGTGGGTTAAGGGAAATGTAATCTATGTGAAGGAGCTCAGTGTAGTATTTTGAGGTGAATTTACAAGTTCAGTTGATGAAAACACTTGGGTTGATACAGCAGAACACATACAGACTTCAGCAGGATAGATAATTCTGTATCTCAGAGCCCTTCATATTAAACAACTAGCCAGCACAGGAATGAATACAGTGTGTGTTAGAGGGATTTAAAATTGTCCAATTAATGATCCTCAGAAAGACCATTGCCAGCTGCTGGCCCAGGGGGGCTCTCCAGAGCTCACCTCTTCTCCCTTGATTGATGCAAACCTGGAGATGGCCCTGGCAGGAGCTCCCAGCCCACACCAGGGCAGTGCCACAGGGAGAGGGCACAGGATGGGCACGGGAAATCATCCTGGATGTGAGCTCACCTACAGGCAAATGAGAGTGTGCTCCTGGATCACACATCCTTTGGAGAGGGAACAGAGCCCTGTGCAGTAATTGCTGTATGGAGAGCCTCTCTAGGCCAGCAGTTCAAAAGGGTTTGGGGTCAATGAGGGCCCCTCTAAGAAGGTTTACAAAAATAATAGCAGGATTCATTTCCATGCCTTGTTGTGAGAAACCTGAGCAATTTTCTTAGCTATTAGAATAACAGTTTTGTGTTACCCAAGGCAAGTCTGAGCTCTCCACATTTGGAACAAAAGGTTGTAAGGGGAGCCCTTTCAATGGAGCAGATAAAGCTCTAATCACATCCTGGGAGTAGAGAAGAAGCCTCTTCACTCAAGAAATACAAGTGATGGTCACTGGGACAATAACAGAGGTCATGGTCAAGTACCACTGCTGCAGAATTCGAGATGCATTTAGCATTGATGTGGAATTAAAAATGCTGCTTTGGGATGAGCTGTGGATCCTGCTGTGCTGTTTAGGGCAGAGGTTCAGAGCAATTCTCTCACTGCAATTGGTTTACCCTTGCCAGGGCAAGAACCCCAGGACCCCTCAGAGTCGGTCCCGCTGCTGTGTCTGAACACCTGCAATGTAAATCTGGGAAAATTGTGTTTTCTGCAGGGTCCTGGGGACAGAAACCCATCCTGCCCTGTCCCTGTGAAAGGCAATCAGCACCTTCAGCAACTGCCCCATCAAAGCTCGAGATATTTTCTGTATTGTGTTGTGTTTGCACAGAGTGAGGAACCACGGGTGCTTTTGGAACAGTAACTCCATTTCTTATTCAACATTCAGGCCTGCAAGTCGATGAAACCACAGCAGTTAGAGCGGGTGAGAGTGGGTAAGGTGCCTCTTCCACTTCATTTAGCACAGAAACTGAGTTGTCTCCCCCAGGCACTTGTCTTTCAGCGTGTGTGGCTGCAGATGGCTGGCACTTTGAGGGAAGCCTGTAGCTCAAAAGCCGCTCTGAATCATCCTGCCTGCTCTCCCTGGCACAGCAGCAGCCCTGTGCAGCCCTGCAGAGCCCGGTGGCCATGGCTTTTCTCCCTGGCAGCCCCAGGGAGCTGAGCCTGGGGCTGGTGGAGGGGCTGGGAGTGCAGGGCAGCCCCTGGGCACAGAGCGCTGGGCGCTGCTGCCCCTGGGCACAGGTGGGAGCATCGCTGCCTCCCCAGCGTGGGAGGGGGATTTGGGGGAGGCTCTGTGCCAAGCCCCAGCACCCCTGCCCTGGCCCAGGGGCAGCACAGCCCCAGGTACCCCAGGGGCAGCAGCAGGATGAGCACAGACTGATCCTCTGGCACAGGATTCATTGCACCAGTCAGACCATGCTAAAAAGCAGGATCACAGTTTGATAGGAAAATGTTTATGAAAGCATTGCCAGGTGCTTTCCCCACATGCCCATTGCATCAGAGCTCGTGTCAGGCACTGCTGGCTGACTGCAGAGCACGGTTTGCAAATTTGCACTGCAAGTTCTGCACACGTGGGCAATTAACATCTATTTCTACATTATCCATAACATAACCCTCATCTCTTTAGCCTTTCCATTTTCACACCTTTATTTTAAGGATAGAGAGTCTGTAGTGCAGGGACACTCCTGATTTGATGGGAGCTGATGAATAGGGTAAGATGAAGACCATATAAATATTTCTTTGGGATAATGCAGCTGCTGGCAGAGTGAATCAGATGTCGGTGTCTCATGATGGTAGCTGTCACTTTATTGGACTTTATAATTCAACATTGAATCCATGCTTTATAGCCAGCTATCCCTTTTCTACTTTGTAATTTTTCATCTCCAGTGTGTCCATTGCACACCTGAAATATTTGCACCCTTCTCAAAGGCAATCTGCAGTGGGGAATTCCAGCTGGCAGAACAGCAGCACAGGCTGGCAGTGCAGTGGGATCCCCAGGCTCAGGGTGGGGGGCAGCCAGGCAGCTTTTCTGGGGATCACATGATGGGTATTTGGAGGCTGAATGGAGGAACAGGGCTGCAATGATGAGCTGTGGGTATTTAGTGCTTCTGGAGTTCCCACACAAGCAGATGCATGTCCAGAGCCCACAGTGGCCTGCAGAGCACAGGGAAGACAAGAAGCAGCCCCAGCTCCCAAAGGCAGAGTCAGCTCCTGGTTCACACTGCTTGGAGGAGCTCATTGCAGTTTTTAATCAGTGGATAGAGGGTTAACTTCTGGTCCTGGACAATGAAAGGATCTGTGCACCCATCCAGAGTTGGAGACTCAAATCTGTCAGACAAGCTGAAAGGAATGATAGCCTGACTCACCAGGATGAGTCAGGTGTGTTCTAGAAGGAGAATTCCTTTCTGCCTGTGCTTTTTTGTGTTTGACTAGGTATCAGTAAAGTGATGCTGGTGTTGTCACTGAAAACAGAATAGTAGAGCAGGACAAAGCAATGAAATTGCTCATGAAACTTGTGCAGGTGGGAAAAGCCACCCAGATCCATTTCACACTCCTTGCAAACTGCTCCAGAAATGCAGTAATCTAGGAAGATGCAAGTGCCTGTCTATTCTCTGGAGTCTCTTTGTACTTGTTCACTGCAGCAAAATCTCCTGAGGTAGCTCTGCTTGTACTTTCTGTTGAACTGTGAAATGCTGGAAGATGTGTTTGCAAAGAGAGATTTTCTTGGGGCAATGTTCTCTCCAAGGCAGCAGCTGCTTTCCCAGCCAGCATTCTCTTCTGCTTTACCTGTTCCATTCTTTCTCTCAGCAGCATTTTGCAATTTGCTGTCAGCCTGCTGGGTGAAATGCCCTGGGATCTCTGCCTTGTCCTGCTGAGGTCCTTTGGGCTGCAGCTCCCTCGTTGTACCAGGCTGCAGGCAGATCTGCTGTGCTCCATCTCCTGCCAGGCCAGGAGGGACATGGTCTGGAGCAGCCTTGGAAGCCCAAAAAATGGCACTGGCTGAACAAATACTTATTTAATGACTGGAGGGCATCCAAAACCAATTGTAATGACAAAATTTGGGATTTGGGTTGCAGCTGCCAGCCTCTCATCCTTCCCTGAGTGTTTTTTTGTGGATGACTTTATTTGTTGCCTGAGGAAGAGGATGGGTGGGCTGGCAAACAGATGGAGAACTGAAACACAGAGATGAAAATCCTGAGCCCCCAAAACCTGGAACTCCAAACTAATAATATCACAGCGTTCAGAAAGATCAGGCTTCTGATCCTGCTGGCAAAACCTGCTGTTTCCCAGCTGGTCAGCCAGCTCTGGCATCCTCCAGTCCCAACTGCCACAGAGCAATGACAGAGAGCTGCTCCTGCTCTCACATCCTCGCTGCCAGCTGTACAATTATCACCACTGAGGCAGCAAAAGGCTCTGCCTGGGAACACAGCAGGCTCCAACATCTCGATTTCCTCTGGACGGCTGCAGCACTCCATTCTGTAGCTCACCTCTGATTCCTGAGCACGGCTGACATCCCTCAGCCCTTGACCTCTGCTGGCTGTGCTGTCCTGTGGCTGGGATTACTTCAAATGGCTGAAATACACGGGAGCGTTTAAGAGGTCATGTAAGATTTTGGCTAAGGAGCAAGGTGAAAGGGGCAGGTCTCCTTTCAGTGAGAAGATCTGTTTTTCCTCTCACAGATATATGGCTTCCCTTCTTGACTGCTCCTTAATTAACATGAAAATGGACTAAATATTTTAAGCAAATCAGAATTTCAAGAAGCAGTTACGGCAGTGTCTCATGTTTAAATGCACGCAGCACTATGCACGTCATCATTGAATAATGAATTAATAAATATATCTGAAGGAATTTTTAGCCCAGAAAGCATTCCCCATTTTATCTTCCAGTCAATTGCCCTATTTACTGCAGGTTTTTTTTAGCAATGCCATCAGTCCTGGAAGTAGCCTTGTCAATATTTCAGTTGCTTTGGTGCACAGAGCCATAGCATCCAGCTGAATTGTAATCCTTAAATTGGCAAGCAAACAGGTTTGCTCAGCTTGCCTGCTCCCTTTTTGGTAACAGAAGCTTGGAAAACCTCCTGTATAGGGCAAGGATGAAGCCTCTGCTCTGACACAGCTGTCCATGGTTAAACCTCTCTGTGCTGCTGCTGATTTGAAGGGTACAGAGAAACTTCACCAACAGAAAAAATCTGTTGTAGGTTGATTTAATCCTTTCAAAGACAAGGAGGGTTAAGGATTTACATCCCATCTTCTCTGCTCTCCCTGGCGGAGAGCTCAGCTCCTCCTCCCCATTTTTACAGGTATTTCCAGCCCCTGGACCTGACCTGCCAAAGGGAAGGCTCAGCTGTGCCTGGGATTGCGGAGTTTGGGCTCAGCTTGGCCCCAGTGCATGGAGCAGGGGTGGTGTGCCACACTGCTCCCTGTCCCTGTGGGCACACAGGGGTACCCTGGGGGCTGTGGGGGCTGCAGCCCCTCCTGGGCCAGCACCTGGCCCTGCCTGGTGTCCCCTGGGCTGGGACACAGGGGGGACACAGGGACAGAGGGGGGGACACGGGGAGGGGCACAGGGACAGAGGGGGGGATAGAGGGAAGGACACCGGGCACAGGGAGGGACACTGGGCACACAGAGGGGCACAGGGAGGGACACGGGGAGGGACAGAGAGAGGGACACGGGGAGGGCCACAGGGAAGGACACTGGGCACAGGGAGGGACAGAGGGAGGGACATGGGACACACGGATGGACACTGGGACAGAGGGAGGGACACTGGGCACAGAGAGGGGCACAGGGACAGGGAGAGCCCACCCTGCAATGGCAGTGTGATACATTAATGATTAACAGGATAAATTAAATGCACTGGTAGATTAATAGAGTTCTTGGGATCTCGGTTTATAACAGCCACACCCAGTGCTACTGCTAACAGAGGAGGGAAAAGAGGAGATGCTGGGGAATGTGAGGTTTAAACCTGAGTGCTGTGAAGCTGATGTGAGGCAGGATTTGGGTTTGGTGCTCAGGCTGATGGGGAGCACAGCAGGGCTGTGGCTGAAGTAGGGTACCAGGTCACTGCATTGTGCAAGAGGAAACCAGCATTTGTTCAGGCTGGGATTCAGCCTGGCTCTGAAGCGTGTGCATTAAATCCCATTGACTTCAGTGGGACTACTCATGTCCTTTGAAAGTTACACAAGGGCTTAAGTGTTTTGCTGTGTTGAAGCCTCCCATTGAGACTTAAATTCATTCTTCCATGTAACATAAAATATCCCAGTGGCAATATTTAGCTCTAGCTAGAAAAATCAGAGAAAAAATGAGTTACATTTCTCATTGAGGCACACTCAGCATTCACATAAATAGTTTCTGTGAGGTGTTTTCTCATCAAAATCACATGTGCACCATTTACCTGAACATATTCTGAGGTCAGAAATTTTATCTTTGTTTCTCTTCAATTTCTTTAACATAAAAACCAGCTAAATCCAGTCTCTGAAGACTGGTCAATTGTTTAAGTGATGTTGTGAGTGCTGGTTAGCCCGCCAGTGGGGCACTTCCATTTGATTGTCACTGGAGGGTAAGTGAGGATGGAGCACAGGAGGAGAAGGAGCAGCCACGGGGGAAGGGATGTGCTCCTGAAGGCTTTATGAGGCAGGAGGGGACCCAGGAAAAAGTGAACAAATGTAGGAACTCAGGGCTACTGCATGAGAGCCAACAGGATAAACCCTTCTCCTTTCCTGGAGGGAAACGGCACAAAGAAATCAGTGAAACCCCAGAGCTGATTAAGGCTGTGTGTAAACAACACCAAAAGGTTCTCATGGATCTCAGCTGTGCCAGAGCTCTATAAAAGGGCTGGGAGTGCCCCAGCACAGGGAGGAGCAGGCTGGGCAGGTGCTGGTGCAGCCCACAGGTCACAGGTGAGCTGCTGGGAGCAGGGAGGGGAGCAGGAAAAGCTGTGGGAGAATGCTCTGTGTGCCCAGGGCAGCCCTGGGAGCCTGGCACAGCAGCCACACCAAGCTGCTGCAGCACCATCGGTGCTGAGCTGCTCAGGACCAGCCCTGCTGCAGCCAGCCCCACGTGTGCCACTCTCAGCTGCATTTACTGCATGCACAGCCTGCTTGCAGGGCGTGAGTGAGGGTGAGAAATGAACTCCACGTGGTCTCTGGGGGCACCTCTGGGAGTGCAGCCCTTAGCAGCAGCTCTGGCAGTGCAGATTGTGGGTAATGTGAGGACCACATCAGCCTTTTGGGGTCACTGAAGTGTTTGAGTTGGGTTTGAAGTGTCCCAGAGGTGCTGCTGGCCAGGTGCTTTCCAAGCCAAAGGTGCTGTCATGTGTCCTTGTTAAAAGGCAGAGAAGGCAGGGGGGAAGAAGCTGAGGATCAGAGAGGAGGATAAGAAAGAGAAAGGGGAAATTAATTGGTACCAACAAATTCCTACTGCTAATAATGTGAGCTGTAGCAACCAGCTCCCAATGGCTGATTTCCTTTTGGCCATTTTTACGTAGGAGTTTAAGTATAGATTTGGGAGGCTAAATATAGACAGTCTGAGATACCTATTATGTGAAATCTCAGTTTGAAATTATTCAACATCTTCCTATTATCTATGAATAATCAGTGTTTTATTGCTGTGAGACTGAACCAAAATCCTTTCAGCAGCTACTTCTTGCTGTTAGTTGGATAACTCAGGAGAGATTTCCTGTATGAAAAGCAGCCTTTGGATCCTCTTCAGAAGATGAACATCTCTGCAGGCTCTAACCAGAAAAGAGAGGGCACCAGGGTGTGAGATCACAGGTGCCCCACAACTGTTGCTTTTGGGAAAGTTGGACTGGAAGCTGTTCCTGTAACAGCTTCAGCCTGGGTGGTAGGAGCCTTGCACAGGTTTTTGGAGGGAAGTTCCATATCAGATCCTTCATCCTGAGCTGCCCATCAAGATCTCGTTTGCCCAGATAACAGGAGCAGCTTGTTGTGCAGTCACATCATGCTGGAGATTAAACCCGAGCTGATGAATGAACCCTTCACTCCTGTGAGTAATTGCCAACCATTAAAGCCTTAAACTGGCAACAGTCCTGCAGCACAGTCAGGGAAATGGTAAAAAGCTGTAATTGCAACCTGTGCTCCTTCAAAATAATGTCAGTCTTATGGTGGCACATGCAGATTGACTGGTGTGCCACTGCACACTAATACAGAGTATCAGTGCTGTCCACCCCAGCAGGAACCTCTGGAGCTGCAATCCATTGGAAAAGGTCTTTGAAGGCTCTAAATATCCCAGCATTGCTCCCTGTTTCTAAATCAGAGCAATGGAAGCTAAATATAGGCTGACTCTGGTTGTGACAGATCCCGAAAGCAATTCTTATTCATTTTGATTCTTGCCCAGAATATCCTTCTTGCAGTCCTACTTCTGAACCGTTGAAGAAAACAACTCTGACAACTCACCCTTCAGCCTGAGCTGCAGAGAGGAGAGGCTCTGCACAGCTGACTGCAGAGTGAACACAGAATTGGTCCCTTCCCTCCTTTCTGTACCAAACCCAGACTCCCCTCAGGTGCCAGGGCCAGGAGCTTTATCTGCTTTCCCTGGCACTGCTGCATTGGTGCCATCAGCACTCTGGTTTCATTGGCAGGAGGATCCAGGCTCAGGGCTCCATCAGCCCAGGGAATGCTCTGGATCCAGGCTAAGGGCTCCATCAGCCCAGGGAATGCTCTGGGTGCTCTGGATCCAGGCTCAGGGCTCCATCAGCCCAGGGGCTGCTCTGGATCCAGGCTCGGGGCTCCATCAGCCCAGGGGCTGCTCTGGATCCAGGCTCGGGGCTCCATCAGCCCAGGGAATGCTCTGGGTGCTCTGGATCCAGGCTCAGGGCTCCATCAGCTCAGGGAATGCTCTGGGTGCTCTGGATCCAGGCTCGGGGCTCCATCAGCCCAGGGACTGCCCTGGCACACAGTGCTGCCAGCCCTGCTCCATCCAGGCCTCCCCAGCAAGAACTCCCAGCTCCAAAGGTGGGAGAATGAAAAGCTGAGGCAGCTGCCAGAGAGCAGGGGAGTTTCTGAGGAAGGTGTGACTGGACAGTGCCTGATGCTCGGGCACTGGACCTTCCTGACAGGAGGGGTGGTGCCCTGAGGAGGCAGGAAGAGGCTCCCACCATCCCTCTGGGAAACAGAGCATTCCTGAGAACAAGACCACAGCGAGCATTTTATTTGTTGTACATGCTGTGTACAGCCTCCCAGGGAATACAGCTGCATTCACACTTTAAGGTTAAAACCCAGACCAGTGGAGAAATGGAGGTGTTATTCCTGCTGCGGAATCAGTGAAGATTACAAAGGGAAAAACACAGGCAGGAGGAAATCAGCTTGGTCTGTCTGTGGTACTGACATCCCAAAGGCAGTTTCTCTTCTGTTTCCAGGCATTCTGGCAGCACTGTAAGATCCCAGAACCACAGAAATTGCAAATTTACACCTGAAGGTTTTTGCATCTCCAGCTCAGGAAATGGAGGCAGGGTTGCAAGAACAGATGGGAGCTATCAGCCAGCTCAGAAGTGATGTGCCTCAGGAGGTGCTTTATTTGTGGAGCTGTTGAGATCAAACAATCACAAAAGATCCTTGGCACCATCCAGAGAAGGGCAATTTGGTTCCTATGGCCCAGTTCTGCCTTCTTTCAACCATTTGCTTTAAGCTTGGGGGAGGACAGGGGGGCAGCAGGGACCCCCAGGCTGCCCCTGCCCCACAGGAGCCCGGGCTGGGGGAGGCATCCTGCATGTACAAATTAATGTCAGAAGGGAAATACAAGGCACCTTCTGCTCCTCACAGAATGAAACAGAACAGGGTTAATGATGAGCTTCCAGAAGTGCACAAGAAATGTGAATGTCAGATGCCCAAAATATTGTTAAACACGAGTGATCTGCAAATTAAAATATTACCAGGTTGCTATTTTTAGCCCAGTGGAACCTTTAGTCATTCTACATTTAGATGGCTTATCAGAATTAAATAAATAACAGCAATGGTTACTGCTCAAATTAGGTCTGTCTCGGTTTCCATGGCATCCAATCTGTTATCTCCAATACTCCTGCCAGGATTTGTAGTGGGACTCTGGGACAGCAACATTTCTTATAAGGCTTATAAGGAATTATCCTGTAGCAATTTCAGCTATATGGTTTCTATGAAACCCTGGAATAAATGGATTTATTTGAGATGAGTTGAAGGGGTTTTTTTTTCTTTTTCTTTCTTTGACTGTTTTCTATTTTTAGCAGTGCAGCCTGCCTTCCCGTGGTGGTGGTTTAACCCTTTCAGGCCGTGTCACCTGCGTGCTGCCTGTGCCTGTTGCACTCTCCTGGGAGAGCAGAAGCAGACCTGCATGTTGGATGCCACCAGCAGAAAACCAGGACTCAGGAATAGGGGATAACAGGAATCCTTGCCTCTGCCCTTCTGGCACCTCACAGTGCTTGGCACTCTGGCACTGCCCAGGAGTGTTTGTTTCCTGAGACACCGAGCAGAGCCGCGCTCAGAGCAAACGCAGAAGCCCTGTCTGAGCCCAAGAGCTTTAGTCTGAGGCCAGGACAAAGCAATATTGCTGTGTCAGGTGCTGGGTGCAGGTAAAGGAGTGCAGGCAGAGCCCTGTGCTGTGTGCAGCGCCAGGCTGGGGCAGGTGTGGTGTCCTGGGACCCAGACCAGGAGCTGTGCATTAAACACAGCTCCCACCCAGCTCACACAGGGGCACAGCAAGCCCTCGTGCTGCACAGAGCAGGGAAATGATTTCTGCTGTCCCAGATGTGCATTTCCCCATTGCTCCTCAATTAATATTACCTTTTTTAGTTCCTTGGCCATTAGAGTTTTCAAGTGGGGCTTTCATTAATCTTTTGTTTTCTAATGTTGCCTAGGATATAGATCCTGTTCTCTTTTCCCCTCTGGTAAGCACTAATTTACTTTGAGTTTATTTGCATCCTGTTCTGAAGGAATTCTGGACCCGTGGCATTTTAAAAATCAATGGCTCACTGGGTTTCTAATTTCCAGGTGATATTCCTAAACAAAATGCGCTGTGACATAGCATGGAGATTTATGGGAAACACTAACTAGCTCCAAACAGCACTTCTAATCCTTTTATAGGAGTGAGTGACATCACAGGGGATAAGCACTTTTACAGAGTGCTTTGGGTGGCTCTCAGGAGGACAGAGAGGCCACAGTGAATATTGTGGTGTTTGATGTTTAGTTATTTGTATCTCAGTGTTGCACGAGTGACACTGACACTGCCCTGCAGCTGGCAGAAGCTGGCATCCTTCCCTCAGACATCCGTGGGGCTGTGCTGATCTGTGCCAGCTCAGGGTGCACCCTGGCACACACAGCGCTTCCACCATACCTCCCGTGGAATTTGATTTACTCTGAATCACGATTGTGATGTTCACAGTGCAGTGTGTTCAAAGCAGGCAAGAAATGATAAAGTACTTACTATTTATAGAGCCACAGCTACTTCCCAGAGCCAGCTGAGCAATCCCCAAGTACAATCACAATACGAAGGCTTTAATATTTCAGTGCTCTGTCACGCTGTGGTCACTGTAAATTTGCTGTGGCTGGGCACGCAGCCCCAGCACAAACCTTTCAGAAAAACCCTTACCTAGCAGCTGCATCAATGCAGAGGCTGGTTATTTTATTCCCGTTTGCACACAGGCTCTCTGGGCTGTAGGACACTCAAAGGGCTGAGCCCAGGGTGTGAAATGCCCCGGGGCTCCAGGCAGTGAGAGGTGACACCGAGATTATGGAGCCAGAACACGCTCAGAGCTCTGCTCAAGCGTTTTGCACGGAAGGAAGGGGTTAATGGTTGACATCAGCAGTGCACGAGCCATTGGAGTGGTTATTCCAAGATTCCTGCTGTTGAAGCCAGGTTCTCCTGGCTGCTCTCTAGCCAGCGTTTCTTCTATTCCTGGCCTCCGTATTTCAGCACAATAGTTTGCTTTTCCTGCTGCATTTTCTTGTTTAGGAATATTTTACACCAGAATGCCCTTGAAAGACTGACTGCAGTTTTAGTACAGAGGTGGCACAGCACAGAGCCCTGGCGCTGGGTGCAGGACCTGGGAGGTTGGTGTCATCCAGGGTGCACAGCAGGGCTGCTCTGTGTGTAGTCCAACTCAGGCAAGATTTTAACTCAAACTCGCTGGAAAAGCTCCCAAGGGAAGGAAAATAAAGGCAGTTGTGGCATCTCTGTGCGGGCTCTCCAGCTCAGGTCAGTGCAGTTTCCAGATGCTCCTGCCACAGGCAGCTCTGCCCCAGGCTGGTGCTTGATGCTGTGAGGAATGACAGAAATAACATTTTCATGCAGCTGACATACCTGGGAAAACTGTTCCACAGTGTCTCCAGGTAAGGATGTGGTCCAGTCTGTTCCCACCCTCTCTGTGCCACTTATTAAATCTTCCTGAGGCTCTCTTGTCATGGCCTCAGGGATGCAACCCGTTGAGACAAAGATAACGTGGGAATTGTACAGCAGTTACTGTGGGAGGCTGTGGGTCCCTCCAGGCTGGAAACAAACCCTGGGTAAGGCAATTCTGAGGAGGAGGTGGCTGTGCCAGGGCAGAAAGGGCATGGCTGGTGCCAGGGCAGAAAGGGCATGGCTGGTGCCAGGCCCCAGTGAGGGGACAGCCCTGCCCCAGGCACTGCCAGCTGCCTGGCCAAGAGCTCCTGAAACAAAGAGCTGCAGGGCACAGGGTTTGGACAGCAGGAGCCCAGCGAGGGCTGCAGAGCCCGCACCTGCACTCAGCTGAGAGCCCAGAGGGTGCCCAGCTTGGGGCAAGGCTGCTCCCAGCCTGGTGCACTGCTCTGCTGGGCCTTTCACCCTCCTGCCTGAACACAGCACTGTTTCCTTCGCTGGGAGATAACTCCCGCTTGTGAATGCCTGTGCAGTCTGTGGATGCCTGTGCACTTTGTAAAGGCTTTTGCAGTTTGTGAATGTTTTTTGTAGTTCGTGAATACCTTTGCAGTTTGTGGAGGCTTTTGCAGTTTCTGAATGTTTTTGCAGTTTGTGAAGGCTTTTGCAGTTTGTTAATGTTTTTGCAGTTTGTGGACGTTTTGCAGTTTGTGGACGTTTTGCAGTTTGTGGACGTTTTGCAGTTTGTGGACGTTTTGCAGTTTGTGGACGTTTTGCAGTTTGTGGACGTTTTGCAGTTTGTGGATGCTTTTGCAATTTGTGGATGTTTTGCAGTTTGTGGATGTTTTGCAGTTTGTGGATGTTTTGCAGTTTGTGGATGTTTTGCAGTTTGTGAAGGCTTTTGCAGTTTATTGATGTTTTTGCAGTTTGTGAAGTTTTTTGCAGTTTGTGGATGTTTTGCAGTTTGTGGATGTTTTGCAGTTTGTGAAGGCTTTTGCAGTTTGTGGATGTTTTGCAGTTTGTGGATGTTTTGCAGTTTCTGGCTGCTTTTGCAGTTGCAAATATTGGGATTGCTGCAGCGTTTGGCAGTTCCCAGTTCATGTGCTGGGCTCTGGCAGAGGGATGTGGGGCTTGGATAACCCCCATGGTGTTTGTGTCTTGGAAGTAAAGGTGTTAACTCTTTCTGACTTCATTCATTCAGGGCACCAAGGGATTGAACCTGAAATACAGCAAATCAATAGCAGAACCTCTTTGAGCTCTGTGAGCTAAGAATAAACACCAAGCACAGATCGAGTCAATGAACCTGTGCAGAAGCACAGGGGAAATGTAGCAGCAGTGCTCTGTTATTGCAGGTCAATAAAGGCTGGATAATGTTTGGCTTTCATTACTGATTAAAAAGATTTCCTTGCAAATGTTATGAGATTAAGACTGAGCTTTCTGTATGTGCTGGAAGGGTCATGTTTAGAAATGCTCATCCTGGGCTGTCCCAGCGGAGCTGCTGCTGCAAATGGTGCTGCCCTGGCTGCAGTGGGTGGGTGCCCAGCTGAGCACGGGGGGTGCCCTGGGGGTGCCCTGGGGGTGCCCTGGGGGTGCCCTGTGGGTGCCCTGCTGAGCCCTGGCTGCACTGGGCCCTGCCCTGGGGTGGTTTTGAGCCCAGGTGAGAGCAGAGCCCAGGGCAGTGATGCCCTGCCCCAGTGGGATGCAGGACCCCACCAGCTCTGGGGGGACATGGTGCACTGTGCCCTTACAGCAGTTAAGGCTGAGGAGGCAATTTCATTACATATGACTATTTTTAGGTGCTTACAGCTCAAAAGCATTACCTTCTTGGCAGGAATTCATCACACTTGTTCTCAGCTCAGAGCTGATACGAATATAAGACTTGGCAGGGCTCCAGAGAGCTGAGGAACAGCTGCCTGGGATGTTTCCCAACTGTGGTTTTCAGCAATTAAGAAGTTTGTTTCCACACAGTTTGGAGGATATTTTCTTCTGAGATCCTGCCTCCGTGATCTTTGCAGCACCATGACTTTGGTCCCACAACCAAAGTGTTCATTCAGAGATCTCAAAGGCATTTGTTCCCTTGGGGAACCATTGGGAGATCCACAGGATCCACCAACATTTAGTCATATAAACCTCACCTATAGCTCTATAAACCCAGGAGCTGCACACAGTGAAGTCAGAATTGCTGGTTTTTATTGCCACAGCTGTGCAGCAGCAGGAAGAGGCTCAGGCTGGCAGGGGATGTGCTGGGCAGCAGAGCTGGGGATGCTCTGGTGCCAGAACTGCTCTGGGTCCTGCCTGTTTGGTTCCCCTGCCACAGCTCTGTGTGGCAGCCACACCAGCACAGCTGCAGTGCTGCTCTGCTTGGCCAGAGCTTTCTTCCCCAGTGTTCTGGAAAGCAAGGCCCCGTCCCCTTCGGGGCCATGCCTGATGTGCAGCTCTTCCCCACACTCCTGTGACATGGACATGGATACAGGCAAGAGCTTCCAGGTGGCTGAAAGGTAGAGGGGCAGGGTCTGTCAGGCTGAGCCAACTGAAAAATTAGTGTAAGATTAAATTCTCTCCTGGACTGGGTTTACCAGATCTCAGAGAAAGAGAAATATTTCTTAGAACTCAACAGTAACAGTTCCAGACAGAAATTTGCCTTTTTTTGGAAACTGCCTAGACTCAGAAATTTGCATCCTTCTCTGCAGAGAAGGAGGCTCTGAAGCTGAGGCATTTAACAGCTGAGTATTTCCTTTAAACATAATGCTTAAAGCTTGTCTACATTTCTGTGGCTGTTCTGAAGCAACACCTGCAGTCTGGGAGTTATCTTTGCTGAGGCAGAGCAGCTGAGGCTCTGAGAGCAGTGCTGGGAAGTTCTAAAGCTTATAAAGCTCTAAAGTTCCAAAGCTGCTTCCAGTGCAGCTCTCAGAGGAGCTTCTGCCCCTGGCTGGTGAGATACTGACCCAGTGCCCAGCTGGGATAAGGCAGCGGCACAGCCAGAGGCCCTGGGTGGGTTTGTGATGGAAGCAGCAGCACAGAAACCCCTCAGACACTTCTGTCATCCCTGGAAATGCCGCTGAAGGAAGGGACATGAAGGAATTTGCTCTGCTTGCAAAGTGTTTCATGTTCCCCAAACACAGCAAAGTGTGTGTGGCACAGAGCAGGCAGGTGTGCCTGGGACAGGGGGAGGAGGAGGATGGTGATGATGGTGATGGTGGTGGTGATGGTGATGATGATGGTGACGATGCTGGGCAGCCTTGGCAAACACAGCAAAGTGTGCGTGGCACAGAGCAGGCAGGTGTGCCTGGGACAGGGGGAGGAGGAGGATGGTGGTGATGGTGATGGTGGTGATGGTGATGGGCAGCCTTGGCAGGGAAGCACAGCTGGATCCCACAGCTGGCTGGCAGAGCAGGGACCCAGGCAGCCCCTCCCAGTTTAATGAGGACTTGCCCAGTTCCAGCTGCTGGGGGCACTGGGGGTCCCTGAGCAGCAAACAAGGCACAGGGGCTGTGTGAAGGGGGCAGTGCCTGGGCAGCTGAGCTGCTGCAGGGCACACAGCCCAGCCAGGGCAGGGGGCTGCTCTCCAGCTGTAACTCGGGAGGTTCAAACTGGTTTAACTGGTGTCACTCCTGCCTGTGAGGACGGAGCAGCATCCTGCACTGGGCTGGGATCAGGCAGCACCTCAGAGCAGAGGGCAGCAGGAGGGCAAGGTCTCTCTCCTGCTGTGGGGTGGAGGTGCCAGGCACAGCCAGGGATGGAAGGACAGCACCCTCCTCATCCTGTGACCCCGAGCACCAGGTGAGGAGAGCTCCCTTCCTTCCCACCATCAGGGCATGGGCTTGCTTGCTCAGATGGTTTCTGTCTGCAGAGTGGAGTCTTAGCTTAATAAAATCACTCAAAATATTAAAAAAATTCCCATCACTTCAGGCAGATGCAGAGTGGAAGCTACAGGCCATAACAGGCTCTCTGGAGTCCCAGGAAAGCAGCTCATTCTTCCTTTTAAAGCCCCACTCTGAAATAAATCTGAGTGTTTCCTCAGAGATAAATATCCTGCTTACAGGAAAAGGTCTTGCCAGTCTGGCTGACATTTGGAAGTCTGTAAAAGTTTGATGGTACAGCCCACACTCTGGCTTTCACTGCAAGAAGTTATTTTTGCAGAATCTTTTTCTCTGACATGTGAGATATTTAGCCCATTCATCAATTTCCTGGCACATAAAGCTGCAGTTGGCTGGACAGCAGCAAGGGGCAGAGTGCTGTGAAAACTTCTCCAAAACCCTTCTCTGTCTTGAGCCACAGAAGGCAAAACCTCCTGTGAGGGGTAAGAGCTCTATGGCCACATTTGTTTGTTTTCCATGGTTCCAGACTCAGGACCCACTTCCAGCAGTTATGGCTGGGTACTGGCACCATGTGGTAATTTCCCATGTGATCTCTCTTTCCCCACCTTTTCATTATTATTATTTAATTCTTAATTCTCTATTAAATGATACTGTTTATGGTTTTGTTTCAAATGGATGAAAATTTCAATTGCATTTGACATGAGCCAAAGCAGAACTGAATGTTTCTGGCGGGGTTTTTTGCTACTGAATTTTCTGGGACCAAACCAACATATTTCTTGCTTTTAATCCCGACCTGTCTTCCTTTGGCAATTGTGATTTCCCCACCTCCTGTGAATAAAACTTGAGGGAAAGATTTGTGTGGCTCCCGGCAGCAGGAACCAGTGCACTCAGGGGGAAAAGAGACACAACCCAAACCACAAATCTCCCTTTTCCTATTTGAAATGTCTCTTGGCAGATTGTCTGATTTTCATTACCTTCATTGTTTCTCTTCCCCCCTCCTCCCAGAAGATACCATTTGGGCCATTAGCAATCTCAGTGTTTTCTGTGCAGTTCTGCTGGATATTTTTGTCAGTCTCAAATCAAAACGGTGCCAGATGGAAGCCCCATGCTCTTCAGAGATGATCATTTCCAGCACTCTTCTCTGAGCTTGTATAACATATGTCCACAAGAAATTGAAAATGCTTTTTCTTGTATGAATTGTGCACACTCAAGGGCACTGAGAAGGTTAAGAAAATGACTGAGCCAGGAGTGTTCTATACTTTTAAAACAGATTAATTTCCTTAAGGGAGGTTAGATTAACATTTAGATTGGTTGTTGATTTGTTGTGGATGGTCTTATTCCTACAAACACCTGCATCTGCCAAAGCAGTCAAGAAGCCCACCAGCAAAGAGAAGTTTTATGTTAAAAATGGTCATTTTTACTATTAGGAAGGTGCTGGTTTTCTGTTTTGAGGGGTTTTGTTGGCTTTATTTTTTATGCTGGCCCTGCTGCCCTGACCCTTTCCAGCCCTGTCCCTTTCCAGCCCTGTCCCTGCTGCCCTGTCCATGCCAGCCTGTCTCCCCTCATTTCCATCCCCACCCAGCCCTGTTTGTGAAGCACAGTCCCTTTGCATCTGTTTGTATGGGGTTCGTGCAAAGTGCTACATATGCTCGTGAGGGCTAAAAAAAGACCTTAATATTGAAGCTACTGCAAGGAATTTGCAGGGGCTGCAGATAGCTGCACTAAACACTACCAGAAACAGCCAAGCATCCCCCTTCTTTTAAAGTGATCATCTTGCAAACCTGAGAAGATAAATGTCCTGTGATCACAGGCGCACAGACAGCATTTAGCTTATTGTGGGCATTTGGCAGAAGGATTCAGATCCTGGGCAAAACCTTTGTGCTAAATAAGTGAAAGTGTTTTGCTCTGTGTTGGGGCAGGCAAGAGGAGCACACAGCATCCATCACTGTGGGCTGCCTGATGGGTGGGAGGTTGTACAGGAGAGCTAATTAGGTTGCTTGCAAACATTCTATGCAAATTTCCAGTCTGCTTTCCTAAGGAGGAATGTCGTGTTGTGAACCTGCTGTCCTTTGCTGCTGAACAGTTTGGTGAAAACAGCAGAGGCTGCAAAACGTTGGCTGGCTGGGGGTGCCTCAGACAAACCCTGCAGAGTGGGAGGGGAGCAGAGAGTGCCCCAGGCAGGCCGGGGGGAGCTCAGGGCACCCTGGGCAGCCAGGCACACCGAGATCCCCTCTGGCTGGGCCAGCCCCCGGGATGGGGAGAGGCACCCCAGAGCAGAGAGGGATGAGGAGCTGGGTGACCCTGTGCCAGCACAGTGCCCCTCTCCTTGCCTGGGCACATCCCCAGGGGCAGCGATCAGCAGGATGGGAACGGAGAAAGGAGAGCAGCGAGCTCTGCCCACTCTGCTCCTCCTCTGCTTCTGGCATCATCCTCACCCATTTCCTGACACAGCCCATGCTGCCACCTGGGCAAGCATCAGCATCATCCTCACCCATTTCCTGACACAGCCCATGCTGCCACCTGGGCAAGCATCAGCGTCCTTGGCCAGGAGGGGGTTGTTTGGGATGGCTGTTTGGCAGATGTGGTTTATTTTAACCCTCCTGTACTTTCCTGGGCTCTTTGGGGTCTTGAGCTGCCAAGTGCCAGGTCAGGTGTTTTGGGGCTGCCAATATCCTGGAAAGGAATTGCAGGACAGCAGCAGCTATCTGACTTTTCACTGGATATTCAGAAACTGCTCTGAGAAGTTGGGAGACTGGGGAGCCCTTGGTGGATTCGCTGAAAATTAGCTTATTACTCGACTGTTAAGCATATTGTATATGCCAAGTAATTAATTTTTACAGCAAACTTGTCTATGATTTGGGCAAAGGAGCAATTAATTCTCTGGAAAGAGATCCATTATCATAATTGCTAATGGATCCAAAACTCCCTTAGACACAGATGGACAAAAAACCCCTTTCATCTCTGTCACTAGGGTACCTGAAAGTCGGGCCCAGCCTCCATGGCAGGTAGTTAGCCCATTAAAAACCCTCACCTAGTGCTAATTGCAGATCAGCTGGGGGAGAGAGAACAGGCAGCTCCTTCCTCCTCCCCCAGCTAGCACAGAGCACCCAGCCATCCCCTTTCCCTCTCTCTGGCTGTGCAGATCCTATACTATTGTATTTCTCACACTATACTTCAGTGCATAACTCTAAAGCTCCATAGGCTGTTAGCTCCTGTCTTCCCATTTTGTTCAGACAAAACAATTCCTCACACAAAACACCACCTTTACTCATTTCTCACATGCCTTTGTGTTAAATTTGGAGGATTTCTTGCTGGTGGGTGCTGGTCCTTGATGATCATCCTGAATTCCCAGTACAGTTGAAACGGGGAGTCTGGAGGGCAAATACTTCTTCCAGAAATAACCTGTTTTTCTGGGGATCAAAGCTGCCCTGATGGCGTGATGGCATTTTAAAGCTCTGACTAAGAAAGGAAAAGGGAAAAGGTGAGCCTGGGTATGGGCAGAGCCCTGCAGATGAGGAGTAGGTGCTCCACTCCTGGAGGAGAGCACAGCAGGGCTTCATTACCGGAGGTGCTGAGGAAATGAATCACCAGCATTAGTGGAGAGCTCTCAGCTCATCCCTCCTTCAGGAAGAAGCAGCTCTTCTAGGTATTCTTAATGGAAATTGTTCTTAGTGCTTCACTGGCAGGAGCAGCAGTTGAATTGTTTCTTGGGAAGCATTATCTCGCCACACTAGATGTCAGTAAATACAGGTGTATCTAACTTTTTGCTCAAGGAAGGGAGTTTTTAGTTGATTCAATTCCCTTTTTCCAAGTTATTGGCCGCCACTGATTCCCTTAATTGTCTTTAAATGAAAAAAACAAATATGAAATATGACACTACGTTGTACTGATTAACACAGCAAAAAGCTTCTTAAACAGCTTATCGTCAAATTCATTTAAATCCAGAGGGATGGAGTCCTTTGGGTTGTGATCCCAATCCCTCTGCAGGTTGGGCACGCAGCAAGGCTGGACTGCTCCAGAGCAGAGCAGAGCAGCTGTCCCTGCACATCTCTGGAGTTTGGGCTCTGTGCTTCACAGGAACGGGGGCACTGACCACGCTGTGCCCTAGGGTCAGTAACCACAGAAATACTGCCCTGGAAGGGACCTTAAATAAGTAGAACTTTTGAAAGGAATGTGGAGCTTTTTTAGACTCCTGAAGCTGCTGCTGGCAGAGAGCTGCCCAGGACTGGTAATGAAATCATTTTACAGCACTCTCCCAGCTTAATGCAGGCAGTCTCGCGGTGGCAGCTTTTAAAAGCTGTTTGTCTTGTTAAAGTTCAGTTAACTCATTTCTGAAATTAGAAACTTTTGTGATTAATGACTTGTGGTGGTTTGCTTTAAACAAGATGCTTGCTAATCAGATCTGCTGTAGTTCCCTAAATCACTTCTGAGAGTTGTATTGCTGCCTTAGTTATGACACAGTGACAGTGATGCCTGGTGCTCCAAGAAAAGTAATTGGTAGTGATGCAATTTGTGCCTACAAGAACTGTGTCTGAGGAGCAATTGCGAGGTACATGGCTGTAATAACAAACCAGGAGGAGGATGAGTTTTGGTGAATTTGCCAGCTTTAGCACACAAGTTCTCATTCATTTTAACGGGGGTGTGCCAGGCTAAAAGGCTTAGGGGGAAGATTATCAAGAATAGGTGATTTCAGCTTGCCTGCTTTCCTTCCCTTGTGAGTGCCTCTGAGCTGAGGTGTAAACTTGTGTGTGTCACCTTTGTGTCACACACACTCCCAGCTGGGCTCTGAGCCCTGCAGGGCTGCCAGCCCCCTGCCAGAGGCACAGGGCGAGGGTGGCAGCGCTGGAAGGGCCCTGCTGCAGCTCCCGTGCTCCATGGAGGCAGGGCTGTGCAGATCTCTGCTCCTCCCCACTCCAAGGGCAGCGTCTAAGGGGTTAATCCTGGCCTTTAAGAGGGCTCACATCAGCTGAGATGCTGGGACTGACTCTGGCAATGGCCTGTGCTCTGTGGTTGTCAGCTTTTATTTCCAGTTGCATTCAAAGCCTCCTGGCTGTGCCTGGGTGCTGCGGTGGTTTGGGGCAGTGTGAGAGCAGTGTCCTGGGGCAGTGTGAGAGCAGTGTCCTGGGGCAGTGTGAGAGCAGTGTTCTGGGGCAATGTGTGAGCAGTGTCCTGGGCAGGATGGCCCTGTCCTAGCCTGGCTGGGGCTGTGTGTGAGCAGTGTCTGTGAGAGCAGTGTCCTGGGGCAGTGTGAGAGCAGTGTCCTGGGGCAGTGTGAGAGCAGTGTCCTGGGGCAGTGTGAGAGCAGTGTCCTGGGGCAGTGTGTGAGCAGTGTCCTGGGCAGGTGACCCTGGGGCAGTGTGTGAGCAGTGTCCTGGGCAGGATGGCCCTGGGGCAGTGTGTGAGCAGTGTCCTGGGCAGTGTGTGAGCAGTGTCCTGGGGCAGGGTGTGAGCAGTGTCCTGGGCAGTGTGTGAGCTGTGTCCTGGGCAGGTGACCCTGGGGCTGTGTGTGAGCAGTGTCCTGGGCAGGGTGTGAGCAGTGTCCTGGGGCAGTGTGAGAGCAGTGTCCTGGGCAGGTGACCCTGGGGCTGTGTGTGAGCAGTGTCCTGGGGCAGGGTGTGAGCAGTGTCCTGGGGCAGTGTGAGAGCAGTGTCCTGGGGCAGTGTGAGAGCAGTGTCCTGGGGCAGGGTGTGAGCAGTGTCCTGGGGCTGTGTGTGAGCAGTGTCCTGGGCAGGATGGCCCTGGGGCAGTGTGAGAGCAGTGTCCTGGGGCAGGGTGTGAGCAGTGTCCTGGGGCAGTGTGAGAGCAGTGTCCTGGGCAGGTGGCCCTGGCCCAGCCTGGCCCTGCCCCACAGCCACCAAGGAGCTGCCCAGGAGCCCTCCCAGCTCCCCCGGAGCCCTGAGCCTGCTGTGGCTCCAGGGCCAAAACCCCAAACGCACCTGCTGGGCATGCTCGTCACTCAGCCCTCAGCAGTAAGCAGCCAAGCCTTGTTCACCACATATGGGAGTGTCTTGGTTTGGAAACACAGGAGTCTGCTAAGGAAGGCAGGAGCCTCCCCTGAAATGGAGAATGTAAACCCTGCCCACCTCTCCAAATTGCTATGATTTTAAATTAAGGGGCTCTCAGGCAAAGAATAAGGGAGCAGGAAATAACAGTTCTTTAATAGGGAAAAAAAAAAAACAACAACAAAACAATGCAGTACACTAGAACAACACTGACAGAGTCAGAACCCAACCTGACACCCTGTGGGTCAGGGTGTTGGTGGCAGTACGATTGAAAATGTGGCTGCAGCTCTCCTGCAGTGTCAGGGGTGGTTCTGTTGGAGCAAGGGGAATCTGTAGAGAAGGATGTATTCTTCCCCCAAAGATCCAGGGGAAGAAGAGGCAGCTGCTGTTCCTCTAGGGAATCCCGTGGAGAAAAAAGCCGTGCTGGTGTTCCAGAATCTCAGATTATATCTGGGTAGGAATGCTTGGCTCCTCCCTCTGGGCTCACATCTCCCCATGGGATGCTGTAGTTCTTATCAGCCATGCAGTGACATTCAATGGCTGTTATCAGCAATGTCCCCTCCCAGGGAGGTGTGAATGTGGTCACTCAAAGGGAGAGATAAGGCAAACTGCCCACTTGACAAAGGTAATCTGCCATACAGATGGTAATGGAAAACATCTCGCACGCAATCTTCAACAGGGAGGCAGGGAGTCCTTCGTTAAAAATATAAAAGACATAATCCTGTCTGAGCCTGGATCTCTAAGGTTTGTATTTTCCAAGACAAAAATGTTTTATTTGTTCCCCCTCCACTCCTTTTGTGTCTTCCCCCCTGTTATAGATTTCCTTGTTTGTTGTGATTCCTTACTTTGAAACTGCTTATGTTGGGCTACTCCTCTTTGTATAAGATAGTGGGATTTTTATGCAATACTTAATTCCGTTATCTTTAAAATTACAGACTTGGCCCTTCATACTCCACACCTCTCCTGTCCCTTTGAAAGGGATCCTACAGGCATTCTAAAGCAGGAAGAGTTTGTGGAGTGAGTTGGTGAGTATAAATAGCTCTGAAGCAGAGCAGCACCTGCCGTCCTTGATCCTGGGCTTCCCACAAATCACTCCTGCACCAGGGCTCGATCACAGCTATTGTTTGTGCTAAGCCTCCTCCTACCCCTCTAATCCTCCTATTTAAATGGATGGGATATTCTGCATACGGGAAAGGGTGTGGGGCCATAAATTGCAGCTGAGTATTTTGTGGACATGGTGCACGTGTGGTGCTCTGCCAAGGGCAGAGGAATGGAAATGCTGACAAGCACCAAATGGAAAGGGAAAGGAGACTCTTGCTGCTTCTTTAAAGGATGTGGCTCTCCCCAAAGTGCCTCGTGTCACACTGACTCTTGCTGCTTCTCTAAGGAGCTGCTGGTGCTTTCCCAGTACAGGAGCTCTGGGCAGGTGTGAGAGCTGGACTGACAGGATCTGTGGGGTTTGGTGAGCTGGGGGTGCTGGGCTCCTGCCACACTCACCTGGGGTGGGCTGAGGCACATTGGCCTCCCTGTGCCCAGTGTGCCCAGGTGTGCCCTGCTGCCCAGGTGTGCCCTGCTGCCCAGGTGTGCCTGCCTGAAGGATGCTGGCATGCCTGTCACCAACTCAGGTGCTCCCATATCCCTTACCTGGGGGTCAGCTGAGTCAGAGCTGTGCGCCTCGAGGGCTGGAGGAGCCCAGCTGATGCTCCAGGGCCTGCAGAGACTCAGGTTTAGCTGCCATGGCATATTCAGGTTGTTTGGCCTCTTCTGAGGAGCGAGGATTGTATGGAACAGGCTGGCTGAGCGTGGCACTGCTCCTCCGGCTGTGCTTTCCTGCAGACACAGCCGAGGCTGTTTCTATAATCTCTGCCTGTACCTGCAGCAGGAGGGGACCCGTGGGGCTCCCCCACCCTGGCTCCTGTCCTTGGTGTGCTGTAGGCAGCGTGGCTCAGGTTCCTTCAATGGCACAGCACAGGGCTGCTCAGAGAGGCTCACACTGGGAGGGTTTCCTGCCTTGTGACGTTTACCCAGACCCCAAACCCTCCCCTCCTGCTGGGTCAGTATTCCAGCTCACCAGGGCTTCTCTGCCAGGCGTTATGGAGAGTCCCTGCAGCTGAAAATGTGCTCAGTGTTGGTGGTGGTGCCAGGCCAGGGCTGTGGAGGCAGGCAGGGGCTGGGCACGAGGAGCTGGCAGCGGGCAGGACGGTGACACGGGCACTGTTTAAACCTGGCATACGTGGGCACACGCCTGAGACGTTCCCCAGGACGCCTGGGGGAGCCTGGTGTTCGTAAAGGATTCTTCTGACTCCTGCTAATTTTAGCCTGGGAGTGTTTACAAACAGAGCAGCAGTGGTCTCTGCTCCTGATCCAGCAGGATTTCAGCCCCATCCCTCTGGCACATTCCCTACAGGAGCAACAAAATGGGACACAAAGCAGGGATAGCCAAGGGTGCACTCAGACTGGAGGCACAGAAAGCCAGATCCCAGGGCTATGCATAATGTACATGCAGCTAGCACAGTGTCACCAGAAATTAAAAAGTATGGACACCTAGGGATCATTTTGGAGGAGAGGAATGGGGAACAGGGAACCAAAGCTGAAGGCACAGGTTTAGTGGTGCTCCAAGGTGGTGTCTGGCAGTGTTTCAGGAAAAGGCCAGTGAAGGCTGGCATGACAAGGTGCCCCAGTTTGGAGTCACCAGCACTGAGCCCAGGTGCTGTGCTGCCTCACACAAAATGTCCAGTGTTGGTGCCCACAGGTTACTGCACACAGCATCTCTGATCTGAGCACACTGCTTGGTTATGAGACAAGAGGAAAACATAAAAAAAAAATCAATTATTATTAATTCTTTCTGCATGTGTCTAAGAGAAGCTATCGAGTTAAAGCTTTATTTCAGTTGGTTATGGTCCCCAGTGTCTCCCTGGAGAGGACACAAGCCTCTTTCACTGCTGCAAGGACCCAGCCCTGTCTGCTTTGTGCTTTGTGTGTGTGCACATTTGTGCAAGCAGGCAGGGCTGGCGAGCTGAAGGGAAAGGGAAAGGTGCTCCTTTATTGCCCTGCCCCATTGCAGCACAGCCCTGGGACACACCTGAGAGCTCTGCCACTGCTCCCCAGGGCTGGTCACAAATGGTCACTGCACTCTGAAGGCTCTGGAGTCGAGGGCTGGTCACAAATGGTCACTGCACTCTGAAGGCTCTGGAGTCGAGGGCTGGTCACAAATGGTCACTGCACTCTGAAGGCTCTGGAGTCGAGGGCTGGTCACAAATGGTCACTGCACTCTGAAGGCTCTGGAGTTAAGGGCTGGTCACAAATGGTCACTGCACTCTGAAGGCTCTGGAGTCGAGGGCTGGTCACAAATGGTCACTGCACTCTGAAGGCTCTGGAGTTAAAGGCTGGTCACAAATGGTCACTGCACTCTGAAGGCTCTGGAGTTAAGGGCTGGTCACAAATGGTCACTGCACTCTGAAGGCTCTGGAGTCAGGGTGATGTTGCTGGTGCAAAGGAAAGTTCTTAAACAGCTGCAATTCATCAAACCCGAGGAGAGGGGCAAACTCAGAGCCAGGTGGCAAGCAGGCATCTATTAGAGGTCATCTGGGTAGGATTTTAAGACAGGAAGCTTCTTCTGTAGGTTTTCAAGATTTAGTTTCTACTTCTCATTTGATTTGTAAGACATTGAATGAATTGTTTTGCCCGCGGCAGTAATTGGTGAGTGATCTCTCCCTGTCCTTATCCCAACCCACGAGACTTTTGTTATATTTTCTGTCCCCTGTCCTGCTAAGGAGGGCAGTAATGGAGCAGCTTTGGTGGCACCTGGCACCCAGCCAGGGCCAGCATTCCATGGATGTGTGATCATTATCCCTTCCCACTTGGATCTTGTGAGGGTGTCTCTGTTGATCAGACTGAATTACTCAGAGAAATGAAACTGCAATCTCCGTACCATCCATTAGCTGGAACTCTATTTGCGTGAAGCAGTTGGGTTTTGGCAATCAGAAGGAAGAAGATTGTGCACAGCAAGCTGTCTGCCCAAAAATGATCTTCTGTGTAGTGCTTTAGACAAGACTATGTAGGAATAGGAGTGGTAAAAATAATTTAGGGGCCAAATGAAACACCCATTGGAACAGGGATGTGCCTGCCTGGGGACAGGCTGTGCTTTGGCCCCGTGTTTAGTATTTAGCTCACCTGTAAATCTCCCTGGCTTTTATTGTGACACACAACTGGTAGAAATTTGCCCTGGCATTCCAACTGAAGCAGTGGTAGGAAATAAGATGTGCAATGGATTTCTCTGGGCTGATTTTATGGGCACCACTGCAAAACAGTGGCAACTAAACCAGACACATGCCTTACTTATTTTATCCACATTGAATAGATACCTTAGATGCCAGTGTGAATATTGAAATATAAATTGAAATGAGGATTAAGTACTTGTATTAATGAGACTTTATCATGTCTGGAATCTTAAATGTTAGGCCTGATCCTACTCTGCCTGAATGTAGGGAGAGTTTTACTTCAGATTTAACGGGGGACATACCAGGAGCCATCATGACAAAGCTCTAAAGGCACAATGTAAGATTCCTGCTATATAAAAGAGTAGAATCTGGACCTTTTACAAGCCCCTGCCTACAGAAAAGAAAAAATTTCAACTTGAGAATCAGCCAAAGAACCAAGGGAAAAGTACATTGAGGAGCAATGTCACTACTGCATCTGTGTGAGTTCCAGAATTCCTCAGGGGATATTTGTCTCTGTGGATATTTTACGAGGGCAGGAAAAGCATGTCCATGACTTGAGAGTGTGTTTTATAGACAGACCATACAGCTACTGCACATGAAGCAGCCGCAGCTTTGCTGTATAAAAGCACTTACAGTTTACAGTTTCAGGTTGTTAAGTGATACTTGACTTAGCCAAGCCTGTGCCAAGTCAGAAGCTCCTGGGAGATGTTTCTGGGGGAATGAATCCCTCAGCAGAGAGAGGCACAGCTCCGTGCAGCACGTCAGCCCAGCTGGGATCTGCTGCGTGTGCCTGCTGGAAGAGCCTCATGTTCCACTTCACCCTGGAGCTGAGAGCCCTTGCTGTGCCCGGGGCAATCCCGTTTGTCCCTCCGGGAAGGAGAGTCACAAACCATACAAGGGTACAGATGATGTTCCAGCCATTTGTGCTGCCTGGCTGGTTGCCACTCAGTTTAAATGACTCTGTTGCAATCTCGGAGCTGCACAAAA
The DNA here is from genome assembly GCA_019023105.1 of Diglossa brunneiventris. Lineage (NCBI taxonomy): Eukaryota > Metazoa > Chordata > Aves > Passeriformes > Thraupidae > Diglossa > Diglossa brunneiventris. Next base: position 752,325 of record CM032357.1, on the reverse strand, counting down.
GGTGAGTAATTAGAACAGTTTACTGATATCTGACTTTAAATCGTGCTCCCCCCAACAAAGACTGTCTTGAATTTAAACCCTCCCAGGGCACACAGGGAGCACCTAAACAGCATTTACACAGACACATCAGATTTCTTTGTATGAAACTGCACTAAATCTCCTTCCTCTGGGTACCCGATTTATCTGGCGGTGCAAAAACTGCTGTAAATTCAGAAACTCAGAGAATGGTGTCAGTGAGAGGTACAGGATCCATGTCAGGGCCATGTACAGGTAAGTTTCTGCCTGAGCCTGTGCAGCTTGTTGTGTTTCACTTCTGCACCACAGCATCCGAGTGCTTCTCAGCTTCCAGGGCAGGAGCTGCAAAGCAATGAGGTGACGATTTTCCCTACTATAGTTGGGAAGTGATGTACCAAGACACAGACGTTCAGATTCATGTTTAAATAGTTGAGTTAGTTAAAGAAATTCTATTTTAAAGCCAGACCTGAAGTGATTTCCCTAAAATCCAGAGATGCTCACTTCAAAGCGAGGAACTGATGGGGGAATCTGAAGACATAAGGCATCACCCTGACCACAGATTCCATCTCCACTAGGACACTCGAGCCATCAAGGCAGCTTTCAAATTAAAGGCTGTGCAAACTGAACCTGGATTGAAATGAGCCTTCATGCAAATCCCCTTAGATTTTGCATGCATAACACGATATTTTATTACTGTTTTAACTGACACTACTAAGCCCTGAAAAACTAGTAAGGGGAAAAGCTAACTCCTTTTAAAACAGCAGGGGAAGCTCCCTCTGCCCACCAGTTGGTAGAATTCTTCCACAACCTGCTGAGCTGCTGCCTCCTTCCAGTGTAGTAAATGTGAGTGTATGGCCTGGTTTGGTCAATGCAGTAACTACTCCTGCTAAACTGAACAGGCCTCCTGGCAAAGGTGAGAGTGGCTCGGGTAAGGCAGCTTCACTGTCAGCACTAACACAGCATTTGTCAGTGACATTTGGTGTTGGAAAGGCCTCAGACCAGAAGTGTGAATTGTCACTGACTCTCAGCAAAGACACTGTAAGTGCCTTTGAAAATCAGGTCTAAGTTGTATTGGACAGCTGAAATCTTGCTGGGGTTCATCAGCGACTTCTGACAGTGCTGGCTCAGCTGAACCAGAGAATCTCTCCTTCCCCATTCCATTTCCATTCAGTGGTCCCTGTTTGGAGAGAAACAGGCAAGAAAAAGACCAGGTTTTTAACCCCCTGGAGAGCCTCGGATGTGTTAAAAAAACAAACAGCTGAAGAGGCTCATGTGAAATAGACTAAAATGGAGAGCGCTCCAACCCCACTATCATCAGAGGGCTGACTGAATCCTAGAATCATTTTGATTGTGAAAGGCCTCTGAGAACATCAAACCGAACTGTTAACCCACACTCCCGTGCTCACCGCTAAGCCGTGTCCCTAAGTGCCGCCCCTCTGTCGTTTGAAATACCTCGGGCCATGGTGACTTCAGCACTGCCCCAGCAGTCCTGAGTCCCTGCAGAGCAAAGCTGAGCCTACCGAGCCATCCCGGCTCCTGGTCCTCAGCTCAAACAGCCCTAACATCCCTAACCGCACATGATCTCCAGGCACTGTGTGCGGTGGGAATGAGCCTTCATCCCACATCGCGTTTCATCACCCCTTGCTCAGCGGCTGTGCTGCCGCCTGGCAGCGCGGTGCCCGGGGCAGGGGGCACGGCGCTGGCCGCCGAAAGCCGAGCTGTCCCCAGCTGTCCCCAGCTGTCCGGGTGCCGCAGGGGACGGGGCCGGGCAGGAGTTCGGCCCCACTAAAAATAGCGGCCCCGGGGCTGCTGCTGTGCCGGGACCCCCGGCGGGAGCGGGGCACGGGGGCTGCCCAGGGCACAGCGCTGCCTCGCTTCCCTGCGGAAATCCCTCGTGCCCCCGGCCCAGGGGGCCCCTTCGGGCTGGGGAGAGCGGGCAGGAGCAGCGCGGCCGCCGGCCCGAGGGGCTCGCCGGGCCCGGCACGGCTCGCCCTTCCCGGAGGGCTATTTTGGGCGCTGCCCAGCGGGGCCGGGCTCCAAGGGGCTGCACCGGGCTCGTCCCTCCCCCGACGGCGGAGGAAGTTTTGCCCCACCGAGGAGAGGGGGCCAGGGGGGCGGGACACGCCGCTGTTGGCACAGGTGAGGGGCTCTGGCTGCTCTTGGGGTCCCTTCCTGCTCCCCCAGGGGATGGAGCAGGGGGCGGGAGGGGTGAGCGCCGTCCCACGCCCCGGGGCAGGGGCAGGGCTGGGCGGCAGCCGGCGCGGCTCTGCGCCTTCCCTGCTGGGGAACCCGATCCCCACTGCCCTCCGTGCCCGCTCTTAACGGGAACTCGATCCTCCCTTGTCCCCCGTGCCCCGGCCGGCGCTCCGCGCTCCCGCCACGGCAGCAACAGGCTGGGAGCGGGCGGCGCCGGGCCCCGCGCCCAGAGCCGCCCCTGCGGTACCGGGTGGGAGCGGCTCCCCGGGCCGGGGACAGCCCGGCTGGCCGTGGGTCCGGCCGTGGGGCGGTGTTCCGCCGCCGGGGGGCAGCGGGAGGCGTGCTGCCCCCGCCCTCCCCCGTGCCGGTCAATGGGAACCCGGTGCGGGTGATGGGGAGCGCGGGGCCGGGGCGGCTGGAGCTGCCCCCTCCAGCCCTCCTCGCTGCCGCGAGCGTAAACCTGCCGCCTCTTCTGCAGTGACGGCGACTCGCGTCCTCCTCCTCCGCCTATCCGCGGCTGCAGCTCAGCTGCTCCATCCCATTATTATTAGGGGAGGATGCGAAAAGAGAAAAACCCAACCCAACACACCCAAGCAAACAACCCCTCCCCAGTCACGGTACCCCCCTCCCCCCGGTCGGTGGGACTTGCAGGACCAGCTGCTCTTCCCTGGCCCTGGGGAGGGGAGGCAGAGCCGGGGAGGCGGGGGAAGGAGGGGGCCGGGGCCGGGCAGACACAGGGAATATCGCTTTTGTCTCCGGAACGGCGAGCGGCGCAGGGGCTCGGTGCTGCGGCTGCCGGAGCCCCCCGCTCCCCGCTACGCTCCCGCAGGCACCGCGGCGGCGCCGCCGGGCTCCGAGGCTCCGCTCCGGGGAGCGGGCAGCTCGCCGGCTCCTCATTCCCCCCCCTTCCCCTGCTCCTGGTGTTATTTCAGCCTTTTCGGCGTAGAGGATCCCCCACACGCACGCACGCTGCCCCCCGCCCGAGGTTTCTTTGGTCCAGCCGGAATTCGCGACGCTCCCGGGGATTTTCCCACCCAAGCTGGGGTCTATGAGCGGGAAGGTGATCAAGCCCAAAGAAGAGAAAGATGCTTCCAAGGGTAAGGCAGGCGCAGCCGCCCCGATCGGGGGCTCGTTCGGCGGCTCGTTCCCCGGCCCGACCGCGGACAGCCCGAGCTCACGGGGCCGGGAGGGGGGCACGGCTCCGGCGGCAGCCCCGGCCGGGGGACCCGGCTCGGCAGGGAGCGGCACCCGCCGTGCCCGGCACCCCGGCTCGGCCGCGGGGCCCGCTCAATGCGGCACCGGCTGGAGCGGGGCCCCCCCGTTCCCGGGAGGGGAGGGGGCGGCTCCGGGCCGGGGGCGCTCGGCGCTGCGGCGGCTCCGGCCAGCGGGGCGGGGAGGGCAACATCGCCATGGAGACGGGGAGCGGGGACACCGCCGGGGCGCCCGGCCGGGGCCGGGCACGGGGGGACCCGGCCGGGGCCGGGCACGGGGATTTCCCCGCCCCGCTTCGCCCCGGGCCCCGCGGCGCTGGGGCGTGCGGGGCCGGGGTTCCTGCCGGGGTGCGAGTTCCCTGCCGGGGTTCCCTGCTCGGTTCCCTGCCGGGTCCCTGCCGGGGTACGAGTTCCCTGCCGGGTCCCTGCCGGGGTACGAGTTCCCTGCCGGGTTCCTGCCTGGGTGCGGGTTCCTGCCGGGGTTCCCTGCTCGGTTCCCTGCCGGGTTCCCTGCCTGGGTGCGAGTTCCCTGCCGGGTTCCCTGCCTGGGTGCGAGTTCCCTGCCGGGTCCCTGCCTGGGTGCGGGTTCCTGCCGGGGTTCCCTGCTCGGTTCCCTGCCGGGTCCCCGCCGGGGTCGTGCCCCGCGCAGTGCCCGCCCGGGCTCGCACAGGTGGCGGTGTCCCCCGTGCCAGCCCGGCCGGGGCGCGGTGTCCCTCGGGCGGTGACCCCGGCGCTCCCCGCACACCCCGGTGTGCGCTCGGACTCCGGCTCGGACCCGGGGCGCTGGGGCCGGGCCTCCCCGAAGGACCAAAGCCCGCTCCTCGTTTCCTAGTGCTGGAAAACGGAGTGGGACACTTCCCTGCCGTTTACTTTTTTAGCAGCCAGAGAGGCCGAATCAAAACAATACAGCCTTTCTATTATTGATAAAAAGCTTTTGGGTTTCATGATTTTGAAAATTTATGTTTAACGCTTTGGAAAGCTTCTTTTTTTATATTCTTTTTATGTGAGTTTTTTTCCCTACTCTGTCTTTCCCCTTCTTACTATGTTCTGTCTCATGTCCAAATCCTTAGCGTTTGCATGACATTTTTTTTCTCAGTAACATAATCAACTTCACTACTTAGATGCATTGCAAAACCTTACTTTTTTTTAGATAAATATGTTTTGCCTTTACATTCTGTCCTTTGAAGTTGGTTTTGATTTTCTTTCATGGTGGCCTTATTCGCTATATTGCGCTTTAAATAATTCATTAAGCAGTGCAGAACAAAAGATTCCCGCCTTTCTGAGGAAATGTTTTGCATGATTTAGAACTGTGTTATAAACGTAAGCAAAAAGAAATTGCCATACTTGTGCTATGCTTGCCTGAAAGCTTATTTTTAAAATCAAGCTTACATAGTGCATTTTGTGCTATGATTACAAGTCCTAATGACACACTTCATGTCTGAAATGGCTGTGGCACATTTCAGAGCAGTGGGACAAAGGCACTCGTGTGTCTGTCAGTGAGTCGGTGATGCCTGCGATACGCGAGGCTGTGATGTCAGTGCTGACAGGGTACCAGCCGGTGAATGTTCTGAGGCTCCCGGGAAAAGCAGTGGGTGCTGCTGCTCTGCTTCCAGGAGACGCTGCTCCGCTCCCTGAGCTCACAGAAAAACTTTCCGTGTTCCCATCAAGTAGAGAGGCAGTTGTAGGTACAGCAGGAGGAGCCCACATGTGTGAGGAGGTTTGTGAGTCACGGGGAGCACCTGTGAAACAGCTTTTGGAGAGGCTGTTAGGGTGCTGAGGAGGAGTTAATATTTACTGGCTCATGTATAGGCTGCGTGGTCCTCTTCAGCCTCTTGAGTTGTAGACAAGAACAGGAAATTTTCTTTGCTCTGAACCACCTGAGTTCTCCTTTGGTGATTGCAGGTGTTAATACTCGTAATGGGAATGTTTAATTTGGCTCCAGCCATAGTAAATCCAGGCAGTGATGGGTGGGGTTTTTTGTTAAGATTTTTTTGGTCTGGGTGGGTTTTTTATACAATTAAACAGTTTATAATTTGCTGGAAAGGGTGGGATACCATTTCCTGCATTTTTCTGCAGGTGTACTGTGGCACTGGAGTCCTGAGAGAAATCTCTGTGGTTTTGAGTTAGTTAACCTCTCTTTCAAAGAACAACATAATCATGTTTTTGTTGTGGTGATGGTTCAGATACCCCACTCTGTAAGGGCAGGTGGTGTGGCTTGAATACCTGCTGTAAATGCAGCTGTCCCAGGGCTATGTTTGCCTCATAAATGTGGAATTCTTCTCACTGAGAGCAGTGCCAGCTTTTCTCACTCCTGAAGCTTTCTTAGGCATTGCAGGGCCATGCATGAAGTGAGACCTTGCTGTAATTCTCTACAGGATTTAGGGAGGACTGTGTTCAGCCCAAAAGTAGGAGCTGCACTGTGTAGGTTGTTAAAAGACACTTTCTTCCACCGGCTTTGGAGTGGCTCTTTCTAGAAAAAACTGATTTATACAGAACCTTGAAAGGCCATGGATTTTGCTGGCAAAAAGCACAATCCAGAGCAGATAACAAGCACTGCCTTGCAGTGGTTGTTTGCAGTGAAATTACGCTTTTATAGAGTCTGTGGTGGTGTCAGTGGAGTTCTGCAGGTGTTACAGAAGTATAAAAATCTATTTTAAATTAAAATAGTGGGGGCTTTTCACTTCTTTCCTGAAGCCAAGGAGAAAGGTAACTGCTTGCTTAAGAGTGTGTTGGTCCCACTTGTAAATCCTGTCTAGAAAACCCAGAGATGGCTGTGTTTTGCTCAATATCTGGTTGCTTTTAAAAGTGGCTGTGGGCATTTGGAATTATCTATCCTAATCTTAACTAAAGCTCATGGATTAACAGAATGAAGTCAGGGATGTGCACCTTTCCTTTCTGCAAGATGCTGCAATAACTGTGTGTACCTATAGGATTATGGCAGATGGTGGCATTGATTTCCCCTCTCTTTATGTCAGGTGTGTGAGGGTTGGAAGGTGCAGGGTGCTGTGAGCCCAGGTGTGCTCCCAGCTGCTCCCCAGGGGCAGAGGGGTGCTCTGGGGTGGAGGCTGTTTGGGCAGCCAGCAGCTGGTTCCAGAGAGCAGCCTGTCCCCTCTGGGCTGCCTTCATCCTGGGGCAGTGGCCATGTCTGCTCGCTGTGCCTGGGGGACAGGGATGCCAGGGGCTGCAGGAGAACAGCTCAGCATCCCACGGTGGGCACTGATGGCTGGGAGCAGCTCTGCTCAGGGATGCCCTGGGTGCATTCCCAGCACAGCAGTGGGCACTCAGTGACTGGGGAGCAGCTCTCCTGCATTCCCAGCACAGCAGTGGGCACTCAGTGACTTGGGGAGCAGCTCTGTGCTCAGGGATGCCCTGGGTGCATTCCCAGCACAGCAGTGGGCACTCAGTGACTTGGGGAGCAGCTCTGTGCTCAGGGATGCCCTGGGTGCATTCCCAGCACCCACAGTGGGCACTCAGTGACTTGGGGAGCAGCTCTCCTGCATTCCCAGCACAGCAGTGGGCACTCAGTGACTTGGGGAGCAGCTCTGTGCTCAGGGATGCCTGGGTGCATTCCCAGCACAGCAGTGGGCACTCAGTGATTTGGGGAGCAGCTCTGTGCTCAGGGATGCTCTGGGTGCATTCCCAGCACAGCAGTGGGCACTCAGTGACTTGGGGAGCAGCTCTCCTGCATTCCCAGCACAGCAGTGGGCACTCAGTGACTTGGGGAGCAGCTCTCCTGCATTCCCAGCACAGCAGAGCAGCTCCCACCAGGCAGGTTCTTGTCCTGGCACAGAGCTGCTGTGCCCAGAGCCTTGGCTGTGCCAGGGCAGGGCACTTCCCCAGAAGTGCTGGCCTTGCACTCTGGGCACAGTGCATCGTGTGTCCCCATCAGTCCTTGGGCTGGACCAACATCACCCGGTTTGAATTAAACATTTTTTATCTCCAGTTTGGGGAGGGTTGTGGGGCAGGAGGGGAGCCCTGGGCGTTGGGAAGGGAGCTGGGCGTGCTGGAAGCCCTGTGCTTTGAGCTGGCCCTTGGAGAGCCCGTGCTGCCTGGCGTTACAGCCAGGCCCTTGCACAGGCTGCTCTGCAGTTTGTCTGGCTCCTCTGGGCAAAGTCAAGAGCTGGAGCAGAGAGTCTCAAACTGAATCTGGGGAATGGATTAATCTGCATTTGTGTTCCTTTTTACTAAGGGGATTATGCACTATTGGCTTCCCGGTCAAAGCAGATGCAGGGGGATCTTCTCCTGTCACCGTGCTGTCACCACAAGGAACTGGGATAGCTTTGTCCAAAAGTCTGATAACCTCAGCCATAAGCAGTGAGGAAATGCAGAGTGTATTTTCTTCTGCAGAAAGCAAAATAGGAGCATTTTTGAAGCTGAAAGCTTCTAATCTGAGAAGAGCATATTGAAATAGTGACAGTAACAGTGAAGACTCTGGAAGTACAGGTACTATTCTAATTCAGTGACAGCAGAAAACAAAGCACTTAGAGAAATCACTTGGCAGGAAGAACAGAAGTCAGAATTTTGAGGTATCTCTTACTGCTTTTCCTGGCTTTATAGGAATATAGGATAATGCAGCTTATGATTGAAAGGTCTGGAGAAAAGCTGACAAAAATAAAGAAGCTGATCTCAACAGTTATATTTCTATAGAACTGATTCATGAGACAGTAACTTACTTCAGGGACTGAAGATGAGCAGCATGTAAGCTGACCACGTCTTGGTCTGAGGCCCCGGAATCAAAATTAGCAGCAAGTGCAGCCCTGGTGAGAAGGGGGAAGGGAGCACGGTGCTAACTGCCTCGAGTGCTGCTTGGCCAGCTCAGGTCACAGGCAGGGCATTTCTTTGTCTTTTTGCCGGAAATTTGGGTGCCAGTTCTTTTCATTTCAGACCAAAAGCCCCACCACACTTCAGCAGCAGCTGCAGTTGAGGATATGAGCTTGAGGATCTGTTCAGGCAGGTGCTTGCCAGCAGCAGATTGGGTCTTTGTGGTCAGTTGGTGCTGCTGACCTGCACATCAGAACTTGTGTTTGTGTTAGAAACACTGAATGGCACCAGAGAGTGAGTGTTAACCACAATGCTTTTGTTCACTTCTCACTGGAAATCTCAGAGCCTCCTGTCTGAGATTGCAGATTTCACTTTGAATAGATGCCTGCATCGCCTGCTGGAAAGAGCCAGCCAAAATCTGGGCCATGGCCCATCCCATCCTGGTACTAATGCTGCAGGTCACAGTGGACGCTCAGTGCTTGGCTGAGCCCCTGATCCGTTCAGAACTCGCAGTGACACCGGTGGGAGTTCTCTGTCTGCCCGTGGCATTGCCTCTGATTAGTGGGTGGTTGTTAATGTGCCCATGCTTGGAATATTTACAGTAACTACCTCCTGTTCTGACTCATTATCTGGGCTGGCTTTGGTACCACAAACGACAGTAACTCTATAAAAGAAACATCCTTCCCTCTCAATCCCAAGACTGTGGCCCCTCGCATATGTTGATAAAACGTCAGCAGCTAAAAAGTGGAAGCAGTGTTGAGATGAAAATGCCAGCACATTTGTGCTGATGCTCTTGAATGGTTTCCAGTGTTGAGGAAATCCACAGCAAGGCAGGATTTCCAGGGACAAACTCCACATTCGGGGTTTGTTAGTGTTGGTTCTTGTGTGGCTGCTGTCCATGCCAAGAACTTGTGTTGTACAGAAGGTAGTAAAAGTAATCTTTTTTTTGCTTCTAGAGGAAAGCTTAATAATAGTTGCATCTTGGCAGATGCCAAATCTCATCTTCAGAGGAAAAACTCGCAGGCAGATGAAGCCTGCAGGACGAGCAGCCCCACAGAGCATTGCAGGGTGCTGCAAAGCAGCCACAGCAGACGCACAAGAATCTGCATGGCTTGGGCTTCTGGCATCTCTGCTCTGTGGCCACCCACAGTACACTGCAGACTTGTCATTAACTGAATTTGTGCCATCTGCGGAGATTGCCTGCAAGGCACTGGTCTTACCCCTGTGCTCTGGCAATGGAGTGCTGCAGGGCAGCCTTGGGTCCATGCGTGCTCCATTTCTGCTTCTGTTCCTCACTGTGTGTTAGTGCTGAAGTGTCCTGCAGAAGACACAGCTCCAGAGTCGTGTGAAAAACCTCCTCAGGAGCAAAGACAGGGCAAGTCCTGTTCTTCAACCTCCTTGCAAGCTCTGAACCATGCTTGTATAAAATCCTCAGTAAATCTGGAGGTGTTCTGTGTACAAACAAGACATTTCTAACTCCAAGAGGACAAGCCTCCCACCGTGGACAACCTCTAGCTGAGCATTTTCAGGCCAGGAGTTCTGTGTTTATGTGTATTGGAGAGGGAGGATCTGCCCTGTTGGTGGCTGGATGCTCTCACAGATTCCGTGGTCTCAGATCTCCTCTGTGGCTCTGAAGGTTTCTTAGCCACTCCTGTCCCTCTTAGGAGCCTGGCTCTAGGGCTTGTGGAGCCCAAACTGTTTTTCCTTCCTCAGCTACGTCATTTGACGTAACAAAACTCCCTCCTTTTCCTAAAACATGTCTTGCTCAAGCTTACATGAAAATGCATGTTAAAAACCAAAATGAGACAATTATGTTATATATGTTATTTACAAGAATCCTTCTATTTTTGTGTGTGGTACCTTGGGTAAAGGGTTTCTGTGAATTGTCTGGTTTCGTGCTCAATATTTGTGTTGTGTTGCTGAGTGAAATGAAGGCAAAAATAATTTGAATTGCACCCTCGGGCAGGTAACAACTCAGTTCTTTTCATGAAGAGAGTGTAAAGTGAGACTGTTCTCCACTTAATTAGTTTTGTGAGAGTGATGTATAAGGCAAGGTCAGTGCTAAAGGAAGAAAGGGCTGGCATGGATTGAACACTGCTTACGTTGTTTGAATAATTAGAGCATCAGTGTGAGGTGGGAGGGAGCAGAGGACAGAAATGAGGTGGAAGAAGAGATATTCCTGAAATAGCAGTCGAATTGCCATTGATCTGGGCTGCATTACATGTACACGGTTCAGGATTGACTGAATCTGAGCTGCTGGTGGTTTTTACCTGTGCCAGTGGTTGTGCTTGCAGCTGAAATGAAGGTGTATTTATAGAGATACTCTGTCCTGTGGCCCAGGAATCTCTAGGTGCTTTTCAAAAGCTGGGGTTTGACATAATTGATACGAGGCTGTCTTGATTGCTTTAAGAATAAATTGTTTAACCAGTGTTTGATAACTTTGATACTTGTGCATTTAGTTACCAGCCAGTTTAGGATGAGTTTCTGCTGTGATGGTGGGATCAGATCAGAGCTGGGCATCGTGTAATCCTCCTCTGACCTGAGTGCTCTGCAGGGGTTTGCTTTGGGTGTCACTTGTGCCTCTTGTGTCACTACTGGCCACACTGTTCAAGTAGCTGAGGCTGGATTTACTTCCCCACATTGTCAGTGTGCTGTCAAACTGCTTACACAGAAACATTCTTCCTTTGGCGTTTACATCTGCTGTGGAGCTCTGTGCAGCTATCTTGTATGTTCAGTACACATGTGAAATTCTTATGTTGCTCTTACATCTCAGTTTGCCCAAGTTGTGCCACAGTACTGCCTGGAAAATGACAAATGTTTCAATTGTAATTATACACAGTGCTCTGAGCTGCTGTCACTTTGTTCCTCCGAGTGCTGCAGGAGAATAAGAAGCCAGGATGGAGCCAGTTGTCACTGCGAGCCATTGTCACTCCTTGTGGAGGGCAGAGCTGGAGAACCTGATCCGTGAGTGTCTTCCCTGGTGCAGTAAAGGCGTGGAGGTACCTTTGGGAGCTGCAGTGTTGGTGGGCATTACCGGTGGATGCATTTCCTCAGGTTTGCAGCTGTGTGAGGCCATCCCAGGAGCAGGTGCTCCCTCCTGCCCACAGCCATTGCTCCTGCTGGGGGAGCAGAGGTGCCTGCAGCCACAGGGTACAGCACAGAGCCACCACACAGCGTGCACAGGGCAGCTCTGTCATGTGCTCTGCCTCACGTTTGCCTCTCGTCTTGCATAGCAGTGCCTGAATTCACACACTGCCAAAAATAGCTGGCTGCTTTCAAGTGATTGGGCAAGGAGAGCTGGAGTGACTTTCATCTGCTGCTCTTCTCCTCTTCCCGCTCTGCCCCTGTTTGCTTTCTGAGAGAGGATATTGGGTTTTCGTTTGCTTTGGCGGAGCTCAATAAAAGGTGGTCAGAGTGAAGTAAGTCAAGAGGGATCACATGGCAGGGCTCTTCTCGATCGCCTCATGGCGAGGCTACAGCAGCACAGAGGCAGAAGTCTGGCTCCAGCTGAAAAGAGATTTTGGGTGAAGTGTGAGCTGTTTCAGACCCACTCCAAGGTCAGGACAGTGCCTGGCCAGGGAGGCTGGAGGAGGAATGTCTGTTGGTGCTGGAGCTTGGCTGGTAGCTGGCTGCTGGCCATACAGGGCTGTGCTACTTGGCCTCTGGAGAGCAGCACAAATGGTTTCCTTGGCTGGAGGAGGGATGGGCTGTTTGTTTTGGGTTGGGTTTCATCTTGTTTGTTTGGTTAGGGTTTTGTGTTTTTTTTTTTTGTTGTTGTTTGTTTTTTTTTTTTTTTTTTTTGTCCTTTTCAGATGATCAGTGCAAACCCCAGTTTTCAAGTTGTGTTTGTATAATTGTGTCCTTGGGAGGAATTTCTATCACATGATTTCTTGGGATGTTGGGGATTAGTGTAAATGACAGTCCCTTCATGAGGGGTATCCCGTTGGTAGGTGATGGAGAGGACTGAAAGCTTTATAGGCAGTGATCCAGTAATTCCTGCACAAGGAGAGGACAGCGTGGAAGACAGGAGAAAGATGAACTTGGACTTTTTCCTAGTAGTTCATTTAAGAACAGTAGATGCTCTTGTTTAGGGACGCTTAATTTAAATGGCAGCAGTTAATGACTGTAGAGGAGAAAAGGGTTATGCAGAGCTGAAAGTTGTCAGTTCTTTTCATGGCAACTTTCAGGGTTTAAACATTTGAATTTGTTTCCCCACTGGGACATAAGCAAAACTTCTTTGAGGTTTCTCGGGAAAAATAGTCACACTGGAGCTATTTTAAGGAAAAAGACCTGTCAGGTTTTCCATCGCTGTCCTTGTTCCACCCTTGGTCTGAAAGACCTCCCGTCAAAACAGAGATGTTTTTTCAAGACTTTTGAGTATGATCAGAAAAATTAGTTAGGCCCTTCTGAACAATGTTGGGAAGAGATTTTGAAATACATAACAGCTGAAAAAAAGCAGGATTTTGGGTCAGTGCTGTGGAGGATGGCTGGAAGCTCAGTAGCGACGTGGTGGGGCTGTGCCTTTTGGTCTGGAAGTGGTTTTGTTTCACTCCACATTTGATCATGAAGGATGAACTTTAAATTGCTTTGTGGAATGAATAAGAGGTGCCAGGCTGAGAATGGAAGGGGGAGAAAGTGTGGTGCAGTGGCAGGAGAAAGCAGATTCTGTGAGACTTTGAACGATGGAAAATTAGCTTTGAAAAGTCTCTGGAGAGCACAAGGAAGCTGAGAATGTAATGGAAGAGGAGATATTGTGGGTGTAACTCGTAGTAATATCAGACTGCAGGGAAAGCATGCAGGTTTGACAGCCTGAAATGGTGCAGAAAAGACCTGACAATGTGTCCTGCAAGGTGCCAAACTTCTCTACTTTCCATTTGCCCAAAAGCTGTTAGCGCTGTGCTTTGGGCCCCTATCAGTGAAAGTTGGATATTCTTGTCATGCCACATTCCCACTATCACAACTTCTTACATTCAGTGCATTTCAGGAGCCATTGAGTGTGCATGAGGCAGGCTGAGTGACTGACAAAAGGCTTATGATAGAAATGAGGAGAGCCTAGCAGACTGTGATGGCTGAGGTGCAGTGTGAGTGAGCTGTTTGTCAGGCAGTGCCTCTGTCCCTGGGAGGAGATAACACCTTGCTTTTCCTTCACAGAGCTGGGAGAGCATTGCTGTTGGTGCATCCACAGTGCCTGCACTCACTGTGGTACCCTCTTCTTTTATCGGGCTTTTCTCAAAGTGCTTTTGCCTTCTCAGTCAGATCTCTAATTACAGTTCTTACTGCTGCTGTAAGCATTTTAAACTGTTCTGTGCATGGGTCGGGTTTGAATAATACTGGTGAGAGATTTTGATAGATCGTTGTTTATTTGGGGGGCACCTTCTGAAGAGCAGCACCTGAGCTGTACTGTCCTGCCAGGCCAGACTGAAGCACGGTTTGTGCTGCTCAGTACCAGCCTTGCTGAATCCAGTCCTCAGTGGAGCTGTGATACGCTTTGCACTTCACAGTGCTGACCACTCTGTGATGAATATTTTAAATACTCTTTTTTCCCCACTTTTTTTCTTTATAAAAAGTGTGGGAGGGGGTTGTGTTGAATCAATGTTCTAAGATAAGCCTGAAGATTGCTAGAATGAACTGCAATTTTGAGCCTTGATTCTGCAGTATGGGATTAACTGAAGTATGTAAGAGACACAGATTTGGCTCCTGAAATCTGATCTTGCAGCAGCAGAAAACTGTGCTGGTGAATAAAAGGGAGCACAATCCTGTGTTTAGGTTGCATCCTCAGAGATTGCCTGGGATATGCTGTGAACTGAAACAGTGTGGTTTGAAGTTTTACCCTGTCCTGTGCTGGATGTCCTTGAAGGCAGCTGCTGCCTCTCCAGTTCTGCTGTATTTTGGTTGTTGGTGCTTCAAAATTCGGCTTTGGGAATTATTCTGTGTAATTCAGTCTCTTGCAATATCTTCATGTTATCTGTTTCTTATTTATGTTTTACCTTTATTCACAAGCATAAGATTATTGACTGAAAGGTCTCGAAGGATCATTAACACCTTGGTAAATATGGTGAGAATGAAGAGTCTTTAAAAGGTGGTGGCACCAATTTTTGACCCAGTCAAAATACCAGCACAAAGCATGCAAATGTTGGTTTTGTGTGCATTTTCTGTTCAGTATTCATATCTGCAGTGTGCTGTGTGATGGCTCTGTGTTGTACTGTGTGGAGGGAGCTGCTGGTGCTGGATAAGTTCTGGCTGGTACTGCTGTGATCAGTGGACAGGGTCTGTGCTTGTAGGCTCAGGACCTGGCTGCCCTGACCATGGGCTGGCTGAGGATCAGCTGGGCTGGCACAGCCCTCAGAGCACCAGGCACTTTGAGGCTTCACATCAAACTGTGGCAGCAAACCAGATCTGCCTTTGTTTCTGAGCTTTCAAATCCTGCAGCACTGAAGCGGCTGCCCTGGTGTGCCCAGCTTTATTTCCCAAGATGTAATTTAATTTATTCCTTGCTCACTGACTTGAGTAAATCAATTAAAACTTGAGTGTGTGTGTGTGTGTGTGTAACAAGGCTTTGACATAAGATAATTGATCAGGAGGTGCAGACACACGAGGAAGGCGTGGGACAGATTTTAAAGCAGAAGAGTGAAACGTGGTGGTTTCTTTTGATGTGGTGTGGTGGCAGCTAAATTCCCATCTTGTGTAGTAACAGGCTTTTCTCTGGGTGCTGTGGTGTTAAACACTCCTCTTTGCACATATGCAGGTTAATCTTTTTTCAGCTTGTCCTTCTGGAAACTCGTCGTGTCTCCATCCTTTTCACTTTGTCTGGAAGGGAGGTTAAGGATGGGAATCTCAAAATGCAAAGACTATCAGTTGTCCACCTCTTTCAGTAGGCCAGTACGGTTCACTAATTAATTCCTTCCTGCACCTTGGCTACCTCTGGAAACTGGTCCCTGTCCAGTTCCTCTGCCTCTGTGGGGTGCTGTCCCCACAGGCTGGGATGACAAACATGTAAATCCTGCCTGTGCTTCTCCAAGTGCCTCATGAGCCATAAGGACTGACTTTAGGTCAGCCTGAAGCGCTGGAGGGTGCAGCTGAAAGGGAGTGAGCACCTTGCCAGGCTCTCCTGCAAGGACAAGGTCCTGCCTACCCCAAAGGGACAGCGTGTGTGGGCACAGCTGCCCCAGTGAGGCCAGGGCTGTGGCAGTGGCAGCAGAGCCAGCCCCTGCCAAGGACCAGCCTTGCTGCTCTCTCTCCACGGTATTTTTAGAGTTGTAATAATTTCTTCCTCTTGTTTTTCCTCCCCAGAAAAACGAGACCTTGGCTCAAGCTGCGTGTGAGCTATTGGGAATTGATGAGTTGTTTGTGATCCTGGCTCCAGAGTGAGGGCAGGTATTGCGCACTGCAAGCTCTCCCCTTTCAGGCACAGAGGAAGACCTGATGAAAAGCAGTGTTGCAGAATCTTATTTTTAGCTTCTGTCCTGTGATGATGTTTTTATTCTTGTTGTTTGATTATTTGGTTTTTTTTTAGATTTGGGCTGCCTCTGTCAGGGGTCATGGTGTGTCGGAACAGCTTTGTTGTGTGTTGATGCTGTTGGTGTTGCTTGGTGGCCCAGCCCTGCCTTGGTGCCCCGTGGCTGATGTACCCTGATGTGCTGCTGGTGTGACTGGCACCGTGCTGCTGTGCAAGGTCCCCGCTGGATAGCCACGTTGCCTTGGGCACACGAGTGTCCTGCTGCTGCTGTCCGTTGTTGGTGGCACACCTTCAGAGAGCTGTGTGCCCCTGTGCAGCTGTGTCCTGCGTTTACCCCACTGTGCCAATTTCTGCAGCCACCCCACAGGGCACTGGCCACATCCAAGAGCTGCTGTAGGGACACAACTGCTGTTTGGTTTCAGCTGTTTTGTAAAAATATTCTTTATTGCCTATGTGCCTGTATGCCATTTTTTGGGGTTTTTTTTGCTTCCCTTCAAGTTTTCCTCTTTGCTTCCTGGTTTTGTTGGTGCCCTGGGCCAGGCTTGCTGTCAGACAGGCGCGGGAAGCTGATGCAAATCCTGTGCCCATGGTGTGGACCAAGCTCTCATCTTTGCCTCTGTTATTATTAATGCCTTCCTTCATCTCCTCGAGCCCCTTCCCCTGTCTCACTGACAGCTCAGTTGGAAGCCAACAGCAGCTCTGCTCTGTCGGCGTTTTGCCCCAGGTGCCAACGATCGACTAAAACTGACTCAGATCATGATTTTAATTGGTTTGATTTTTGCCAGTGGCTTTCGAAAGAAAGCGAGCTATTTTAGTCCTTCTTCATCCTTGGTCAGTTCTGTTAATCTGTCTGTGGCTGTACAGGCCCAGAGGCTTTGAGGAGGGGTGGGTGCCGGGGAGAGAACCTCGCCCTGCGGTGCCGATGCCCCGGTGGTGTTGGTTTCAGTGGGCACCAGTCCTGTGCTGTGGCCATGACAACGCTGCCCCTCTGAGGGGACATGGCACCTATGGACTGCTCTAAGGAGGTGTTTTCCATGTAAGACTGGAGGCATTCAAATGCCAGTTTTCCCCTTTGGTTTCAGTTGTTCTAGCTGTGATATTTTCTCTTGGACTGCTGGCCCTCGCTTTTAGAGCCGCAGGAGGGTAACTCAGCGCCCGTAAGCACAGAGATGAGTGGTGACACGTGTTTGTGCTGCTCTGCTGTGGACAGGAGCAGTCAGTTTGCCTCATTTTTAATGCTTTGATTCTTTGGCAAACACCCAAGGTGTTGAAAGGACTCAGTGGTGCAGACAGTGAATGATGCATGCACACAGGTTTGGTGTCTGAGGGCATTTCCATAGGGGTGCACATGGTTAAAGAGCCTGCTCTCCTTCTGCACACACATCCCTGCCCTGAAAGGACAGATAACCTTCTCTGAGGGTCCGTGCAGCTTCCTTCAGCCTCTCACCACCTCCTGCTCCCCAGCTGCAGGTCTCTGCTCTCTTGGCTGGGCTGGTAGAACAAATTATGGATAACTTGAATGCCAGTTAGAATTGTTTGAATATCAGAACAACGACACCCTGAATAGAATATGTTGAATTAAAAATATGCAAGCAGCTTTTTCTTTCTGTTCATAAGCTCCTGCTGGGTGCAGACTTTGGCTCAGCATGGCTGGTGGTTTGAGTGTCCCTTCAGTTTGAGGCTGGGTTTGTTGAACTGTGGTGGTCTCAGCTTGTATGAAATGTGATCAACAACAAAGTCAGTTCAGGCTCTGGTTAATTTGAAGTTTATGTCCTTTCCATGAGACATATTCATTCAATTACATTACCTGCTAATTGTATTTCTGAGCAATTTCTTGCAGAGACCTATAACTGTGTTCTTGATCTGAGAGCTGCATTATTCTCTCGAGGAGATAATCAGTTAGTGACGTACTGAGCTCAGCTCATGCTCTCTGCTCTTTGCCTCTGTGCAAAACCTGAATTTTAGTGGTAGAGGAGAATTTTTCTGTCTGTTCTCTCCTTTATGATACAGGTGTTTACTGGAAGGCTTTTCCTTGTGAATAGATGAATTGTTTATGATTATTTTTTCCCTATCCTAAGTTATTTAAATAACATAATTTATCATGAAATTTGTTGTGCTATGTAAAAACCACCAAACTGAAATAGCTATGGGCCGTGCAGTTCATTATTAGAAGGCTCTTCTGAATCAGAAAACCATGTTTCTGGAAGATCTGTGACTTTGAAACACAAATCCTGCTGACTGGTGCTGGACTCTGGAGCTAGAGGTGGAGGAGTTTGTGCTTTGCTGGCATGTGAAGAGCATGTTCTGTCTCAGCCTCATCGGGAAAGGAAGCTTTTGGAGGGAGTACAAGTCCTTTCCAGAAGTGGTGCTGAGGCCAAAGAAGGCTCTTGACTTCTCGTGATATTAATGGACTGAAATGGAAAATGGGAAGCCTTGACAGGGCTGGTGAGTTGGCATAAAATTCAGCCTTTACATGATGGTTTGGCACCACAAAATGCTGATGGTGCTGAGGCTCCTGGGGCATGGTAGGCAGAACCCACTTCTCCAAGAAAGTTTATTTCTTTTTCCTGCATCAATATTTATGAATTTTCCCCTGCCACCCTCCAGGCAGCAGTGACCCAGTTTTAGGGTTCTGGGTATTTATGGGAGATGGGGGTGAGGATAAAATTAGGGTAGGAATGTGGTGTTCAGGACACTTCACAGATCCATTGCTGGGGCTGCTCTGTGGGTGTCGTGTGTGCTGGGTAATTTTATTCACCCTCTTAATCAGCAGGGCTTTGGGAGCTGTCAGAGAAGGGACAGTGGGTGAAGTGAAGGGTTCTCTGTGGGCACAGCTGCCCCAGTTTGAGCTGCTCCTGCCCTCCCCTCCTAAGGTGGTGTGCCCAGTGTGTCTGGCCAGGGCTCCAGCCCTGCTCTGTGGTCCATCCTCCCTCCAGGTTCGTGGGCTCCTAAGGGGGATGTGGTTGAACAGGCAGTGGTGCACGTTGGTTATGGAGAGATGGTTTAAAAATTGTCTCTGGTCTGAAAAAATTACCCCCCCTCTGTTAAACTGTACGTAGCCTATCAGAAATGACATTTCAGAAAATACTTAGCCAAAGCCCAACAGATTATGGCACACTGAGTCCTCTGCCTGAGAAAAAACCGGTATGTTGTAATGAAAACTATTTTGATCAGATTTATCTCTCAACCTTTTGGTCTTTGTGAAGGTGGAGAGCTGGGTGTTGTAGTTAACTGGCATCCTAAGTTCCCAGCTTTTAAATTGCTAGCAAAATGTAATGCGTGTGTTTCTGAAGGTTTCTGTGGTTTGGTTATATGGGGTTTTTTTAAACTGAGGACACAGTGGTCAGGGCATTCTCTAGGTCATTTGTTAAATGATCAAATAGTCTGTGTTTTGGTTTGGAGCAGAAGGATGGTGGAGTGTATTCCTGCACTTATGGAGCCATTGGGTGCTGAGAGTTGTCTTCAAAATGGTCAAGTCCTTTCTCAGTGTGAATCACAGATTGTGTGAAAGCTTTCTTTAATTGAATAGTATCTAGTTAATATTTAATATTTCAGGGTTTTCTTCTTTGCTTCATGTGTCCAGGCTCCACTGCAGTGCTTTCACACTGAAAGCAGATCCCCAAAAGATGAGATTTTCCAGGCTGCTTAGCTGAGTAAGTTCTTCTCATTAGTAACAAGATCTGCACAACCTGGTGCTTCTCATTTCAGTGGAGAAACTTTTCAATGACCGTATGCACCCTCAGATTGTCTTCATTCCTTTATGCAAGGAAATCTATCTATGCAACACTGCAGCTGTTCATTTCTTGTTGTGTTTTTAGTAGCAGCATTGCTGTTAAATAGCTACTGATAAAACTTTTCCACAGATCAGGATTAGCTAAAATGTGTGGCTTGAGCACCAAGGAGGCAGGCAGCCTTGAAAGCAAAATGTCAGAGGAGACTTGTACATGAAATGCTGACATTCAGATGGGCAGCACAGACTCAGGATTATACAGTTACTGCTCATCATTGACTTGATTTTTTGTCTTTGTCTCCTGAAAACCCTTCTAGGCATCTTTCAAAATAGCATCTCTCTGTCCCTGAATATGTTTAGAAAAGCTTAGCTGCTGAAGAATCTTAGCATGAAATCATAGGGCTCTTCATTGAAAGGAAGAGATTAGTTCAGTATACCTTACAAGGGCACTCATTTTCTTTTCCAGTACTCTCACGTATTCATTGTGTCCTTTTCTGGGAAACCATTCTCCCTCTGAAGTTTCTACAATGGTTCTGGGCGGGTTTTGTCCTCAGGCTGTTGTGGTCTACTGCATTTTACTTGTCCAAGTTTCTGTTTTTTCTGTTCACGGTAAATAAGCTTGGGCTAAAGCCACAAGTCCTCAGTGGGGCTGGGATGGAGCTGCTCTGTAAATACCTGGCTGTGGTTTGTGTACCTGGTTGTGGAATGTTTGTTGTGTGCTTGTAGTCCTTGTGATGATGAGGTGGTTGAAGCAAAGCAGAGGGGAAGGAGAGTGTCTGGAGCTGAGCTAATCCTCAGCAAATGCCTGTGAGTTCTTAAATGACAGTGGTAAGACAGAGAGTTGAAGACCAAGAATCTGGAGATGTAAAAAACTGTTGTCTTTGACAGGAGCCTGCGTAGGTGCACAGCTTTCACTTTCCTTTCCTGAGTAACTTTGTTCTGACTACAGAATCAGTACTCCTGTGGGTTTTGTTGCTTTATACCACTGAATCTGGATTTTGAGGAATGATCATGCTGGGAAAGGCCTGCAAAGGTTCAGGACCTGTCCAGGCCATGGGATGCTGAAGTGACAAGGGAGAGGAGGCATCTGCAGGGCACCCCAGGCTGCTCTGCTTCGTGCCTCCATCTGTGGAGGGGCTGGCACATCTGCACGGCACGCACAGCTCTGCACATCTGCACGGCACGCACAGCTCTGCACATCTGCACGGCACGCACAGCTCTGCACATCTGCATGGCACGCACAGCTCTGCACATCTGCACGGCACGCACAGCTCTGCAGCCAGAGCCTGGGGCTCTGTCAGCTCCTGCTGTGTCCCTGCTGAGCCCTCCTGGAAGGTGAGACACTCCCGTGTGCGGGAGAGGAGCTGGCATGCAGTGCCCTGCAGTCAGGTGTGTGTGCACTGCAGGTGTGCCCCAGAGGGGCCAGAGCAGAGGGCAGTGATGCCCTGGCAGGAGTGCCTCCAGCCATGCACTGCCCCACGGGGCCATGGCAGATCATTTGGGGCTGGCTCTGCAGCAGGCTGGACACCAGCACTGAGTGGATTGGGCTGGCTCTGCAGGCAGGCTGGGCTCCAGCACCAGGGGATTTGGGGCTGGCTCTGCAGCAGGCTGGGCTCCAGCACCAGGGGGATTTGGGCTGGCTCTGCAGGCAGGCTGGGCACCAGCACTGGTGGATTTGGGGCTGGCTCTGCAGGCAGGCTGGGCACCAGCACTGGTGGATTTGGGGCTGGCTCTGCAGGCAGGCTGGGCACCAGCACTGGTGGATTTGGGGCTGGCTCTGCAGGCAGGCTGGGCACCAGCACCAGGGGGATTTGGGGCTGGCTCTGCAGGCAGGCTGGGCACCAGCACCACAGGGATTTGGGGCTGGCTCTGCAGGCAGGCTGGACACCAGCACTGAGTGGATTTGGGGCTGGCTCTGCAGGCAGGCTGGGCTCCAGCACCAGGGGGATTTGGGGCTGGCTCTGCAGGCAGGCTGGGCACCAGCACCACAGGGATTTGGGGCTGGCTCTGCAGGCAGGCTGGGCACCAGCACCAGGGGGATTTGGGGCTGGCTCTGCAGGCAGGCTGGGCTCCAGCACCAGGGGATTTGGGGCTGGCTCTGCAGGCAGGCTGGGCTCCAGCACCAGGGGGATTTGGGGCTGGCTCTGCAGGCAGGCTGGGCACCAGCACTGAGTGGATTTGGGGCTGGCTCTGCAGGCAGGCTGGCACCAGCACCAGGGGATTTGGGGCTGGCTCTGCAGGCAGGCTGGGCACCAACACCAGGGGGATTTGGGGCTGGCTCTGCAGGCAGGCTGGGCACCAGCACTGGTGGATTTGGGGCTGGCTCTGCAGGCAGGCTGGGCACCAGCACTGGTGGATTTGGGGCTGGCTCTGCAGGCAGGCTGGGCTCCAGCACTGGGTGGATTTGGGGCTGGCTCTGCAGGCAGGCTGGCTCCAGCACCAGGGGGATTTGGGGCTGGCTCTGCAGGCAGGCTGGGCTCCAGCACCAGGGGGATTTGGGCTGGCTCTGCAGGCAGGCTGGGCTCCAGCACTGGTGGATTTGGGGCTGGCTCTGCAGGCAGGCTGGGCACCAGCACCAGGGGGATTTGGGGCTGGCTCTGCAGGCAGGCTGGGCTCCAGCACCAGGGGGATTTGGGGCTGGCTCTGCAGGCAGGCTGGGCACCAGCACTGGTGGATTTGGGGCTGGCTCTGCAGGCAGGCTGGGCACCAGCACCACAGGGATTTGGGGCTGGCTCTGCAGGCAGGCTGGGCACCAGCACCAGGGGGATTTGGGGCTGGCTCTGCAGGCAGGCTGGGCACCAGCACCAGGGGGATTTGGGGCTGGCTCTGCAGGCAGGCTGGGCTCCAGCACCAGGGGGATTTGGGGCTGGCTCTGCAGGCAGGCTGGGCTCCAGCACCAGGGGGATTTGGGGCTGGCTCTGCAGGCAGGCTGGGCACCAGCACCAGGGGGATTTGGGGCTGGCTCTGCAGGCAGGCTGGGCTCCAGCACTGGTGGATTTGGGGCTGGCTCTGCAGGCAGGCTGGGCACCAGCACCAGGGGGATTTGGGGCTGGCTCTGCAGGCAGGCTGGGCACCAGCACCAGGGGGATTTGCACACCCCAGCTGGGCCCAGGATGGCCCTCTGGAATTTCTCAGGGATTTTCACAGCTCTGCCTTTGCAGCTCCCGTTAGAGACCGAGGTGGGTGAGGCAGGGTGCTCAGGAGGATGATCACACCCAGCCTGTTCCCCTGGGATCAGCCCTGGTTCCCAGAGCTGCAGGGGGCTGGAAATGCCCCAGCCTTTGGTGTCTGGGCTTTCATCTGGAGTTTTCTCAGCTGAGCCCTGTGGGCCCTTTTCCTTGTGTCCTACCTCCTTCTCCACAGCTGCCAACCTTTCATCTTGCCCCCTCCACACCCTTCTTTCCTCCACAGGTGCTAATGCCTAACTTGTAAATACAGGTTATTTAGCCTGGGCTTTGCTTCTGCTTTTGCCAGATCTGGAGAAGGGATTATGTGCCAAGGACTTGTTCAGTCTTTCCTAATAAAATGGCCAAGTAAATGACAGAGTTCCTTCTTTCTGTCCTCAAACCAGCACAGCTGTAACAGTGCTACACTTGGAGACATGAATTTATTTGTCTGACTGTGTGCAGAACAGGCCCAGGACTGATGCAATTCAGTGCTTATTGCTTAATTTCTTACAATTATGCTGGTAAATTGGAACATTTGAGAGAGCTTCTAGTTGTTACAGATATGCAGGTGCCTTGCTATTTGTCTGCAGTCCTGCATTATAACAATTCCAATCATCAGCCTGTAATGTCTTCACATTAATTACTCCTTTTGTGAGATGAGATTGGCAAATGAATCTTCATCAAGCAACTGATGAGTACATCTGTGACTTTGTAATTTAAAAGTAAGGTTAATAAGGCCAGGTCCTGGTGGGAATCAACTGGTGGTCTTTGTTGTAAAGGTAATGAGTCTGGCTTTCCAGTTTGCATGCCTCTGTTTTCAGAGACTGGCTAAATTAGTAACCAGAAGCAGATGTGAAGTACATTATCCACTCTGTAGATGTTAATTACATCTGTGTAGAATAAACAAATCTCACTACTTTAGCAGTCCAGGTGTGTGCCTTCTGAAAACGTGGGAAAGCTGATTCTCCTTGCAGTGATGGTGCTGAGTAGTTCCTAAATACAGATACGTGTTCCTGGTGTTGGGAGCACCATGCTGGCTTGGGGCTCGCATCAGACAAATCTTCTGTTCTCTGCTGTTCCCTTTTCACTCGTGCTTCACTTGAGCAGGCTTATTTGGCATCTGAGCCTTGTGTTAATCTGTGCACAGCTGTGACTGTGGCCAGCCTGGGGAAGCAGGACTTAGATATGCTCTTGTTCTGCTTTCCTTCACAGAGGTACCAAAATGGTCCCTCCTTCATCGTGGATCCATTAAAAGGTTGGTGCAGACAAAGCAGCTGAAATCCTGGCTGGGTGTGTGTGCTCTGTGCAGCTCACCTGTTTCAGGAGCACAGAGCTGTTCAGGGGCAGGAGCCCTCAGTTTGCCTCATTCTGTCCCCTTCTGAGCTCAGCTGCCCCAGAGGGGGAGGCACTGTGTTTCTTGTGGGGCTTGCATTTCATCTCTTGATTTAAAAAACCACCCCCTTTTTTATGCCCTGCTTATGGATGTGGAATATCTCAAAGACAGCGTGGAAATGATGTTCAGATGGGACTTCTTGGCATCAGAGGGACTAAAAGATCAGCTGGAGCCATCTCTGGGCCCGAGCTGACTGCTGCTGACTGTTGTCCCCTGTGTGGCACTAACTTGTAAATCCTAGAATTGGAACTACCTGTTATGCTGCAGTAGAATTTCTGCTAGGTTTTAGTGCAGCAAATAATATTTTACTGTAATTTATTGCTTCCCAGTTAATGTAAGTTATAGATACTCATTAACTTTGGAATAAATACTAAATTTTACTCTTGCAATTACAAGGCAGCATTAGGATATAATTTAAATCAGCTTTAATATAGAATGTTAAGAAAAATGAACAGGATTTTAAATGTAAATGACACATATTTAATGGGAGCTCTTTACTATATAATTATTAGTCTGTATGCCCTACATGTCTAGATTACATGTGAATGTTCTTTGTGCATTAAGTGCGAAGTAATCAGAGGTAGAAGATATCTTAAAGATAATAAAATCAATTCATTGTGTTAATGTATTCATGTACAAAAGCAGGCAAAGACTCTCAGGAACATTTGCCAGAGAGAAGATGATTTGCAAAGAGAGGGAGCAGGAGGGAGAAAGGAAAAGCAGTTGGGATGATGGTGTCATAGCTGGTAGCATACAGTCAAAACAATGCAATTTGACAATACAGCAGAAAAGTCAATACTACCTTGTGTAAAATAGGAGGATGTTTGTACAGCTGTGACATGGAACCAGTGCTGTTCCAGGAGTGCTGCTGCTCAGTCCAGCTGTTTGCTGAGCTCCCAGTCAGGGCTGATGGGCCTGGGTTTGGGGATGGCTCCTTGGGGCAGTGTCCCAGTGACTTTATTCTCACATCATTGTGTAAAAGTAATGCAAGTCCTGCACACAGCCACCAGTTCTGCATTGCACTGGCACTGAGACCTGAGCAAGGCTGGTAATTCAGATAGCTTTTGTATGTGCCCATGGATTATTAGATTCTGGTACTTAGCATAATTATGAAGCTTAGCAGGCAGTTCTTCTGGAGCTGCTCTGACAGAGCTGTAGATGGGGGACTTTGAGATGAGGTGCTGGAACACATGTACTGAAAGGAAGAACCAGTTTTGATATGGTCAGTACTGCGTTGGAAAGCATTAAAGCACAGCATGCTGTGCATGCCTGACTTTGCAATGGTAGTGTGTTTGAAGCTGGTGATTAGGACAATAAAAACTATTTCCTGGGAGTTTGCCACAATAAAAGAACAAGCAGGGACAAACCTATGGGCAGATGTTCCCCAGTGGAAGCACTTGAGCAGCAGGTCTTGTTCACAGTCCTTGGTCCAAAAGCCAGGAGTTTGTGCTTGGTGATGGATGTCTGCAGTCATCTTCCAAGGTGCAGAAATATCCGTGAAGTTAATTTATTTGGATTTATTGAAACAATATAAAGGACAAGAGAAATGATGCGAGTGTATCTAAGTAGCCCTCTGCCTTCGTAGCTGAGATTGTCTCCCTTGTTAGCTTGCACTGCTGATCCAATTCACCATAGCAGCAATTCCTGGCAAATGCAAGGTGAAGTATAAGTCCTTAGGCTTTTAGTTTCATAGTTACAACAAATTATACTCAAGCCCTAGGTTTGTTGAAAATATGACATCCCAGTTTGGTTTCTTCGGGACGGTGCTGTGCATGATTACATGGTCTGTCAAATATTTTCATCTGTGTAAAGCTTGAACTCAGCAAAGTCAGTGGGACTTTAAAAACATTGAGTTTCTGCAATTTCATGGAAAGTGCTGTTGTGTAAAGGGGAAGGACCCAAACCAGCACCTCTAGGGAGGCAGAGGGGGTCACACCTCCTCTCTTAGGTTCAGACAACTGCTCAGATGCTGATGGGTTGCATCCTCGAGTCAGAGCCACATGTCCAGCCAGGCAGGCCAGAAACTGGGGAAAAGTGGAGAAATACTGTAAGCTGGAATGTGGCAGATGCAAGGGGGAGATGTTGGGGGGAAAAGTGACCAGTCAGGAAAATTACAATCATAATATCTCCTTATGCAGAGCAGCTTGCTTGTTAGCTGGGCTATTAAGCACTGTTAATCTAGATAAAGGCTCTAATCCCATCTGAATCCATTGCAAAGCTCCTCTGCAGACTTCAGTGAGACTGGAACACTTTTCATCACTTGTTCAGAATTTCTTTTCTTGGAGCCATGTGCACGAGAGGAGTGAATGGAGAATTAAAGGAGGGTGTGTTTTGAATTGGAGAGTAAATACATAAACACTTGTGTGTAAGAGGGAGAAACAATCTCATCTTTGCTGCTGCAAAGGAATATTTATCCACTTTGCCTGTATCCCAGCTGAGAGAAGATTTGAATATGGCTGTTTCTTCAGGAGCTGGATACTGAGTGCAGCTTTGTTCTGAGCCAGTGTGGCTGTTTGGGAGGAGAGAGCTGTTACCTGTGCCAGGGCTTCTCTCTTTTATGAGCGCTGGCACGGGTCGTGGATGATGCAGGAGCTGTAGCTTTTTGTATACAGGCCATTGTTTTGCTTTAAAAACCAAGCACCTAACTCTTCTGTAACTGGAGAGAGGCTGCATAAATCACATTTGGTGGTGTTGGGTCTGTCTCTGTACTGGTACAGACAGATATTTCAGACCTAGGAAGTATTTCTCAAGGGCAAAATATTTTCTTGTGCACTGAACCCATCCTTCCCTTCCCTTTACCTAAAGTATACGTGCTGAAAATGGGATGCTGTGTGTATCATCAGCAAGTGTCTGTGGCTGCTGAGGATCAGAGCATTGTGCATCTTCTCTCTCGTCTGGCTGTGGGTGCAGCCAGGTTTTCAGATGGATGAAGAAATGAGCAGATTCCCAGAGTGTCTCCCATGCTTGGCACAGGTTTGGGGAGAAAATGGCTTTGGTGTGTGGAAGGAATAGAGAGGATTATGAACTCTGCTTGTTGGTGTTTTGTTCCCTGAGCAGTGCTGGGTTTCTCTGCAGGGAATGGGGGCTCAGGCTGGGGTTGGTGTTTTGTTCCCAGAGCATTGCTGGTTTCTCTGCAGGGAATGGGGGCTCAGGCTGGGGTTGGTGTTTTGTCCCTGAGCAGTGCTGGGTTTCTCTGCAGGCAATGGGAGCTCAGGCTGGGGCTGTGGCCAGGCTGGGGCTGTGGCCAGGCTGGGGCTGGTGTGGCCCAGGCTCAGAGCCTGGGCTGGCTGTGCTGGCTGTACCAGAGCAGCCAGCCCTGCACAGTGACTGCTCCTTCCCAGATACTGAGCACTCCCTGCTCCAAATTGAGTTAAGGGTTGGACTTGAAAGGATTATTTGTGCACAGAGCAAGGAGCAGCCCCGTTAATTGACTGATTCGCTTTGTTTAATTTTTGATTTAGTGAGAATGCTGAAGTGATGACTCACTGAGCCATGCTAAGATGTAATCTGGAAATATCATATATATGATGAGTGGTCCCTTCTAATACAGTCTGATCTGAATATTAGATTTGTTTCATAATTGATTTCCGCTGCAGGAAGAGCTACCTATGTCCAAAGTAGTTCAATTAAAAAGGAAAAAAGGAGAGGGGAAAAAAAGAAGAAAGGCCTGTAGCTGTGGGCAGATGAGCTGAGCAAGTGGTGTCATGTGCCCTTCAGAAGGGCTGCTCAAGTACGGGACCAGAGCAGCTGAGCCAGTGAGGGGTGTCTGACGGAGAGGCTGTGCCACAGTCAAGTGCTGGCAGGACAGCAGGGTACGAGTGCTTAGGGGCAGCAGGAACCCCCCGTGTTCATGTCTGGATCAGTGCTGGCTCACCTGGGGACAGCAGTGCAGCCTGTGCCCGGGCTGGAGCAGGGCTGGGGAGGCAGCTGGGCAGGGACTGCCCCGGGACAGTGTCCCTGCATGGGTGGGGGCTGTGGTGGGGTCCCTGCCCAGGGCAGGGGTCAGTGTGTGCTGGGGTCACTGCCCAGGGCAGGGGTCAGTGTGTGCTGGGGTCCCTGCCCAGGGCAGGGGTCAGTGTGTGCTGGGGTCCCTGCCCAGGGCAGGGGGACACTGTGTGCTGGGGTCCCTGCCCAGGGCAGGGGACAGTGTGTGCTGGGGTCCCTGCCCAGGGCAGGGGGACACTGTGTGCTGGGGTCCCTGCCCAGGACAGGGGTCAGTGTGTGCTGGGGTCCCTGCCCAGGACAGGGGGACACTGTGTGCTGTGCCCCACGGCTGCTGTGCCCCAGGAGCACGGGAGGGATCCAGAGTGAGCAGGAGCTGTGAGTCAGGTTCTCCTCATGGCCTGGGGCTGGGGGTGCTGTAAGGCAATCACTGAATGGGGCACAGAAATGATGCACAAACCCCAGTTTTAGTGGGGCAGGCAGTGTTTTTTGTGAGTTGTGGATCCGTCTGTGGGGTGGATGAGATCAGGCTCTGTAGGACAGTTCAGGCAGCCCGGGTGCTCCTGTTGGAGAGGCAGGCTGAGCCCTTGGAGCAGTGCTGGCAGCACCATCTGCCCTGCTAAAGCAAGAGGCTGTGCTGTGCTGTGCTGGGGGAGTTCGCTGGCCTGGCTGGCAGAGTTCTCTGCCCAGGGCTGCTGTTCCTCTGCTGGGTGTCACCTTTGGGCCTGAGAAGCACACAAACAGTGCTGGTGGGATCTGAGCACAGGAGTAATCCTTCTGCTTGAAGCCAAAGTTTGGCAGCCTAGAACTTCTCCTGTTTTCTGCTTTTTCTGAGCAAGAGAAACTTAGGCAGAGTTACCACAAGTTCAGTGAAATTAATAACAACATATAAGACAACAAACCATAAGGGTGAAGTAAATTAGCAATAATAATGATCTACAGACACATCTGCTTGTATTTCTTGACCATGATCTATAATGGCTGGCTTATTTCTTTCTTCTGTTATTACCTGCCAGCTTTGAAAATGTCCTTTTCAGAACTTACTGCAGAAATTCTTTTATTTTAGTCCCATTTTTCTTAACATTGGAAAAATAATTTTCTTAAATACTCAATGGAAATATGTGCTTGCTGAGATAAGTGAATTAGAAATTGAAAAATGGTCACATATATTTTGATTCTCATTGTGTGCATTCAAAATTAGACTCGATTTCACGATGTTCTGCAGTTTCAGAAAAAGTAAATGCTGCTAGTACATGTTTTCAGTGCAAGTCTGAATTGTTCTATATTTTTCCCAGCCTATTGCTATTTAAAAAAATAATGGGATCATCTAATATTGGAGGCAAAAGTGCAGATGAAGGGTGATATTTTCTCCTGAGTATTTTTTGACATGCTGAATGAGGTAATACGGAATGTCTTTATTCTGGTGTTTTCTCTTTTCAGTATTATTTAGGAGATCTGCATATGTGTGTGTGATGTTTAATAAATGAAAACCATAATGAGAGATCAGTGCTCTCCAGTCTCTGCCCCAGGCATCATTCACTGTGGTATCTGAGATCTCACAAATCGATTTGCTTGGCACTCAGGCTGTTTGACTTCTCTGCTACATCAAAAATCCACTGAAGTTGATAGAGAGGCTCCTATTGATTTTGGCAAGGTTTGGGTCTCATCCTGATTCAGTTCTTCTTTCCTGTTCCTTTTCCCCTTACTCGGATCCCTGGTCCAAGAGGAGCTGGGGAGCTCTGTGTGCAGAGGGAGGGAGCTGCATTTGGGGGAGCCAGCAGTGCTTGCAGGGACCTGCAGCAAGGGAGAAGGAAGCACTCAGGAACCCACAGAGGCTGAGATGGATTTGTTGAGTTTCTTCATTTGCTGTCTCTCCTAGCCTGGGATGACTGGGGCTGCTGAGGCATTATTGGAGACTCACAGGTTGTGCCTGTCAGAGGCTTTTAAATTGGCATCAGGGCTTTGGGATGTGGTGCTGGTGTGGGGTGTAGTGCACAACAGCATTCAAACAGGAAAAGGTGTTCGATTGGATGGTTTGTTTATAAACCTGCCAGCTCTGAGGTTGACAGACATATCTGCCTATTTTGGTGTAGCTAGGAATTAGTCTTCTGCTGACTGCTGTAGGTTAAAACTTGGTTTAATTCAGAAAACGTGGATCACTCACCTGGCCCAGCCTCTCAAAGTGCTTAGGTGAGAATTTATTTTAGTAGAAACAGGGATCAGTATGTCTCATTTTGTGAATCCTTTGGTTGCTTTGGGTTCTCAAGACTTCATTGTGTTTTTACCCTTAACAGAGTAAATTGCCATGTCTGGATACTCTGACTCAGTAGCTTTTGGGGAGGAGTTTCTTTTTGTGTGTAGCTCATCTTTAGATGGTTTGGAAGTTTGAGCTGTGTTCTGCACTGTGACAGAAACACAGGGACAAGGAGACCTTGCAGAAAGTGGCAGTGGTGCTGCTGGGGTTCAGGCTGATGTCTCAGTCTGAAGGAGCTGCATGGAGGGCAGTGAGGGCCCCAGTTCAAATACAGTTTCTCCCTGATGGATTGCATTTGACAGCTCATTGCCAGTCTAGCGAGCTGGGATGGATATTTGTGAAATTCATATCCTCAAATAAACACATGTCCCAGTAAAAGAGAGTAAATAAAACCTTTTGGCTCGGAGCCTTCAAGGGCACGTTTATGTAACAGGGTTCAGCCTGGGCTCACACTCACTGGGGTCCTCCTGTGAACTGGGAAAATTCTCCTGGGCAAAATCTGCAAGAACAACTGCAAGAAAGTCCTGTACCTCTGTTGTTGCATTCAAAGGTGTAAATATTATGACTAGAAATAATTAGGGGATAATGTGTGATGATGTGATAGCTATAATTATTGTGTGTGTATTGCCACCTAATTAGCAGATGCATGGCTGGCCTGTCTGCACCTGGATCCCACAGAAATGCTGTTGCTCTGTGGACAGGTGTTCATGATCCTGGGGGTTTCCAGCATTGACTTTGGGCTCTTTTCAGCCTCTGTAAAAGCTGAGCTGGTCCATTCCCATGTAGCCCCCGATCTGCAGAGCCTGGAGGTGCCACATTGCACCCTTCTGTTACCAACTTTGGAAAAGTAGGATTACACTGGCCTTTAGTGTTGGATCTGTTATTGCTGGTGTGCTGTGAATAGACTTAGTGTGGATAACAGCTGGTTGCTAGTGGCTTTACCTAGAGGAAAGGAGAAGGGCCTTTTGGATGGTGGGGAGAGCAGTTTTTTGTCAAAGACACTATTTTGTAATGCAGCCGATGCTAAAAATAAAATTCTGAGATTTACTTTATTCCATGATAGTGAGTAGCATAACTAAGTTCAGCTAATTAGAGCTGATTTCTTAAAAGCTTTTTCATTTATAAAAGCCTTGATGACACTGCTTTCGGTGGGTTATTGTCATGTGAGTGATTTCATTCCTTTAGGTGTCAATCCTTAAAATTCCTGCCTGGCAAGGACTCATGTGTTTGAAGCCAAATTCTATTGCTCTTACCTTCCTTTGTGGAAATAGTTCCAAGGTAACTGATGGAACCACTTGCAGACTGAAGATCTGGTCAATGTGACTGTAATGCAGGTATTGAGCTGGATGCTGACTGCCCTCTCTGCTCCCAGGGAATATTGAAGATGTGCTGCCAGATGTCTCAGCAGAAGAGAAATGCTAAAACATGCTTTGGGAAACCACAAAGCCATGACATTAACTGAGAGCTGAAATATCAATAGCCTTGCCTGCAGTTCATAAAAAAGAGAGCTTAACTTCCCTGTGTTGGCCAGCTGGTGACTTTTCTGTCAAGCCTTGGGTGCCTGCTGGGTGTCAGGAAACCTCGTGATGGCACGTGCATCCAGGCTGTGATTGTCCTCACTGGAGATCCTGACTCCAGAGGCCTTTGCTGGGCTCAGGACAGCACTGAGTGAGGTGTTTCATGAATGCAGGAGTGGCAGAGATGGTCCCTGCCCTGAACAGGTACATTTCAATAGGTAGGACAGGAGAGAAGATGGGCTGGGGCAGGGAGGGAGATGGGAACAGGCCAAGTGTGCTGTAGCTGATGACAGTAGTCAGTGCCAGAGGCTGTGAAATGTGGAGCTGTGCAGCTCTGAGGAGATGCTGAGCTGGGCACTGCGAGGGGATCAGTTCCTGCACCCTCACATTGCTGCACTGGCACTGCTGCTGGCTGGAATGAACCCCTGGCACTGCCACCCATGGGACAGTTTGTGTGCCATGTCCCCTGGCACTGCCACAGGACACAGTCTATGTCATGTCCCCTGGCACTGCTGCTGGTTGGAATGGGCTGGAATGAGCCCCTGGCAGTGCCCTGCCACAGGACAGTCTGTGTGCCATGTCCATGTCCCCTGGCAGTGCCACAGGACAGTCTGTGTGCCATGTCCCTGTCCCCTGGCAGTGCCACAGGACAGTCTGTGTGCCATGTCCCTGTCCCCTGGCAGTGCCACAGGACAGTCTGTGTGCCATGTCCCTGTCCCCTGGCAGTGCCACAGGACAGTCTGTGTGCCATTGTCCCCTGGCACTGCCACAGCACACAGTCTATGCCATGTCCCCTGGCCATTGCTGCTGCTCACTGGGCTGTTGGGCTGGTGGGATGGTGGTTTTGTTTGCTTTGGGGTGCTTTGATATCAATATCCTTTTTTAAATGGATTGATTAAATGTACATGTTCATAAGGCAGGTGGAACCACTTGAAACCAGAAACTAATGAGAAAGTACTTTGCTGTAAGAATTTTTTTTGGTAGCTGTGATTAGTGATTTGCTTCATTTTGTTCCACTGAGATATCATTAAACTCAGCATGCTTTCAAAAACTACTTACGTAACGGGCAATCACATATATGTTTTTAATCTCCTTTCACTTTCATAAACCTTTAAAGTGTTTAAAGGAGGAAAACATCTCTTGTAGGGAGTTTTTTTCTCAAAGACAGCTCAGCATCCCAGCTGCACAGAGAAG
The DNA here is from genome assembly GCA_019023105.1 of Diglossa brunneiventris. Classification (NCBI taxonomy): domain Eukaryota; kingdom Metazoa; phylum Chordata; class Aves; order Passeriformes; family Thraupidae; genus Diglossa; species Diglossa brunneiventris. The sequence continues at coordinate 719,489 of CM032357.1, read as the reverse complement.
CATGTGTGTCTGTGTGAGCTGTGCTGTGGGCACAGCTCTGAGGGAAGCTCAGAGGAGGCTGAAGAGGGGCAGAAGAAGGGCCAGGATGGGCAGAGCAGAGTGGAGAGATGGGTGAGGATGAATGAGGAGGAAGGGCACAGCAGGATGAGAAGGGCAGAGATGGAAAGGCGGAGGTGTGGAGCAGTGGCACCTAGGGGACAGGGTTTGGTGCTGTTAGGTTAATGGTAGGTAGCGCTTGGTGGTCTTGAAGGTTTTTCCAACCTAAACCATTCTAGGACTGTGTGAAAATCAGTGGGGTTTCAGTAACAGCACCTCGCTGTCTGTGTCCAAAACCAAAACAGCAGAGCCCAAACCAGAATCCGTTCTGTGGCTCCCATGTGAAACTGTTAGAGTAGCTTTCACCTGAGGCCATAAGGGAGACATTTGCTTTCGTTCTTTATATGTTTGTACAATTATAAGCAGCATAAAGACGAAGGGAATGTACAGGTCCTGCTACCAGGCCATGTTTTCCTTTTGAGAAAGTGTCTGTGCAGTGATGCTTAGCCAGGATGTAGGTGTGCTCACTGGGGACACTGAGGCAGTGAAAAGCCATTTTAACTTTGAATTACGCTTAAAAAGCTTCATGAAATGCAATAGGCCCCGTGCAGACACGTGAATTAATATTAAAGCAATCTATCCTGTTTTCTCAGCTTATTCTGGAAATGGAATGTACTTAATAATGGATTGTTCAACTGCCCAGGCAAGCAGTCACACAGAACCAAAAGTATTTTATTTGTCTGTGGCTCTGAATTTTTAATGCAAACGATTCTGTCTCCTATGTGGAGCACACTGCCTGAGGACTTGCAGTGGAATGGTATTTTTCACTGAGTTTCATACTTCTGTGGAGGAGAATGCTATGAATACCTGATGATTAAGTCACTTTGTATCTTGCCATACAAGACTGTAAGAGTATAAATTATTCAAGTTTAGTGGGTGTTGAGACTTCTGCATCGGTTGTGCTCTGAATATAGAAACTGGGAGGCTTATTCAGCAAAGGAGCATATTGGAAACAAGTGTTGGCAACTTGGAGAAATCTTGTTTTTAAAGAGAAGGAGAGGGTGTGACTAGTAAAGAAATAAATGAATGAGCACGTGGTCTTTAACAAAAGGTGTTTTCTTTGTGCAGCACTTCACTACCAGTGACAAAATCCTGGTGTTAGTGTTGGATTTTGAGTTACCCTCTGCGATCTTTAAACACATTTTGGGGAAAAGTATTTATAGCTCTGAAGAGATTCTGTCACTTTTCCTTGGTGTTGTGTTATCCTCACGTGCCAGGGAGCTCCTCTGGAGGTTCACAGAGACTGCTGGTGGAGGGAAGCCTGGTCTGGCCTGTGCAGGAGGTGACACAGTTCCTTGTTCTGGAGGAGCTCAGTCAGGGCTGGCTGAAGGTGGCATCCCTCTCCTGTGTGTGCTTCTTTCCTGCTCACTCAGAAAGCACCCTCAGAATGCACGAGCTGTGATTCCTTCAGGAGTTACACTCAGGTCCTCCTTGGGTTAGGGAATTTCAGTGCAGATGGAGGTGGCTGTTGTTGAGTGCAGAAAGCTGCTCTCGCTGCCCTGGAACGAGAGGATTTCATTTGGTGCTTCAATAGAAGGTTATTGGATTGGGCTGTGTGTTGCAAGACCTTGGTTTCACAGAAGGATATTAGTAGAAGGATATTAAATTTTGCTGTTTGTTGCAGGGTTTGGGTTCCTGTGACATGAACAGCCTTCTTCAGCTTCCATGTATGTGATGGTTCTGTTTTTGTGAGAATTTCTGATGGAAGAATGCCTTTCTTGTGCCTTTGTTTCTGAACTCCTCTCTCCTCTCTGTTTCACTGCTGTGTTTGCATGGCTGCTGTTGAGTACATGAAGAAATAAAGTGTCCACAGAGAGACTGATTTATTTTTTACCATAGACTGGTTTCTTTTCTAAACTGGTCTCTATGGCCAGTGCCTGATCTGGCTTTTCAGCCCTGCTGTTACAGCTGTACACCTCAGCCATTTGATTCATATTTCCTTCTTTGAGGCTTGTGTGCTTGGCTTTCCTGCAGTTGATGTATTCTGCCTGTGTTGCAGACATGTGCTGTATTTAGCCCTGATAACACAGCAGTAAACAGATCCTGCATATGATGGAAATGGATCCTTTTAATTAATCTGGCATTGCGCTCTGTGTGTTTAAAAATAAAAAGGCCATGCAGCTTTAGTTCCTTGTGCTGCTTTTGGCTCTGCCCACAGTAACTAAAGCTTTTCCTCCATCCACAGGGCCCTGCTGCCCTCCTTGTCATTTTCTAGCAAGCATCAGCCTTCTGACCCCTTGGGTTGGGGTGCTGGTCTGTACCAGTAGAAGTTCTTGTAAACTACCCATGGGCACATTTGTTCCATTTCAGGAGTGATGTGATGCCTTCTTTCTTGGGAAGGTTGTGGTTTTGATCCTTTCCTTGGATGCTGAGGATTAAAGTTGTGTATGTGCACCTGCTTATTAATTTCTAAAATTCCGTTCATGTGTTTTAGAAAGCGCAGCTTTTTAACAGGGAAAGAAAACTGACACACTGGTGGCCAGCATAAACAGTGACTCTTCAGTGGTGGCTCAAATCACCCTGTAGTGAATAAATTGTGTCTGACTGATTTGATCTGGGGAAGCACTCAGTCCTCCCCATTTCCTGTGCTGCCGGTGCCAGAGCTGCCCCCTGTCAGGAGGAGATCTCCAGGGCAGTCCTGGGGCACAGCATCCCCGCCTGGGCTCTCCGGTGTGGGAGGCTCTGGGCTGGTGGCAGGAGGGCACAGGGTGCTGAGGGTTTGCAGCATGTCTGGAGAGGCAGCTGGGCACCCATTCCTGCTGGGCTCAGCCTGGAGCAGGAGCAGCCCTGGGCAGGGGAATGGCAGCCTGGCATCTGGCACCGTTTGACCCCTGGTACCTGCACAGGTGTGAATTCACCTGAATTGGTGTCTGCAGCCTCAGCACCTGCGCAGGAATGGCAGCACCTACCTCCCCTCTGGATGTGCGCTCCAGGACACATTTTCTGAAGATGTGGGACCTGCTTATTGATCAGTTCTGCCTTACACGGGGAAAGAATTGATCAGAGAGCTGCTCTGCTCAGGGCCTGAGGTGCCTTGGTAGCCCGGCAGCTCTCAGAGCTCCCAGAACTCCTGGGAGAGGAGTATTTTGGTGGAGTCATTTTCCAGCAAGGCTTTTGTGGCTGCTCACTGCACAAGAGGGTTGTATCTTACTAATATTTTTCCCAATGAACATCTCAATGAGTAAAAGCGTAATTTGGCAGACATCTGCCGGCTCACAGAAAGGATCTGTTTACAAGTGAAGAAAAGTTATTTGTTGACATGGTAATTTTGCAGTATAATATATACTGCAGCCTCAGAGAGCTGCAAGCTATCACACATTTAAAAGTGGAAAGGCAGAGAATGTATGGATTGCTGTGGAAAATGCACTTGAAATCAGTTATTTGACATTGAAAACTAAATTAAAATGTCTGGTTTTTACAGAGTCTAGCGACTGCAGTAAAGCAACAGAAGAGTGTCACAAGGAGAGATCTGGCTCTTGTTCTCACACCAGCTTTGGCTGGGAAAACAGGGAGAAGTGCTGGGAAAGCTTTTTCCTTCATGCTGCTGCCTGGTGGGATTTAATGGGAAAATGACTTTTTTCTATCTTCTTTGCCCCTTTTACTTTGAAATACTCTTATAATGGATTTATTCCCTTCATTCCTTCATTCCCTGCAGCCCTCCTGTGCGGCCAGGGCACGGCTGTGCTGCTGTGGAGGGACAGCAGTGTCCGTGTGTCTGTCCAGCACAGCCCGGGCTGCAGGTGTGGCACATCAGCGTGGGGCTGTGCTCAGAGCCTGAGTCACCCTGAGGGGCGCCCTGTCCTGCCCAGGTGTGTGGGGTGGCACAGGTCACTGCTCTGTGTGGGGCACCCTGTCCTGCCCAGGTGTGAGGGGTGGCACAGGTCACTGCTCTGTGTGGGGCACCTTGTCCTGCCCAGGTGTGAGGGGTGGCACAGGTCACTGCCCTGTGTGAGGCACCCTGTCCTGCCCAGGTGTGAGGGGTGGCACAGGTCACTGCCCTGTGTGGGGCACCCTGTCCTGCCCAGGTGTGAGGGGTGGCACAGGTCACTGCTCTGTGTGGGGCACCCTGTCCTGCCCAGGTACATGGGTGGCACAGGTCACTGCCCTGTGTGGGGCACCCTGTCCTGCCCAGGTACATGGGTGGCACAGGTCACTGCTCTGTGTGGGGCACCCTGTCCTGCCCAGGTACATGGGTGGCACAGGTCACTGCCCTGTGTGGGGCACCCTGTCCTGCCCAGGTGTGAGGGGTGGCACAGGTCAGTGCCCTGTGTGGGGCACCCTGTCCTGCCCAGGTACATGGGTGGCACAGGTCACTGCCCTGTGTGGGGCACCCTGTCCTGCCCAGGTGTGAGGGGTGGCACAGGTCACTGCTCTGTGTGGGGCACCCTGTCCTGCCCAGGTGTGAGGGGTGGCACAGGTCACTGCCCTGTGTGGGGCACCCTGTCCTGCCCAGGTGTGTGGGGTGGCACAGGTCACTGCTCTCTCTGTTTAAGGACAGGGTTTCTCTCCTGTGAAGCTGTCTGGGTGGGCAGGGCTGTGTTCCCCTTCCTTCTCCTCTGCTCCCAGCCTGATGTTTGGCACATCCCTCAGTGCCCAGGGCTCCTGCTGGCACAGTGACCTTTGCCAGGAGCGTGTGCTCCATGGGTGAGGGAATAGAAGGATCAGAGCTCGCTTGTGTGGCGATTGGAGCCCAGGCAGTTTGGATGACACCCTGTCTGTAAACATATGTTAATTACAGAACGCCTGATCACAGATGGCTTAATTTAATTACCCAATAATAAAGACACACATCCTCCTTCCTCTTGTTTCAGAGCAGGTAAACATCCACGAAGAAATAGTTTCAGAGAGGTTATGAGCAACCAATTAAACCTGATAATTTATTTGTAGGTCTGATTAGGTGGTGTATAAAATTCTTTGAGATTCTGAGAAGATGTTTCTGCCTTGGCAGCAGGAACGGTTTGGTTTTGTACTGGAACTTCTCTCTCTTCTTTGGGGGCCTTTATTCAGAGATGAGACGAAAACTGATCAAATAATTGCATGCTTGATAAAAGTAGGTTTTATTTTTCCACCGAGAAAATAAACTGCTTGAGGCAAAAAGTGTACTGCTTTTAAAGTTATTAATTTAATTGAATTTGCATGATGAATTCTTGTTCTGGGTATTGCTCATGACAAGTTGTTTCCAAACATTCAGTAAATGAAGCTTTAGATGAATTGGCCATTTCCAGTAAGTTTTTATTTTGTAACTGAATCAGTCTCATTTTGGATGTCTGTATATATTCTGTTAATATTACAATACATTTATATGGGGTTTTTTCCTTCTCTGGTGTTTGTTCATGGTGGAATTCTGCACATGCTTACCTGCAAATTATTTTAAAAGACAGGAAAGTAGTAGAAAAGTCTTGAATTTTTTGCATAGATGAATTACCCACTTTGAATTACTTAGTTTTATGATTTTGGAAAAGTTAATTTTTTTCAAAATTCTGGAATTGCTGAGCATAACAAGAAAAGATGGCTGATCATTTTTGTAGAAATAAAACTTAAATTACAATATTTCTATAAATTTGAAAGAAAATTCAAACCAATCTCAGACTCAGGTGACAGCTCTTACTCAAATTTTTTGTCAGATTTTACTTTTCACATTTATTCTGTGAGAACTTTGTCATAATGGATTTTACTAGTAATTAATTAATTAGAAATTAAGTAGTTGACTTGTAACTTCTGATGAAGGGGGTATGTAAAGCAAGGCAAGATTTATGGGTCTGACAGGTTCTTTTAATTTTAGTTCTTCCACGCAGAACTAACTTTAGGACAGATTAAATAGTTTGGAAGGAATAATAATAGGAAGTGAATGTCGTGGTTCCATCAGCTGCTTCTCCCTCCCTGCTCAGTTGTTGGTGTCACAGCATTTGCTGCTGCGTGTGTTCAGCTGGGGTATTTTTCTATTCCCATATCTGTTTGCCCCAGGTTTCAGTCCTGTTCTCTTCACTCAAATGCTGAAAGCACAGACTCTGTTGGAAGGTTTCATTTGAGCCTAATTTTTCAAAAAATAATTCCCTGAAGTCCACTCACAAGCCAGCAGCCATGTCCTGGTAGAGTCAAGCAATTATTCACAGCAAGAGAAAGTTAATGTAGCAAATACAACAGTCATGGTCTGCTTTAACTTCCCTGTAATTCATTTATGGTGTAGTTCATGTAAAATACATCACTGTAGTTTATTAATAATCCAAGTATTAGCAGGATCAGGTGTATTTTTAGACACTACTCAGTCTTGTTAGAATTCTTCCTGTGCTTGTCTGGACAGAAATATGTACACACCCTTGAGTTTACTTGCTTGTAAATGTGTCCTGTGCTGTGCCCAGTGAATATGTCTGAAACACTCAGAAATCCCCCAAAAGTGAAGTAGAATGCTGCCCTTCCCTCCCAGGATTCCTGGGCAGGTGCCTGTGCAGGTGGAGGCAGTGCTGCTGGGCAGAGCCCAGGGGCTGGTGGCTCTGAAGCACTCAGAAATCCCCCAAAAGTGTGCAGAATGCTGTGCTGGGCAGTGGGGGCAGAGCCCAGGGGCTGGTGGCTCTGAAGCACTCAGAAATCCCCCAAAAGTGTGCAGAATGCTGTGCTGGCAGTGGGGGCAGAGCCCAGGGGCTGGTGGCCCTGAAGCACTCAGAAATCCCCCAAAAGTGTGCAGAATGCTGTGCTGGGCAGTGGGGGCAGAGCCCAGGGGCTGGTGGCTCTGAAGCACTCAGAAATCCCCCAAAAGTGTGCAGAATGCTGTGCTGGGCAGTGGGGGCAGAGCCCAGGGGCTGGTGGCTCTGAAGCACTCAGAAATCCCCCAAGTGTGCAGAATGCTGTGCTGGCAGTGGGGCAGAGCCCAGGGGCTGGTGGCCCTGAAGCACTCAGAAATCCCCCGAAGTGTGCAGAATGCTGTGCTGGGCAGTGGGGGCAGAGCCCAGGCTCTCCGTGGCAGAGGGGACAGTGCAGGAGCTTTGCTGGGGGCTGGCTCTGGGGCACAGGGCAGTCAGGCTGCCAGGCAGGAGGAGCAGGGTCCCTGGTGCCTCCCCAGCAGCGCTGTTCCCCAGGAGCTGGCACTGCCCTGGCAGGAGGGCATCGCTGTGCTGCTGCTGCAGGAGAGTGGGTTTGCCTCTGAAAACTGTCTGACAAGCATCTCTGCAATCACACCTGGTAAGGCTTGGCTGACAGGGCACTGGGAGGCACTGGAGCCTGAGCTCACGTCTGAAAGGTGCATGGTTGTAATTCAGAGAGTGCCTGTTCAGGCAGATTTGGGCTCTTTTTCTCCATGGTGGGGATTCAGAAAGGTTTGATGGCTTTCTCTGGAGCCATTTTCAACAAGCATGGTTGGAAAAGGGTGTAATAGAGCCTGGGGAGCTGTGTGAGCTCTGCAGGACATGCCCAAGGTAAAGGACTGGTGGGCATTTCTGCTGTGGTGCTCTGAAGGGTGCCAGGCCATCACTGCAAAAATGTCTTTGCCCCTCGTGGCTCTAAACCTTCCACAGTCCATTACTGCAGGTACTTGAAACTAAAAACTGGAGAAATTTGTTCTGTCAGCTTGTTCTATACCAAAACTGTGTTTGTAGCATCTTTTGATGAGTTTGAGTGGATGTCTCATTTCAAGGAGATGTTATGTTCAGACCCGTGCCCGCCGTGGAGACTGATTTGCAAACTGCAAGAATGGAGCTATTTTAATTCCTTCTCTGCTCTCAAAGCTCACAGCACCTCTTTGCTTGGAATTGTTTTTCCACACTTTATTTCAGTCCTGAGAAGCCTGAAACAGATGATGTTGGCAAGGAGAATATTCTGCTCTGTCAAGTATTATAACCTTGTTTTGGTATCAGCGACTCATCTTGAGGAGGAGGCTAAAATTAATCCTAGCACTATTTCGTCCGACGGCTTCATCTGGAAACTCAAAGCCAATGCAAATTGCAGAGGGGAGGTCACATGGAGATATCAGATGATTACAAGCTGTTTCTCTTGGGTGCCTTCTCAGCTCTTCAGAATGTATCAGGAAAGTGCAGAATGAATCCAAACAAAAGCAGGCACAGGCTTCGCTCTGTGCTTCAGAGGGTCTGCAAAGCTTATGGTACTGACTTTAAAAACTGGGGAGTGGGGGAGTGTATCTGTGTGTGCAGCTGACATAAATACAGTGGTGTAATTATGAAACCTGCCCCCATCTCTGCAGATCACAGTGCTGGTGCTCCTGAATTCCTGTGCAGTGAGAGCAGGGGCTGCTCCAGCCAAGTGGGAGTTAACTGAGTGTTTCTTGAGCTGACCTACATGAAAGGGTTCTGTCTAGTAGGTGTGTTTGTGCCAGACTAAAATTCAGGGGTTGGCTTTCAGGGGAAGAGATGCTGTGTTAGGAAGTGCCACGTTTGGCAAGCAGGAGAGGAGACTCTGATCTTCCTTCCACCTGGAGGTGCAAACAGAACAGGCTGGAGCCACGAGCTCAGGGGCCTTCAGGCTGAGTGTGCCCCTGGACCAGGACCTTAGAGCACTCCTGAACATCCTCCCTGTGGGCACCCTTGTTCCCACAGGGCAGGGCTGTCCTTGCAGGGCAGCCTGGAAGCTCCTCAGGAGGAGAATGAGGATGAGGGGGATGGCAGGGGGTTTGGTGAGGTAGGGTCTGGCATTTTTTCAGGGAAGTATTTAAGCATATGTCCAGTTTGGCAAGTGAGAGGTCCTCTGAAGTCAATTGGACTGTGCTGTTGCTTAAAATAACATAAGAGGACAGACTTCTTTCTTTTTTTAGTTTTTTTTTTTTTTTTCACATGGAACTGCAACCTCTGGGGCTTGTGTGTGTAATGAGGAGCAGAGCAGGCAGAAGTGCAGTTGTGGCACTCACACCACTTCAGAGTGATTTGAAGCTTTGCCTGCAGTCAGGAGCTGATGCTGGCATTGCTTTCCTGGGGCACATGGTGCCACTCATGGCCAAAACAAATCTGGCAGCTCCTGGAGCTGGCCCTTCCCAGGGACTGCTGGTGGAGAAGTTGGGAGAAGTTTGATGAGAAGATGGCCGTGAACAGGAGTGCAGCGTGTTTGGATGGGCTTTAGGCTGTGTGTGGAGCAGATCCCAGTGGCTGGGGGTCCCTGGGGACCTTCTGCTTTTCCCAGCTCACACAGTGATCAAGAGCCAGCAGTGAACCTGTTCCCAGGGGATCTCTCCTGGAGGATTTTCATACCCCCGGGATTGCCAAGGAGGCTGTGAACTGTTGAGTAGAAAGGCTCAAGTGAAGCTGAACTTTCATGCCCTTGGAATGCTCAGTAACACAGAAATGGGTGATCTTGAAAATACTTTTTATACAGGAAAAAATGACATAATGCTGTATTGGGAAAAAAAAAACCAAACGGGTTACTAAACCCAGAAATGTTGGTAATAGTTACCAGTCTCTCCAGTTCAGTAGTGATGAGAATCACAAGGTGGTAGGAGGAAGGGGATGAAAAAGCAGTATTAATTATGAATTATTGGGAGCTATTAAGCTCTAGAGGTATTTCCAGCAGTGTTGATTGTCTGTGTGATGACAGAGTTCCAAAAAGATTCGGGCAATGCTGTTTTGTTCTTGCACAGATCTGCTCACGTTAATGACAGTGGGAATCTGTCTGACGTGCAGAGTGCTCAGCGTGTCATTGTGGCAGAGGTATTTTTAGCAGTACTGACCAGGTAATGTTCCAGTTCCTGCCACTCAGACAGCTGGCTAGAGACCAACCAGCTTCTCCAGTGTTAAATCCTTTCAAAGTTCTCCCCAGTACCTCTGGGTTCAGAGCAGCAGTCCTGGCTGTGGTACCCATGCTTGCAGCCTTCTGAGTGAGCTGCAGAATGGTGCTGTCAGTGTCCTGAGGCCAGAAACACCATTCTGTCTAGGGAACTGAAGTACTTTGTAGTGGTTTTTTAGATGCTGTTGTTGGGGTTTTTTTTGTTGTTATGGGTTTGTGTTTTTTCCTTGCTTTCAAATTAGAAAGAAGCTGCTGTGATTCAGATAAATGCATCACCTGGGTTAATTGCCTTGTGTGGAAACGCACGTGTTTGCATGTTTCTCTTCATTTGAGATGAATGGGAGAGCTGCAGTCTTGTCAAGTGTACTTTGAGGTAAATATGTATTTGAACTGCAACAGCTAGGAACAGCATGTAAGCAGATTAGTAAAAATACTGAACAGAAATGGCATAATTCCTCCAGAGATCTCAGAGCACACTGTCAAGGTGGTTATTTCATTGCCTCCTTATCTAAACAGGAGTGAGATGCAAAATTGTATTGTACTGATGGCTGTGGTAGGAGTAGGATCTGAGACACCTCTACTGCTCATGTGATTCTTTTTCAGCTCCAGGAAACACTGAAGGGATGGACTGAACTCCTGGAGGAAACTTGGTGTAGACACAGTACTCTAATTGCCTGTTCTAGCATCTAGGACAGGGCAGTGACAAATGCATTGGCAGTAAATTCTCGTGGAACTTGTGAAGACCGGTGTGAGCGGGCTGTAGCTGCCTGTGATCCTAAGGAAATGTTCACATGTTCTGGTTAGGCGACATTTCTAAGAGCTCTCTTTGATTTCTGTTTGTGGAACAATAGCATTTTCTGTTCTCAATAATTTGCTGAGGAAATAAATCCATGTTCCTTCCAAGGGAAGGATTCAGTAGCTGAGCACAGCTGAGTGCTGCAGTGCTGCAGTAGTGCAGTGCTGGGCAGAAAGAAGTTGTAGACTTGGTGGCTAAGTGGGAGCAGATATTATCATTATTCAGTGGGTCTTTCACTGTTTGTGGCTCTTCAGGACTGGGTTGGGTTGTGTTCTTTGCTTGTTTCATCTTTTGCACCATTTAATCTTCCAGAAGGGTTTTTCTGTCTGGGATGATTTCCTTTGACAGCAGTGTGCTGAGCAGTGGCATGGTGGGGGTTTTTTGTTTGTTTGGGTGGGGGTTTTGTTGTTGTTTTGCATAGGTTTAGGAAACAGAAGAGAAGAGGGAGGAGAGATGGGGATTTGAAATCTTTCATCTAAATTGAGCCATTGTGAATTTAGGATCTAGGGCAGAGTGTTAAAAAGAATTAATCATTAATGAACCAATAAAGAGTATTAAAAGACAAATTGGCTGAACCTTCCTGGCCTTTTTCATTTCCTTCTATGGAAACAAAGTCTAGAGTGCCAGATGATAAATAGCTCCAGTCCAGCTATTCTTGCAGGATTAACATTGTGAAATCACAAATAATGCAAGCATTTGCTTTTAGTGCGTTAACTGAATAAAAGCCTTTCCTTTTGTGCCTGGTTTGTGTTCACAGAGGCAGCCTAGAATAAACATCTGCCTTCAGAGCAGCCTAATTCCTGCTCTTGCTTCCTCTTCTGCTGTGCTTCCCAAGGAATTGGTTAGTGGGCAAGGATCCCCAGCAGCAGTTCCTGTCCTGGTGTCAGGTCTTGCACCTCCAGCCAGAGCAGTTTAATCCTCCTTGTGCCTCCTGCAGCCCCTCTGCCATGGTGCCATGGTGCCGTGGTTCAATTCACTCTCTGTGCCTCCTGCAGCCCCTCTGCCATGGTGCCTTGGTTCAATTCACTCTCTGTGCCTCCTGCAGCCCCTCTGCCATGGTGCCTTGGTTCAATTCACTCTCTGTGCCTCCTGCAGCCCCTCTGCCATGGTGTTGTGTCCTCCCTGCAGGGCAGGCTGCTCTCCAGCCCTGCCCGGCACTCTCCCCTGCCTGCCCCGCTGTGCCAGGCACTGTCCCAGCACCCAGGGCACTCTGGGGCAGTGGTGTTAGCTGGGAGAGCAGGGGCATTGCTGGAGGGACCTCCAGAACTGAGCTAAGCAGTGGGGCCTCCCCAGCAGCTGAGCAGGATTTCTGCCCCTGGCTCCTGCTCCCAGCAGCGATTGGGATCCCCTGGTGAATGGTGCCCACTCCCATAAGCTTCAGTGAGTTGTGACTTCAGGTGTGGAAATCAGAAAAGAGAAATCAAATTGATTGTACTGCTTTAGTCTTGAGAATTGACATTAGTTTAATTGAGATTGAATTCATCAGAATGTTTCAGTGGAAACCCAAGGATTGAATGCATTCCACGTTTATTTGAAATTTTCAGTTTTGATACTGTAAGAATTTTAAATGCCATTCTTGCCAATGCATGAAGCTGCATCAGTGTGTTTAAATGTTTAGTCCTGTGAATTAACTGTTGAGTTTTCTGCATTAAAATGGAGTGGAAGCTGCAGTTGAAAGAAGTGGGTCCAGTGCCTGAACTGAGCATGGAAAACATTTTAATCTTGTGAAGGCTCTCCTGGTAATCAGCGAATTTGGGTTGATTTTGAGCTTCTGAGGCAGGTTACAGAAATATTTCTGGTCTCTCTGCTGCCTGAGCCCTGCTGGGTGTTTGGCCCAGCAGAGGGTGCAGGATTTTGGTGGTGAGGAGGAGCAGTGGCAGTGCTCCTGCAGGGAGCTCAGCCTTGGCACTCACCACAGCTCCTGGAGCTCACAGTGGCAACTGGAATTCAAACCTGAAAAATGAAAATTCTCTGTGGGTCATTCAGGCACCTCACATGTGGGAAGCTCATGAATACCTATCTCAGAGCATCGTTTGATTGAAAGAATAAATTGGAATTTGTGCTGGTTTGCTTTGTACCCGGCAAAACTGTGGGAAGAAACAACACAGGTTGTAGCTGTCTTCCTTCTCTTCCTCCTCCTCCCAGCCCACATGAGCTCCAGTGGAATTCTCAGATGGAGTCTGATGCATTTCCCCATCTCTGAGAGTCAGAAAAGACAAAATAGCTCTTTTCCTCCCTTACACCCTGGAAATTTTCCATCATTATCGGCAGGAATGTGAATGCTGTTGCTTCCCTCTGAGGAACAGGACAGTTCCACTGCTGTGATAAATCAGTGCCTCTGGGACAGTGGGAGCAGTTGGTGAATTTGGAATGTTTTGCATTTTGCCATTTTGCTTTCTGCCTCTCTTAGGATGGGTGTCAGCATCTCGGTCCTTAGAGAGATGGGCTGGGTGCTGTGAAGGGCCCTGCCCCGCGCTCAGACTGAGCCAGCAGGTGCTTGTGATCCTCAGTGTCTGTGCCACCCATCATGTGCCTTCCCAGCAAAGGGCACTTGGCTTCCTGAGCCCCTGGCTGGGACACGGAGCTCTGCCCTGCCAGGGACACACGTGGCTCCAGGGGAACCTGCTCAGGTGGAGCCCAGGGCTCTCTGGGGTGAACTGCCCAGGGGAGAGCCAGGCTGGAAAACTGGAATGGCTCAGGGGGAGAGCCAGGCTGGAAAACTGGAATGGCTCGGGGGGAGAGCCAGGATGGAGAGCTGAAAGGGCTCAGGGGAGAGCCAGGATGGAGAGCTGAAAGGGCTCAGGGGAGAGCCAGGCTGGAAAACTGGAATGGCTCGGGGGGAGAGCCAGGATGGAGAGCTGAACGGGCTCAGGGGAGAGCCAGGATGGAGAGCTGAAAGGGCTCGGGGGAGAGCCAGGATGGAAAACTGGAATGGCTCAGGGAGAGCCAGGATGGAAAACTGGAATGGCTCAGGGGGAGAGCCAGGCTGGAGAGCTGAAAGGGCTCAGGGGAGAGCCAGGATGGAGAGCTGAAAGGGCTCAGGGGAGAGCCAGGATGGAGAGCTGAAAGGGCTCAGGGGAGAGCCAGGATGGAGAGCTGAACGGGCTCAGGGGAGAGCCAGGATGGAAACTGGAATGGTCAGGGGAGAGCCAGGATGGAGAGCTGAAAGGGCTCAGGGAGAGCCAGGATGGAAAACTGGAATGGTTCGGGGGGAGAGCCCAGCTGGAAAGGGCTCAGTGAGGCACTCCCTGGTTTGCAGCAATGTCAGAGTGGATCAGCAGATCCAGGTGTTCCCCCAGGTTCTGTGTTCTCATCAAGGGTGGGAGGTATGTTTAAGGGCAAATAGGGTTGAGCTTTTATGGTAGGACTTGGTCTCTTGCCCTCTGAGGGGGTGCCCATGTGATGTGGGAGATCTGGCAGTGGGAACAAGCTGAAACTGAAATGTGCTTCTGAATGATGCTCATTATTCTTGTTGAAAGAAAGAAAGGCAGCAGATGCAAGCCTACAAGTTGAAATTGCATTTACTGTTACCTTACAAATGTGTGTTAATCCTTCCCTGTGCAGCCTTTCACACATCCAGATGATAAACTGAGCTCAAAGCTTTCATCATGATAATGATAGTGATGGCAGCATATAGAGGGAAGAATGAAGGATGGTGATGCCAGAGACTCTGTTATAATACTGCTTATTACTTGTAGGACTTATTTAAAATGTAGTGATCAAGCGTCAGAAGCTGGTAATTGAATACATTCTTCAAATCTCAGGGGTTTGGGTCAGGGGGCCTGCTGGGATGGGGAGGTGTACTGTGTGCTTGTGTGTAACATGTCTGGTGTGCTGCTATAGCTGGTGTGTAAAGAAAAGGAAAAAAAAGCCTGTTCTCATGTGTCCCAAAGCGTGGAAGGCGTTTGCAGTGATGCTGTGGTGTAAAGCAGACTGAAAAAAGATGCTGCACTCACTCTCAGTTGTGGCTGCTAGCGGGAGGCGTTACTGGGGATTTGTGCAGCGTGTCTGGAAAGCCATGAGGCTGCAGGGCCTGGGGGGGGCTGCAGGGCCTGGGGGGGCTGCAGGGCCTGGGGGGGGCTGCAGGGCCTGGGAGGGGCTGCAGGGCCTGGGGGGGGCTGCAGGGCCTGGGGGGGGCTGCAGGGCCTGGGGGGGGCTGCAGGGCCTGGGGGGGGCTGCAGGGCCTCAGAGGGGCTGCTCTGGAGACAGCAGAGTCCTGTCAGAGACCCGGACAGCTGCAGGCATGTGCCAGGGCAGCGGACACACCTGCCCTGCCCCTCTGCTCTGCTGGCAGAGCCTGTGCCTGCTGCAGGGCTGCTCGTGTGCCTGCTGGGGGCTGCAGGGCTGCCTGCTGCAGGGCTGTTCCTGTTCCCGCTGCAGGGCTGCTCAGCACCTCGGGGTGCTGCGGCGTGGTAAATTCAGGTTTAATGGGACACAGAGTAACAGGAGATGTGGATCAGTGCATTGGCTCTCAGTGCCTCCCCAGAGCCCGAGCAGATGAGGGCAGCCGGAAGGGGCCTGGGTGCCAGGAGCAGCAGTGCCTGGCACTGGCACTGTGCCCCCTCTGCAGCCTTGGAAGCGTGGGGCGTTCACTGGGCCCCAGGGCTCACCAACCCCGCACTGCACACAGACACTTCAGTCTGAGCTGCCCACACCTTGCCCAGGCTGGGCAGTGCTGGCACGGTGAGCTGTGCCCTGCCTGGGCCTGGCACGGGGCAGGGGGGGCACAGAGTGAGCTTGGGGTGTCACTGTCCCCCTGAGGGACACATGGGGCGTGGGTGTGAGGCTGGGGAGCTCAGCAGGGCAGGGGCTGACAGCAGGGCAGGGACAGAGGGCCGCGGAGCCAGGCTGAGCTCAGGAGAGAGCCAGCCTTGCCTCTTGGCTGGCTGCTGCTGGAAATGTGCACACAGATCACACTTGAGTGCTTTTCCGGAGATTTGCTGTTCTGTAAGCGCATGGAGGATGGCTCAGCAAGCTCTGAGGAAATGAGCTGGGGCCCTGGGAAGCATGGGCTGGCAGAGCTGCCCGTCCCTGTCACACACGGGCACTCAGTGCCTGGGCAGGGTGAGATGCTGGAGAGCCTCCTGCACGGAGCAGAGGTGCAGCAAACACCCCAAACACCCCACCCCTCGTGCCTCAGCGCACTGAGGGGATCTCCGAGGGCTGTGCCAGAGCAGGAGATTGGTTTAAATTGATTTTTTCCTCCCTGTTGCACTGTGGATGGAGTCTGCACTGTGTAAGCTCTCAGCCAAGGAAGGATTTGGCATCATGTGGGCAAGTGCCTTTTGTTCAAAGGATTGTAGTTTGCATACTCAACGAAAAGAATCTTCCTTTTATTTGGACAGGATCAGTGAAAACTTCTTGAATTGCCTTTTAAAAATCATTTTTAAAAGGAACTTGTCAAGCTATCAAGAAAAAACCAGCAGGTAGAGCGTGCAACAAAATACAAAGAAGTAAAAATAACTTCAAAAGCTGCATGTGAAAATTTCAGTCTTTGAGCATCTTTTTCATTATTTATGTGACAGGAAGTCTTCTTTTTTTTTTTTTTTTTTTTTGTTCATCTTCCCTCTCTTCTCTCTCTGCTGGATCTGTGGGAAAAAAGATAAAATTTGGTTCTGAGGAGTAAATTTTTAATTATGTTCCTTTTTGAACTCTGCATAACAAATGGCAAAATAAAACTAAGAAAACAAAATAGAGGAGGGGGGGTCCCAGCTCTTGTGGCTGGGAGATGGATAGAATTTACTGTCTCTGGTAATGTATAAGAGATGAAATGTGTTCAGACATTTCTGTAGCAGTGTTTAAAACAGTGCTGGGCACCAGTCAGGCTGGCAGTGAGTGAGGCAGGGTTTGGGTGCCTCATTCAGAGCCTTTTCCCCATAACTGCTCTGGGGACTCGGTGCTGCCTTGCTCTGCAGCACCTGCTTCCCTTTCCCTGGGATTTGGGGTAGCCCTGAGCCTCCCCTTCACCCACAGGCAGGCTGGGGACACCACGATAAAAAGGATGAAATTCCTTTCATAGAAAACAAAGGTTCTAAGGTTATTTTAAAATTTATAATGTCTAATTTAGCTATTTTTATTTAAAAACCAACAAAACAGGCAAATACTTCAACAGTTCTGAAATGGAATTGTTTTGTTTCAGTACATGGAGCAAACAAAAACAGTCTTAGAAATCAGTTTGATGTTAAACTGTTTCCTGATGTGGCATTCTTTTCTTTGCTGCAGTTCAGGAAATTAAGGCATGCCTGGGAGGGCTTGAAGAGTTGGAAGGGCAGTTTGTGCTTTCTGTGATGCTCTGACTGGGCAGATCTGTGTGGTGAAGGCAAAGGTGTGTGCACTGGGACAGCTGGGATGCTGTGCTTGAACTCCTCATGCAGGAATACATTAATGGCAGTGGGAAATAAGTGTGATACACACATGTCCTGTGCTTGTGAAAAAGTATTCCAGTGTAGCAGGTTCACTTCATTGCCTTCCCTGAACAGTAGCATCTGAGGAGATATTCAAAGGCGAAAAGTTAGAATTCTGCTTTCTTTCAGGAAAATCATGGTTATTCCTCCCCAGTCTTTTATTTGACAGGACCTGCAGTGTGTAGATACTTAAAATTTCTCTTTCATTTCTAGAAATTGTCTTGTGGCCATGCCTTCTGCTCTGATTCCTGAAGGACTTGTTACTTTTGAGTAATTGGCATGTGGCATAGCTCGGAGCAACCCTAGAACAGGTGTAGAAGAAACACGTTTGTTTCCTTGTCCTCTTTGTATCAGGATCAAGGAGCTTGAGGACTGCTGGAATTTTCATTTAGCTCTTGCACTGAAATACTGAGATGTCCTGCTGCCGGGTGTCACTGTGTGTGTTTGCTGCTAGGATGATCTCTGGCTGCTGAGCACGCTGCTGAACGTGGTCTGGTCACTCGCTGCCCTGTGTCTGCCGTGCACAGAGGGAATTGTCACCACGTGTGGATGTAGTTTTGTCTTTCAGACGTTCTTTCAAAGTCATTAACTAGCCCTTCTCCCTACTCTTACATTTCTTTCACCTTCTGTTGTGACTGGAAGGTGCATTCCCCGTTGAGGGCAGTGGCAGAGCTCGTTGGGCAGAGTGAGGGTGGGAGTGTTGTGGACTTGCACTCCAGCAGTGCCTGGAGTGAGTCACAGACTGACTGCTGCTGATGCAAAGCTCCAGTTTTGGGTTGGAAGCTACAGATTCTGTCAGTGGCTGAGTTGTCTGTGTCTCAGTCAGGTGTACCAAGTTCTTCCCAAAATACTCAAAATGGTGATAAGCTCTGGAGAGATGGATTAACATTCTCTTCTCCTTGTTTTGGTTCCAAAGGGTATCATTGCTTGTCGTGTCCTATTTGCCAGGCATCAAATGGTTCAAAAGATGATTTTAATTCATTTCAGTTTGGCTGCTGCACTTTTGACATTTCCTGAGTAATACAGTATGTGACAGGGCTTGAAGTGAAACTTTATTCTATAAATATCCTCCCAGTTTTAGTAAAAGGGCAAGCTCCATAGGCAATTGCACTGAAAGGGCTTTGCCTTGTCCCCCACCCTTCTGTCAACCCAACACAGCGCTGAACCATCCTTGCTTTGCAGTGTGGAATTCATGGTAGTTTCAGGAGCTGGAAATAAATGGTGTGGAGAGCTTCACTTCCACAGAGGGCTGTGTGTTTCTTGTGCTTGTGCTGCTCCACGCAGCCTTGCCCAGCTGCAGGCACTGGGGAGCCAGCCTGGCAGTGTTTTCTCCTCCCTGAGTTCTTGCCTGGTCAGTGCCAGTGGTTTCCTCGTGCCCTCTGTGCTCCCTGCAGCCTGCTTTCCTTCCTGCACCTGCAGTGTGCTGTTCTCACTGCTCAGCACATCCCTTCAGCCACTGCCTCCCCTGTGTGCAGCCACTGCCTCTCTGGGCCATTTATTGTTGTTTGCCAGCAGCTGGAGTCCTGCTGGACTCTGGAATGATTCCTCCTTTTTTACAGTCACAGGCTGCTCTGTGTCAGGTCTTTGAGACCATTTCATGCTCTAGATCAAGGAATTTCTAATATTGTGTTTCTGTCTGGAATTTTACTGGGGAAAAAATCTCAAATCCTCACAGATGGCATTTACTGAAACTGCCCTTGCCTGGGGCATGGGCAGGTTGTGCATGAAGAGTGGTGCTGTGTTGGGTGGAAGCTCAGTCTGGTCACTTCTCCTTCCTGCTGTCGTTCCCTCTAATGCAGGGGTGCTGCAGCACTGCAGCCGCCTGCATTTCCTGCAGAGGCAGTGTGCAAAGGATGCTGTGGGAACTGAGAAGGCATTTGTGTCAGTCAGCAACAAGTGCAGCACAGCCTCTGCCACATCATGCCCTGGGCAGAGAAGCCATTTGGAAAAATTGTGTGTAAGGAATAACACATTACTCCTTTCCTCAGTCTAGTTAGTCCATGAAAAATCAATATGACTGATGATAGCCTTAAATGTGAAAGAATCTCAGCAGAAAGGAAAATACTTCCTTTAAACATAATAAACAGAACCCCCTGAGGTCATTTCAAACAACCAGGCAGCTAAAGGCAGGGCAAAGATGCAGAAAAATCCAGAGCACACAGCTCTTCCCTGGTCTACAGGACAATGGGTTTCACTTGCTCCTTATTTAATCTATTATGAGGAAAATGATTTTTTTTTCTGTTTGGTAAATTGCTCTGTGGTCTGTTAGCCAAGGTGGGAGGGCACAGAGTGCTGCTGAGGCACGGGGACATTGGCTGTAAGGGGCTCATGGGTGGCCTGGGGTCAGCCAGCTCTTGGGGCAGCTCTGGGCAAGGTTCCTGCCGTCCCTGGGGTGTGTGCAGGTCACTGCAGTAACCTGGGGGATGAGGAGCTGCCCCAGGGTGAGGGGGCTCACAGAGGGCCCAGGGCTGTTCTGTGCTCTGCTGGGCTGGTGCTGGGCTCTGAGCTCTGTCCCGAGTGTGTCCCGGCTCTGTCCCAAGCGTGCCCCGTCTGGCACTGGAGCTTGGGAGCCCCAAAGCTGTGGGGCTGTTTCCTGCAGAGCACAAGGGCAGGGCACTGTGGTTCTCCTGAGTGCAGCTTTGTCCCCGTGCTGTGCCTGCTCTGAAGCCATCTGGAGGTGCCAGCGTGCTGCTGGCCAAGCTGTGCTGCCACAGAGCCCCCTGGCACCACGAGCTGTGCCCAGTGTGGGCTGTCACCTGTGCCCCGTCCCTGGGCTGTGCCCCGTCCCTGGGCTGTGCCTGTGCCTGGGCTGTGCCTGTGCCTGGGCTGTCCCCAGCGTGTGCTATGCCCAGTGCCCAGGCTGTGCCCTGTGCAGGCTGGCAGGGGTTTGCAGGTGCCACTGCAGGTGGGGATGCTCACCTGCCATGGGCTAAACACTTGCGTCAGGCTGCTCCTGCCAGGGGACACCACAGCCCACGCTGCTGTCACATCTCTGGGCTTGGCACGCTGCACTCTTTGGGAAGAGATGGCAGCCTGACAGTGTCTCTTCGAAGAAAACAGAAGTATTTTAATTATATTTAGTATTAGTCCTGCATAGACACAAATGCCAGCATGATTTATATCATTTAGCAGTACGTTCCTCTCTGCTGAATTATGTGTAATTGTGTAGACATGGTCACTTTAAATATTTGATGGGTTGTGTAATGTAAGACAGAGTGCAGCCTGTAAGGCCAACAAGAAATCTGGCTGTATAACTTTTACGTAATTTTATTTCAGTAGTTCAGTAAATCATTTCAGCTGGATTTGAACATCAAAATGAGCTCATGGTTAGAAGGTAGCCTGCTGCTGTAGTTCCTGCATGGACAAGTCAGGTGCTTGGAGAGGAGCTGGAGCAGCCAGCGGAGGTGAGCTGTGCCCGTGCTGGGGCTGGCAGCTGATGAAGAATATCTGAGCTGTTTGCTGCTTCAGAGGCAGTGTGTGGGACAGGTCTGAGCTGGGGAGAAGCTTTGTGACAAGGCAGGGTTGTGTCTTCTGGAAAACACAGACTTGCCCAAAGGAGAGGTGGTTTAGTGAAGCAGGAAGGTTCCTTTGGCCACCAGTGTCATTTGCTGCTCTCTTACCTGTAGGCAGAATTTTGCTCCTGCAGCATGTTCCTCTTCCTGTCCCTGCTTATGAGAAAACAGCTGGGGACAAAGCTGCACCTCTGCCCTGGACAGTGCGTGCAGCTGGGCCTGGTGGGTGCTACTGAAATTGGCAAAATGCTCAGTGTGAAAAGGGAGTCATCCTTCTGTGAGTGGTGGCCACTGTGTTTTAGGTCAGTGTGAAAAGGGAATCATCCCTCTGTGAGTGGTGGCCACTGTGTTTTAGGTCAGTGTGAGAAGGGAACCATCCTTCTGTGAGTGGTGGCCACTGTGTTTCAGGCCATCTCCTTGCAGTCAGCAGTTCTCCACTGGCTGTGGGGCCTGATTCAGTGAGGTGCTGAATTCTTCTGCAGTGCAGAATGCACAGAGGATGCTCAGCAGCTTTGCAGGCTCTGATCTCTGACTGGCACCGTGCATGGCTCATAGCTCACCTGATTTTCATGGTCATTTGCCCTGTAAAAAAAAAAAATCTGCCATCTCTATCAAGAGACAATATTTGTGTTTATTTGCAGGATGTTAAGTCAGATGTCATCCTTGTCAGGTGCTGCCACTGCTCATGTCAGAGGTGGTTTGAATATGACTCAGTCCAGTGGGATATTTAATACCAGCCTGTCTGAAGTGCAGTGACCACAACAGCTGCTCATTTTTGCCTGGGACAACACAAAATCTCTCACTAGCACGCTTTTCATTGGAATTGTCTGGCTGAGGATTTCTGATCTCTTCTGGTTTTATCTGCATAGAAGTTTTTAGTTGCTCAGGTAGGTTGCTGCAATTGTAAAGCACCATGTATATAAAACAGCTGTCCACCCAAAGAGCCTCTGCAGGAAGCATGTAAATAGATTATAGTAAGGTTTTTAGAAAGCTCAGCTGTATCTCAGCTTAAGCTCTATTTTTTCCGTTTTCCTTTTTTATCCTTCTTTCAGGGCCATGTGTAGCATAGGAGCCTTTTGAGGCTGTTGCAGAACTAGACTGTGTCACCTCGTGTCTGCTCTGTTGACAAAACCATGTTATTGTGGGTGACCACAATGGAACTGAGTAGATCCAGGGCTTTGCATCTTGCTTTGACAAAGCGAGAGAAGATCAAACCCTCCACACTATCAAAGAAACTAATACTTTCTAGTCTACTTGAGTTGAAAAATCTGTACTCACAGGTCTTTTGGTTATTTGTGAAGCCTTTTCTAGAGGGATAAAACAGATCATAATTTGATACAATTGCAGCCTAATACTCTTTGCTTTACTGGGAGTGAATGTCCAGATTTTGTTATCAGTAGCTTTGATTTCTCTGAAATCATCAAGGCTGCTTCTGCAGAATGAGCTGTAATAGCTGAGAGCTGTAATGAGAGGAGGGCACAGGGCTGCAGAAAGCTCCTGCAGCTCAGGCTCCTGCTCTGGCCGTGCTGTTGGAGCAGCCCCTGTGACCCCAAACCCTTCACCCCAGATGAAAGCATCCCTCTGGGGCTGCTCTTCTTCCCCTTCAGCAGAGCCCTGCAGCAGCTGCTCCTGAGGCTGGGGCTTCCTGGCAGTGCAGGCTGTGCCATCTCAGTCCTGGCAGTGCAGGCTGTGCCAGCTCCACCCTGGCAGTGCAGGCTGTGCCATCTCCACCCTGGCAGTGCAGGTTGTGCCAGCTCCACCCTGGCAGTGCAGGCTGTGCCATCTCAGTCCTGGCAGTGCAGGCTGTGCCAGCTCCACCCTGGCAGTGCAGGCTGTGCCAGCTCCACCCTGGCAGTGCAGGCTGTGCCATCTCAGCCCTGGCAGTGCAGGCTGTGCCAGCTCCACCCTGGCAGTGCAGGCTGTGCCAGCTCCACCCTGGCAGTGCAGGCTGTGCCATCTCCACCCTGGCAGTGCAGGCTGTGCCAGCTCCGTCCTGGCAGTGCAGGCTGTGCCATTTGAGTCCTGGCAGTGCAGGCTGTGCCATCTCCGTCCTGGCAGTGCAGGCTGTGCCATCTCCACCCTGGCAGTGCAGGCTGTGCCATCTCCGTCCTGGCAGTGCAGGCTGTGCCATCTCCACCCTGGCAGTGCAGGCTGTGCCATCTCAGTCCTGGCAGTGCAGGCTGTGCCATCTCCACCCTGGCAGTGCAGGCTGTGCCATCTCAGCCCTGGCAGTGCAGGCTGTGCCAGCTCCACCCTGGCAGTGCAGGCTGTGCCATCTCAGCCCTGGCAGTGCCTGGGGTTTGTGCTGCTCCTTGCTCAGAGACATTTCGTGTCTCAGCACAGCCTGGGGGTTTCCCTGTGCCCTCCTCTGCTCCCACCCCACCTGTGCAGCCACTTACACCATTTCCCTCTGCCCCTTGGCCTGCTGCTCCTGCCAGGCTGCACTGCTGCTCAGTGTTGGTGAGGCCATGTACAAATGGTTCACAGTGCTTTCTTTTCCAGGAAATTCAATTTCCCTCCTCCTCACACGAGCTGCCAAATGATCCCAGCTGCTGGGAAGACTTAAAATCCAAAAAGCCTTTTGATAAGTTGCATGGGTGAAGGCCCTTTGGATTAGAGCCAAACAAATGGTGTGTTTTGGCTTGTGGACTATAGAGAAATACAGGAGACAAAGATGGCAGATAGGGGAACTGCATAAATAGAAGAGGTTTTTGGGCAGTTTTCAACTAAGGAACAGTAACTTTAAGAAGTTATGAAGGGTTGAACAAAATATTTTGCACAGCTAATTTTTTTATTTTGGGTCTGACCTTTAAACAAATCTAACAAACCTCAGAGTTGTTGCCATTTGAAATCAAAAGACAAAATATCAAATCCTAATTTTGAATGTCTTTTGTTAATTTTAATCCATACTTTTCCTTGAAAAAGTTGGTCTGAAAAATATCACCTACTACTTCTGATGCCAGGCAGCATATTTTATGAGACATTTGTGTTTTGACAAAGCAAGCTCTGTCATACAATTTGGTTTCACATATTTTTATACCAACATTTAAATGTTGGGCTTGAACTGCTCAGCTGTAAGAAAATACATTTATAATCGCCTTACAGTCATAGATTCTTGCATGCTGAAAGAATTGGTTAGAATAATTTGTAACTCTTCCAGATAATTCTAAATAGTACATGGTTTGGAAGAAAAAGGAATGGCAAACAGAAACTCAGAAAGCAGCTTTTCATCTGATCATGTGAAAGGCAGGAGCAGAGCTCCAGCAGAGCTTGCCAGTGACTGAATGCTGCTGATGGAAGGATCCCACACTTGGATTTGAACCGTTGGCCAACTGTGCTGTATAGGTGGCCAAAAGAACGAATTCTCCTTTTAGACAAAACACCTGTCCCTGCTGCCTCCAGTCCTGTGCTGCTGATTCCTCTTGGCAGCAAAAGGGATAGAACAAGTGTGCTCTATTTTAAAAAGTACTTTTGTCACTGCAGTAGTCTATTCTTACCTTCCAGATGCACCTCTTAAAGTCCTTTTCCTGACAGTCTCTGCTGCAGCCTGTGTGTGCATCCCCTCTGGCTCCCAGTGCTCCCAGCTGGGACACAGCTCTGCCTGGGGCAGAGGCTTTGGGCAGCAGGACCAGAGCAGGGTTTGGCTGGGCTCTGTGTGTGCCCTGGGCAGGCAGGGTTTGGCTGGGCTCTGTGTGTGCCCTGGGCAGAGCAGGGTTTGGCTGGGCTCTGTGTGTGCCCTGGGCAGGGCAGGAAGAGCAGGGTTTGGCTGGGCTCTGTGTGTGCCCTGGGCAGAGCAGGGTTTGGCTGGGCTCTGTGTGTGCCCTGGGCAGGGCAGGCAGAGCAGGGTTTGGCTGGGCTCTGTGTGTGCCCTGGGCAGGGCAGGAAGAGCAGGGTTTGGCTGGGCTCTGTGTGTGCCCTGGGCAGAGCAGGGTTTGGCTGGGCTCTGTGTGTGCCCTGGGCAGGGCAGGCAGAGCAGGGTTTGGCTGGGCTCTGTGTGTGCCCTGGGCAGGGCAGGCAGAGCAGGGTTTGGCTGGGCTCTGTGTGTGCCCTGGGCAGGGCAGGCAGAGCAGGGTTTGGCTGGGCTCTGTGTGTGCCCTGGGCAGAGCAGGGTTTGGCTGGGAGCTGTGTGTGCCCTGGGCAGAGCAGGGTTTGGCTGGGCTCTGTGTGTGCCCTGGGCAGGGCAGGGTTTGGCTGGGCTCTGTGTGTGCCCTGGGCAGAGCAGGGTTTGGCTGGGCTCTGTGTGTGCCCTGGGCAGGGCAGGGTTTGGCTGGGCTCTGTGTGTGCCCTGGGCAGGGCAGGGTTTGGCTGGGCTCTGTGTGTGCCCTGGGCAGGGCAGGCAGAGCAGGGTTTGGCTGGGCTCTGTGTGTGCCCTGGGCAGCAGGACCAGAGCAGGGTTTGGCTGGGCTCTGTGTGTGCCCTGGGCAGGGCAGGCAGAGCAGGGTTTGGCTGGGCTCTGTGTGTGCCCTGGGCAGGGCAGGCAGAGCAGGGTTTGGCTGGGCTCTGTGTGTGCCCTGGGCAGGGCAGGGTTTGGCTGGGCTCTGTGTGTGCCCTGGGCAGCAGGACCAGAGCAGGGTTTGGCTGGGCTCTGTGTGTGCCCTGGGCAGGGCAGGCAGAGCCTGGCACTGCTCCTGCCGGTTCCGGGCTGGGCTGGGCTGTACTGCTGGCTGGGCTGGGCAGGGCAGCCCTGGCACAAACTGAAATGGGAATGAATCTCTGTGGCACTCCAGGTGCTGGCTGAGGTCTGCACAGACCATGGGCTCCCGAGTGCTCTGTGCTGAGACCTCTCCTGTCTGAAACACGTGCAGAAAGTTGAGTGCAGTTATTTCCCTGGAAACTCCTCTGTAGGGACTGAGGCCTTGGAGCTGTGCTGCCTGTGGTACAGTAGGGGCTGGCAGGTTTTGGGATTGCTTGATCTGGACTCTTCCCATAACCATGTTTCAGTAGAAATAGCCATTGTTTCAGAAGAAAGCTGTCAACAGGCTTGTTTTAATTCCTTTGTGTGAACAAATGTTCGTGACAATCACTCACCTCCAAGATGCACAGAACATACACATATGAATGTGGCCAGAGCAAGTGAGGTAATTTATTGGAGCAGATATTCTTAGGAAAATGAGCTGATGATTTGCATGGGGCTAAAATGCTTTTCATCTTGGAGGGTGACCAGAGAAGTCGAGACCCCAGCTGGAGCTGAGCAGGAAGGACAGAAGGTAGTAGAGCTTTCTTGCTTTGTCCTTTCTTTTCCAAGCCTCAAGTCAAGATCTTAAATTCCCTCCTTTGCCTGTGTGTGCCAGGAGGAATGTAATTACTGAAGTGATAAGAACATTGATTAATGCTGCCCAGGCTGTTGATAACACCTATTTAAAAGGTGAAAGTTTTCCAGTGTGCACACTCCTGTGGTATTATATTGGAACGTGCAGTCAAGAATTCAGCATTTTCCTCATGACTCCTGGTGTGTTGAGTCATCACACGAGCTTCTGTTTGCTCTTTATTATTCATTATTCATTACGTTACTTGAAATGACTTGGAAGAAAGGGTATCAAAAGCCTCTAGCTCTTTGATTCAGTATGTTCTCTTTTCCCAAAAAAAAATATTCTATTTACTAAGCAGCGAGCATCCGCACAGTGCCAGAGCTGAGCTGGAAATAGAACAGTGACTTCACCAGCAGTTTTATAATGGAAAAACTGCAGTTAGCATAGATTTTACAATGCATGTAGAGCAGTGTGAACAGCTTTGCAATGACTGAAACTTCATAATTATATCAACATGAGGAACGAGCCAGTATTTAGATGCGGAGTCAGTTCTTTGTTGCTTTCTTCCTGGAAGTCCCAGGGCCATAAGAATTTAACAGTCTGTGAATAAATAACTGCTATTTAGCTCATCAGAGATGGTGTTGCAATTCTACTGACTCTGAATTTGCTTAAAGCTTCTAGATTTAATAGGAAAACTGCAGTTGCAACTACATAATTGTCTGGATAACTATTATTGCTTGTAATAACATTACTCACAGTTTAATACTCATGGTAATATAGAGTATACTTGATTCTGGGGCAGAGCAGTGACATATAAAAGCATCCTCTTCAGTTAAATTCTAGGAGACAGAAAATTTTTAGAATGTTGGAGGGAGCTATTACATAAGGACAAATATTTACCTAATGTAATCAAACTCCTCTTTAAATCAGAACAATAGTGGGAGTGCAGTTACTATGGTTCTGTATAATTTTGTGCTATATTTGACAGAGTTTGGCAGGACTAAAGCCACAGCTGATCATCTGATTTTGAAAGGGAAGAGAAGAATATGTTAGGTTTGCATTCCCAATCTGTCCTCAGGATGATGGCACATGCTCTCTTGCTAGCCCTGAGCAAGGAGGCACAATCCCAGTAAACAGTTACCAAAATCACCTTGCAGCACTGCAGGGCTGTGATGGTGAGTGGGTTTTGGAAGCCCCTGCCTTTGGATGCCTGCCCTCCTGCTCTGGTTTCTGCCTCAGCCTCTGTCCCCATGTCCCCCCAGGGCCAGCAGTGCTGTGGGATTGTCACCTCCTGCCCTGCCCCAGCCTGCCCAGCCCTGGTCCTGCTGGGCTGGCCTCCAGCCCCTGGGGATCTCCCAAAGTGCTCCTGAGGCTGAGCAAAGCTGGTGGGTGAAGTGTTCTCCCAGTCGCACCCTGGAAATGCTGCTTTGCTGAGCCCCAGCTGGCACTGGCCAAGGTCCTGTCCCCTGGGCTTTTCTGAGGCGCAGGAGCAGTGATGGACAGAGGGAGACACTGAAATAAGGATAAATTTCTTGGTGTGCTTTTATGGGGGGCTCTATTCATTTTTTGAATTAATCTTTTGCAGTCGGGCTAAATGTGAGTTCTGCTTCTTGCTTAGGGCTTTGAACACGAGTGTGCAGTAATTGGTAGGAGGTAATTAGCACAATGACAGTAAATCACCCAGCAGCTTGAGCCATCTGATATGGCACAGAGTCTTTGTGTGCTTCATGAGTAACCTTTCACAGACCACTGCAAAAACCAGAAGTGCAGGAGGGATACTCTAACCTTCCCTGACAGCACATGGGCTCATTTCTGCTGGTCTCTCACCTGTTTCTGTGTCACATCCTGTGTCCCCTTGCACTGGAAAGGCACAGAGGGGTTGCTGGCAGTTTGGGCAGTGACAGGGTGATGATTTATCTTGGGGGGAGCTGGCTGGGACCATCCTGAGGCAGGCTCTGTCCAGCCGCACTTTGGGGTGCTTTAGGAGCCTCTGGCAGCGTTGGCCCCTGGTGTCTGTGCCCCAGACAGGCTGGGTTCCCCCAGGGCACCTGGGCTCTCTCTCTGTGTGGGCGTTCTGCTTCCCCCCGCGCCAGCCCCCTGCCCAGGCTCTATTCTGGGCACTTTGGTTCTTCTTCGCCTAGGCTGAAGTCCTGCAGATGGTTGTAAATAGCATTGCCCCCTAACATCAGCAGCAGAACATCTGCTTGGTTTGCTGCTGTTTAGCCTGAGTGAAACAAGCTTCTGGCCTGCAATTCCTGGTGCTGGTCATTAACCCCTGTTAATGATGTGCTGTGTGGGTGCCATCTGCCCATCCAGAGGTGGGCAGTCACTGGCACATCCAGAGCTGCCCCTGTGTGCTGAGCAGTCACTGGCACATCCAGAGCTGCCCCTGTGTGCTGAGCAGTCACTCACTGACACATCCAGAGCTGCCCCTGTGTGCTGAGCAGCTCACTGACACATCCAGAGCTGCCCCTGTGTGCTGAGCAGTCACTGGCACATCCAGAGCTGCCCCTGTGTGCTGAGCAGTCACTCACTGGCACATCCAGAGCTGCCCCTGTGTGCTGAGCAGTCACTGACACATCCAGAGCTGCCCCTGTGTGCTGAGCAGGAGCTCACTGACACATCCAGAGCTGCCCCTGTGTGCTGAGCAGTCACTGACACATCCAGAGCTGCCCCTGTGTGCTGAGCAGGAGCTCACTGACACATCCAGAGCTGCCCCTGTGTGCTGAGCAGGAGCTCACTGACACATCCAGAGCTGCCCCTGTGTGCTGAGCAGTCACTGACACATCCAGAGCTGCCCCTGTGTGCTGAGCAGGAGCTCACTGGCACATGCTGGAGCAGGTCTGTGTGGGGGTCACGTTTGTACCTTGTTTGAACCTGGCATAAGGCAGGAAAGGCCACATCTCATCACTGCTCTTAGTCCAGAGAGGTTTTTGGGTTCTCAGTGTGTGACAAGTGAAACAGAGTGAACAGGCAGGGTTGGAGTGAAATTCATGGCAGTACCTAGAGCAAGTTTTGCTAGAAATAAGAGGAACATTTGTATCATCAATTTGGGAAGACCTTAATTCCGAATGGCAGTGGATTCTTCTTTAGCTGTTTTTAAAGATGAAATTTACCTTCCTGAAGATCCTCTAGAAGATCAGGTTTTATCAAGGCTCACCTTAGAGCCGTGGGAACGGAGATCAGGCCCATGAGCTGAATCTGCCTCACAGGGCACCAAGCAGGAGATTGTCAAGGTCATGCTTAGGAGAAAACCCTTTCCCTTATTCTGGTCCACAGAAAAAGCCCTCATGACAGTCATTTGTTTGGGTGCTTACGACCTCTGCTAAGGAAACATTCCGTTTAAGCTACTGAATTAACTTAAGTTACTGGAATGATTTGGTCTGCTTCAGCCTTTATAATTTTTCTTAAGATTTCGAGGTCTCTGAATGTTGTCCAAAACTCACTCTTTATAGAGGCTGGATCCACAAAAAAAAAACCCTGAGGCAGGATCCTGTTTGTAAACATAAACTTTCTCCTGGACTCCCTCCAGGACTGTTCTCTGTGATCCTTCCTCTCTGTGGAAAGCAGGCTCAAAAAGCAGCAGCGCCTTGATACGAATTCTTCTCAGCTGAAGTTTGGGAACCAGTCTGCTCAAGCTGCTAAAAGGAATCAGTGAAATAACTTCATTCAGCGTCCTAATGCCTTTCCCACTGATCTTTCCTAAATGCCAGCTTTTTCAGAAGCCTCTATTAGAGATTTTGGGTGAATTTCTCTTTAAAGATAACATTTGTCTTCATATCTAGAAGATATTGTTGGCCTAGTCAGGGAGAACCTCTTCCAAAAATGGTACCTAAAATTATCCAGTGAGATCCAACAAGAAGCAAGCTAAGCAAGCAGAAACATTTCATTTTATCTCCCCGTAAAGAATCCGTTGGGAGATTTTTCTTGGAGGCCTTGTGCAAGAACTTGTGCAGTAAGTGCTGGAGAGTGCTCCATTTCCCCTGGAAGGCAGGAACATGGAATAGAAGCTGTGTCTCAGAGCAGGGCAGTGTGGAAGGCAGTAACATGGAATAGGAGCTGTGTCTCACAGGCTGGGCAGTGTGGAAGGCAGTAACATGGAATAGGAGCTGTGTCTCAGAGCAGGGCAGTGTGGAAGGCAGGAACATGGAATAGGAGCTGTGTCTCACAGGCTGGGCAGTGTGGAAGGCAGGAACATGGAATAGGAGCTGTGTCTCACAGGCTGGGCAGTGTGGAAGGCAGGAACATGGAATAGGAGCTGTGTCTCAGAGCAGGGCAGTGTGGAAGGCAGGCACATGGAACAGAAGCTGTGTCTCAGAGCAGGGCAGTGTGGAAGGCAGGAACATGGAATAGAAGCTGTGTCTCACAGGCTGGGCAGTGTGGCTGCCCCTGGAAGGCAGAAGGAATAGAAGCTGTGTTTTAGAGGCTGGGCAGCATGGCTGCTCCTCAGCTGGGGAGCCCTGGAGAGACCCAGGCAGCTCCAGAGGGCCCATCCCAGCTCTGGCAGGAGCTGGCAGGGAGGTGCCACCTGAAGGCCTTTCTCATTGGACATCTGCTCCTGGCAGCAGCTCAGTGCTGCCCATTGTGCTGTCCCTGCTCTTCAGGGGAGAGCAGGAGTTACCTGGTTCTTGGGAGGGGTTTAAAACTGCTTTTTAAACCATCCTCTGGGGTCTCTTTTTGCCTGGCTTTTGGTTTGGGTTGTATTTTTACAAGCAGTATTTTTGAAGCGTGTTCCTATCTTAAGACACGGTTGAAATTTGCCAAAAAGGACTTCATAGGAGAAATGAAGTAACAGAGAGATGGATAGCTGGACAGTGCAAGTGTCTAATCTCTTTTTCACAGGAAAGGAGGTCACAAGAGAAAGAGCTGGTACATCTTCTGGAGCTGTGTACTGGCTCCTTGGATAGATGTCTACGTTCTTGGATTAGTCAGGATAAACCCCCAGATAATATACAGGGAAAGCAGTGAGTTGTGAAATGCAAAATTTTTCTGCAACAGGCCAATTAGTGTTTTGCTTCTGCATTATTTATAGAAGCTCAGTTGAACTTGATGGATAAATATTCCTTCTCTAGAGCCATGTTGTGTATGTACACTACCTCTGCTGCATATTGTGAAGGTCAAATTTAAAGTCTGCTCTCGAGTGAGCACTGTGCTGTGTGTTCTCTGCTCTGCTGTCACATGTGTGTACTCATTGTATTGACTTGTTTCTCTGGCAGATCCATGCTTTGCCTTTCTGGGTATGAAATGGTGTTTAATGAGTTTTGTACCAATACCTTGCCTGCAGATGACTGGGTTTAAAAATAGCCTGGCTCAGCTGTGTAAAGATGAGATACCTGAGATCATCCCTGTGCCTCAGCTGGGATTGCTGTAAATGATGGGGCAGTGCCAGTGCAGCCCAGCTGTGAATCAGAGAGTGCCCAGGGGCTCTCAGTGAAGGAGGGCAGATCCGATTTAACCTTGTCAGCCCTGCCAGTGCCGGGGTTGTGGTGCAGCTTCCCCTCTCCCCAGGGATGTGTGAGGAACCCCTCGGTGCATCCTGGTGTGTGCTGCACCCCAGCCCACCCTGCTGGCATCTCAGGGGCTTCAGGCCCCTCTCCAGCCTTTCATTCCCATTCTGCTTCCAGGGCTGGATGGCACCACGTGCCCCAGGTCACCCCAGGAGCCTGGTGGCCCTTGTGGCTCTGAGCCACACTCAGTGCCAGCTCCACATGGCCTGGAGTGCCAGGGCTCTTCTTCCCAGAGCTGTTACCTGGCAGGGAGAGCAGCCTGCAGAATGGGCTTGATGTGTTTATTTCTGCTGCCTGTCCTCTCAGTCTGCAGGACTCGTGTTTCAATGTGATTCGTGAGTTGTTAATGAAGTTGAGAAGCAGTGAGTAATTGGGATGCAGGATGGGAGTGATTAGCATTCTTCTTCAACAAAAGCTTGAGTGAAAATGTTACTTGAAGCTCATTTCCACAGTATTGTTATGCAGAACAATGGAAAGGGCCTGTCAGCTTCTGATTTGGGATGGGGAACAGTTGTTTTTAGTTTGTCTTCCAGAAGGATAAATCCAGCCCCAGGTGTCTAGGTTAGAGTCTAACCTTTAATCTACGACATGATCACAAAAGCCTTGGAATATAAAGATGTATTTTAAGAGTTTCCTTCCCCAAAAGCCTTTTTGTTGTTTTTCCTCTTTGTATTGCAGATGCTCATTTCTGGGGAAGTCTTACAACCCTGGCATCTGCTGCCAGAGATGCTGGAAACTGCGCTTTATGTCAATGGCGTTTTTTTGCAATTTGCTCAAATTAATTTCTCTGCAATTCTAAATATCTCTTCCAAGGTGTTCTGGCTAGTCCAGCTGAATGGCAGGCTCGTGCTGTCAGCCTAAGACACCTGAGAGTGCTGCCTGCTGTCTGCTGGCCACTGGGCAGAAGTCTGAGATGTTTTCCCTCCAGAATCTCTGTGCCAGTGTCCACACTGTGGGCAGGAGACAAGGGAGTGTGACTCTCACTGGATGGGAGGCTGGCAGAGCAGGCTCCAGTTCACTGAAATCTCATCCAAGCTCAGCATTGGCCCTGGCTGGAGACTCTGATCTAGAACAGGATGCTTGTTAGGCAGGTCTGCTTTAATTTCAATACAGATCCACTTATTTTATCCTACTCTGGAAACTGTGGAAGAAGAAACTTCAGAATTGTGTTAAGAAGGGATGAGACTCAGATTGCTGGGATGCTGTGTGTACATTTGCCTTGTCCTTAGACTTTTTCCTGAGTACCCACCATAGGCAGCATCAAGAGACTAAATTGGGGCTTGGTGAGTTTTTCATTTAGCCAGTACGTTTGTTCTTATGTTAAATTTGCCTTTTGTTTGTGATCACAAAATCTGATAGCAAGGAAGTTGATAGGAATTTCTTTAACTTGGAAATCTGGAACCTGGAATGAAACACCCCTTGCAGTTGTGCTGGTGAGCTGCTGGAGATCCCCTGTGGGTGATGCAGCATTAACAGCGACGTGCCAGGCAGACAAAGGAGGAGGCTGGAGCAGAATCTCAATCCGTGTGTATCTGCTGTTCCAGCAGGTTTTTAATCAATGCTTCTGGCCAGCCCCCAGCAAGCTGTTCCAGCCGGAGTGTCTGTGTGTCTGTCTGTGTGTCTGTCTGTGTGTGTGTCTGTGTGTCTGTCTGTGTGTCTGTCTGTGTGTCTGTGTGTGTGTCTGTGTGTGTGTCTGTGTGTCTGTCTGTGTGTCTGTCTGTGTGTGTGTCTGTGTGTCTGTCTGTGTGTCTGTCTGTGTGTGTGCAGGCTCCCCTGGGCTGCTGCCCAGCTGGAGCTGTGCTGCTCTGGGCAGCTGCCCTGGGCACTCACACAGGGCTCAGAGCTGGCACAGGGGGCAACTTTGGGCTCCTGAAGGTGCCCAAAAAGGGGGGGCTGCCCCAAAACGCAGCAGGTGAAGCGCCTGCTGAATGCAGCCCAAGCAGGGCTGTGCTGGGCAGTGAGGGCAGGGTGCTGGGCACGCTGCAGGGCTGCATTTCCCCCTCCCTGCCTTTCACTTGCTTCATTTCTCTGTCACAGCCAGAGGTTAGTGAGGGCTGATGGAGCATTTTGGTTGTTGGGCTGGCTTTTTGTGCACCCAGGAGTGTGGTCCCCCCCCAGCCTGGGGCCAGCTGGGTCGGTGCAGCAGCATCTGCTGCTCCTGGGCAGGGAGTGGGTGCTGGAGGAGAAGCCAGTCCTGCCCTGAGATGTTCCAGAGCCATTTCCTCTCCCCCTGCCCAGGGACAGCAGAGGTGCCTGTGGGTGTGGGCCAGCTCCAGTGAGCCCCTGGCTGTGCTCCTGTGCCTGCTGGGGCTCCTTGCAGCCCCTCTGCAGTTCCGCTTGGCAAGAGCTTCCTGGGAAAGCACACTTGGATTTTTTCACCTTCCTGGTTCATTGGAGCTGCCATGGGCTCTATGAGTTCCACAGATACTCTGTTCCTTAGTGCTCTCTGGCTGCTGCAACCCCTTTCAGTAGATTTAATTTGAGATTGGTATTTGTGAATTATATAATGGTGCTGTAATGAGAGTTGAGGGCTCATGTGTTCCTTGGTAGCATCACAGCACCAGGATTTCATGGAATGGAGAGAGAACTTGGCACCCAGATGAAAAATAATTTTACTTGCAAATTTCATTAACTCCTCGAGAAAAGCTTTTGCCTGAAGCTCTGCTCTCCTTCCTCCCACCCCGTTTGTGTCAGAGCCTCCCAGCTGAGCAGCTTTGGGCCAGGTCAGGGAAGTATGAGGGGTGTTCAGATTTAGGATGTATTTTTTTCTCTAACTGTAGTGTGAGCAGTATGAAAAACTTCCTGAATCACCAGCAGTCCTCCTAACTTGGCAGGTGATGGATGCTGTGGTGGTTTATTCTGTCTCATGCTGTTGGTTTAACATCAGACCAAGCTGACAGTGACAGGCACAGCTGGGAGTGAAGCAGTCTCTGTCTGAGCTCCTGTGGGGTGTGTGCTGTGCCCTGGCACTCTGGGGCACCGTGGCAGTGCCTGATGCCCTGGCAGTGCAGCTGGGCTGGAACTGAGAGGGACCGGCTGCTGCTGATGCCAGAGGGATGCACAGAAATAAATGGTCTCCTTAGGTTTACTGTGAATATCAGCTGGTTTTTCTCTGGGAAATACTTTCCTCTGGGTTTTTTTGTTTTTTTTTGGTTTTTGTTTTTTTTTGTTTTTTTTTTTTGTTTTTTTTTTTTTTTTTTTTTTTTTTTTTTTTTTTGCACAGTTGCCTTCACACAAACAGTCAGAATTCAATAATGAAGAAGTAATAACCCGGTTTCACAGCAAAAAGAATTTTTTACCAACTGTAGTATCCCGAAGATAAAGACATCCTGAAGTATAGCACCGTGAAGCCAGGCAAGAAAACCATCCTGGGCAATTTTTATCTAGCATGTAACTGAAGAGATACAATTTAGATATCCTTGGCATAATAAAGTAAACCCCAAAGCATCTCAAGATCATATTATTATTGAGGAAGGAAAAGATACAGGAGATAGTCCAAAAGCTGAATTCTGTTTTCCAGTGACAGGAATAAGTCTTACACTTTCTTTGAGAAGGGACCACACAAAGCAGACCAATACCTCTCATGTAGAAGAGATTAAAAAAGCCTTCCTGGCTGTATATATTTTTTTTTTTAAGCCCAAATCTTCAACCTACTCAACTGCCTTTGCTTTTGAGCTTGAAAAGGTGTCAAAACTACTATGGCAACACATAAATAATTCTCTTTCGACCACTTCAGGATAAAAAGGTTAAATGGGAGGTGATGTTTGCCTTGTTACTCCCAGCCCAGTCTACAGCAGAGGGTGAGCTCAAGATATTTCCCTTAATTTATGTAATTTACATAATGGATGTCTTGGATTACTGGATGTCGTGTTATCTCTGGGTTCCATTTGCAGTCTGGTGTTGTTCTGTGGTGCTGCTCCAGGTCTGAGTGCTGCCCAGGAGGAGCAGCCTGGAAAAGGAGTCAGTTCTGTAACAACTTCAGTGCTGTGAATTCCACAGCATTGCCTGGGAATCAGGTTAACTGAAAGGGAAGGGAATGGAGAACACCACTGGTACAGCTGACAGATCCTCAGGTGCTTTACATTTCTAATACTTCAAATATTGGTGACTTACAGTGCTCTCCTCGAGCTCTCATTCTGTGGTGAATGGGCACAATTATCTTTACTGAGTGCTTTGTTCTCCACTGAAATGCTGCAATTTTTATCTTCATTCTCATTTATTAGTTCTTCCTCTCCTTTACATCCAGAGTACATTGTTCCTGAGGTATTCTATTAGAAGCAGAGTGCAATTCAGATTCCACTCTGTGAACTGAATTTCAAGAGACACTGTGTGTAAGAGCTGTGGAGAAATGCCCTGTGTGAGGAGTTGGGAGCAGGAGTGGCAGAGCTAGAGAGCTCACCTGGCCTGCTCAGGCACTGCCTCTGGAGCTGGGGAGGAGGGGAGCACTCACATGTGAGTGGCATTTCATGGGGTGTTTCAAGGGTTGTGCTCTCCCAGCCTCCATCAAGAGCCATCCTGAGCAATGCTGCATTGCTCCTCTGGGAGGATATTTCCCTGGGAGATGGCTTATAGCTGATTTGATGGTAAACATCCATGGCACACTCCTGCTTCAGCTCCAGTTTTGGCTCCACATCAGGAACAGCAAGGGATTTTTTTTTTCTGGGAAGCAAATTTCCGCTTCATACAATTGATCCTGTATTTTATAGTAGCTAATCTTTGTCTCTTTCATTTTTTAAAAGAGTTTCCAAATGTTTTTCTGTGCCGATTGGATTTAATTTTTAACTTGGCATTAGAACTGCTAATAATGACAGTTCTTTGTAGGATAATTTTAATTTTTAATACTGCAGTTATTTTTAACTTGGAGACATGTAGCAGATTTCATCTTTCATCTCTATATAGGCTCTTTTTGCAGGAGAAGCTTCTCAGCAAACCCTAATTCTTCATTATTTTAGCAGAGTTAAAGGAAGCAACACCTGTAAAGCTGTTTAATGTCAGATCCCACATAATGTTTTCCTTATTTAGCAAGTGCTCTTGGCTGTGCCCATCTTTGAGCCTCTGAGAGCTTGGTGAAATCCAAGAACTGGGTCTGTTAGTTGGAGATCCACAGACCTCTGACAAAGCCAAAATAAGCCCCTAAATCAACCTACAGTCCTTGGGAGGTTTTGGGGAAAGCACTTGAGAGGCTTCAGCACTTGGTCCCAGAGCCTTTCTTTGTCATTTCTGATGTCTTTGGCCCTGCAGGTGAGCAGGGTGAGAGCCAGGGCTGGGGCTGCTGTGCCCTGAGCAGGGCAGAGGGAGCAGGAAGGGAGCAGTTCCTGCCAGCAGGAATTGCAGAGGGCAGAGGTGTCCCCTGGCAGGGAAGCACAGAGTTCTGCTTTATCTGCAGTGGGAACTGGGGCGAGCAGTGGCCCCAGGGTCCCACTCTGGCTATGGGGGGATCCACGTTCTCATGAGAATTTACTCCTTTAGGGTGTGTGCTCCTGGATTCCTTGGGATCCTGTCCAGCCTCTGACCCAGCACTGTCCTGCAGACATGGCCAGCACCAAGCCTGCCTGGGGTTCTGTTTCATTGCCCATTGCTGTTCTCCATGAAACACAGAGTGGTTTCTGCTGCTTCACCTTCCCAGGCTGCCTGTGAGCACCTTCTCCCAGCACAGCTCCTGAAGGAAATGTGCAATTGGAACTTCCTCCCGTTCCTGTGCAGAACCTCCAACTCAGAGGTGGCAGTTTGTGTGCAGAACCTCCTGCTCAGAGGTGGCAGTTTGTGTGCAGAGCCTCCTGCTCAGAGGTGGCAGTTTGTGTGCAGAACCTCCAGCTCAGAGGTGGCAGTTTGTGTGCAGAACCTCCTGCTCAGAGGTGGCAGTTCCTGTGCAGAGCCTCCTGCTCAGAGGTGGCAGTTCCTGTGCAGAGCCTCCTGCTCAGAGGTGGCAGGTCAGGGCTGATCTCCCCCTTCCACTCATACTCTGTGTCACAGCTGCTGCTCCTGTAACACACCCTTCTCTGGCTCTTTGGGATGAGGCTTTTGTTGTTTCTCCACTGTTTTTAAACAGTTGTGCGTATTTGTGCTGGTTTTGTGAATGATGTAAGTACCTGTCAGAGAAATCACTGTGCTGAGCAGCAAACTTCCCACTCATCTGCAGCACACTGGGAGTGGGAACAAATCATCTGGCTGCTGGGGAGGAGCTGGCAGAGTTTGGGAAGGCGTCGGACAAACAGTGCAGCCGTAGCCGTGCTTGCCATGCTGGAAGGAGGATTGAGCTGCTCCCAGAAACACAGCTCAGCCCTGTGCTTGTCACAGAAACACAGCTCAGCCCTGTGCTTGTCACAGTCCTGGTTACAACCTGCCTCAGCTGCAAGGATTTGTTGGCAGTTTTTTGGTTTGCAGCTATTAAGCCACAAACTGGTGACCATGTCACAGAGCAGCCCAAAGTGCTCCTTCCAGTCCAGCACCAATAATAAAATGACATTAAACATTCATGTGGGTGCCTCACTGGTGAGCAGAGAGAGATGCACCAGTGTATTACGTTTTAATTCCTGATTAAGACTTTAAGAGGATGTCTTGTTCTATTATCTATGCAAATTGGCAGCAATGATGGCAGTAAATCAGAAAAGAAGACTTAAAATAAACGGCATCACTCGACTTGATGCACGATTGATTTCTCACTCTCATCAAATCCCTGAGTGCTTTGTGGTTTTTCTTACTGTGACAGGATTATTTCCCTTGATCTATGCTTTTGAGTGGTCTGGATTTGTTTTTATTTTTCTAAAATTGTGGGTGTGCTTGGTGAAGTTTGTAATTAGGAGGGGATATGCTGATCCAGGCAAATAGATGGGCCCATCCGAATTAGGTTTTAGAGAGGAGTAAGGGGTTTGGTTTGGTTTTGTTGGCTTTTTGGATTTTGGTTTTAGGGGGTTTTTTTGGGGTTTTTTTTTTTTTTTTTTTTTTTTTTTTTTTTTTTTGTTTGTTTGTTGTTTTTTTTCCTGTGGTGTTAGTTTGGTTTTTCGTGGTTTATATTAGTTCATTTTGCAAGAAGTGGTGTCACTTCTGAGACATTCCTTGCAATATTCTGCCTTCTTTTGTTGCTTGAACCCCTTGGGCTGGAGTAAAATATGGATTATTAAAATTAAATTAATGTTGAAAGTAGTGACATCAGAGTGATCTTCTGTCTTGGGCTCTTAAGAAGAGAGATGACTGTTCTTTTAGAATGCATTTATTTCTTCTCTGAGATACTAGATCATTTTGTAGAATAACTTGAAGTGTTTTGTAGTGACAGCAGAACTTGATACTCGCTAATAAGTTAATGACATTGAAAAGAATATATTAAGTGCAGAGACATATTTGTCTGCTATTAATATTAGTGGGAGCAGAATTTGGTTCATAATTCATAATATGGATTGATGTCCTCATAATATATAAATAATAAAAGAGCTGTTAATATATTTCAAATGAGTGAATGCTGATAATACCCAGAGCTAACTCACCGTGTCATTGCTGCTCATATTTTATCTTGAGAACAAACTTGCATGAGCTTTTGAGA
Organism: Diglossa brunneiventris; assembly: GCA_019023105.1. Taxonomy (NCBI): domain Eukaryota; kingdom Metazoa; phylum Chordata; class Aves; order Passeriformes; family Thraupidae; genus Diglossa; species Diglossa brunneiventris. Next base: position 680,668 of record CM032357.1, on the reverse strand, counting down.
TCAATTGATCCTCCTGGCTGTGGCTGGTCTTTAACCCCAGCCAGCGGCTGAGCCTCACTCCCTGCCATGGCATGAGGAAGAGAACTGGAGGGTGAAAGTGAGAAAAGTTTGGGGTTGAGATAAAGGCAGCTCAATAGCTAAAGCAAAAGCCAAAGCAAAGCAAGGAAATCCTTTTCAGTTCCTGTGGGTGGGCAGGTTCAGCATCCCAGGGGGAGCAGGGCTCCAGCACAGTCACAGTGCTTGGTACCTGCTGGACACGGTCTGGGCTGTCCCTGTCCAGCTGTGCTGGCTGTGTCCCCTCCCTGGGCAGCACAAACGGCCTTGGCTCTGGGTGAGCACTGCCCAGGGACAGCAAACCATCCCTGAGTTACCAACACTGCCAGCACAAACCCCAGCCCAGCCCTGGAGCAGCCAGAAGTGCCTTCAGCCCAGGCAGAGCCAGCACAGCTCATCCTCAGCAGCTTTTGTACCCTGACAGGCTCTGGGCAGCTTTTATAGCACAACTTTTGTACCCTGACAGAGGAAATACAAGTCTGTGATTTTGCTGATGCCTCCCGTGGTAAGAGGAGTCCTGCTGGCAGCAGCTGAGGGTCTGTGCTGGTGGAGCATTCCAGCTGGTGGTGGTAGCTCCTGAAGCCACGGGACTGAGCCCTTGCCCAGGGTTTGCTAAGCCAGACCTTGGTCCCTGGGTGTCCTGCCTTTGCTCATACCTGTGCTGGGGCTGTGAGAGCTCTGCTGGGTTCTCCTGTGTGTGAGGCTGGATAATGTTCATCCACAGCAATTTCCACTGAAGCCTTTACCCAGGATTTGTCTGAATAATTTTCAGTCATATGGTGTCTCTGATTTTCTCACTTAATGAATTCAATTTTTGATCTACTGAAATTTTGCTCAGTTTCATGGAGTTCTCTGTAGGATTAAAGATAAACTCATTGAGATAAGAGTTGTGATGTAAGGAGCTCATGTTCTGTATTTTTGTGTTACACTTTTCCAACTTGTCAAAGGCAAAGAAGGGGTTTGTTCTCCTGGAGTGGGGAGAGAGCCCAGTATGGGTTTGGCACCTTATGTATGGGTGCAGTAAATAACTGTGCCTGGGAAAGGCAGAAGGGAGCAGTGGGATTGCAGTGGATGGGAGGAGAGGGATGGGGGCACCAAGGCAGCTGGTGGGATAACGTGGATGTGTGGAGCAGTTGATGAATCTCTGGGATGTTAATGATGGACTGAGCTGCACCAATACATCATGGAACTTCCATGAGTGAGTGCCTTAGCTTTAGAATTTATTTTTTATATTGGACAAGCAAGGAGAGGGTAGAAGTGTGCTCATGTGAGTGAGTCAAGGGACTTCAGGGGAGAGAAGGAAAGAAATGAGGCATCTTGAAGAGAGTTTGTGTAAAGAAAATGTGGGGCTGTGTTGGACCATTACAGCCAGCAGTGAAGGACTGCTGCACTAACTCTTCCAGTAACTAAAAGAAATCTTTCCTGGGAGCATTAGGGGAATGTGGGAATCCTCTCTCAGACGTGCTTGTTGTGCCCTGCTTGTGAAACACATAGAATATATTTCTGTCCAGCAGAACAGTCCATTCCAGACCCCAGGGACACGAGCTCTGCTTCTGCACAGCCAGTGGGCAGCTTCCCAGTGGGGAAAGGTGGCTTCAATCCTGAGTGGCGTCTAAAATCAAGAGTCTTGTTGCCTTCCGTGCAAGTAGGATTATGGCTTCAGTGCCACGGGGGTGTGAGCTTAATGAAATGCTCTGCTTTTGGTGCTGCTTCCAGCCTGAGATGCCACAATGAAAGGAGCACGGGTTCCTTTTCAGCATCCAGAGCAATTAAAAAGAATTCAAGTAATGGAAGCTCAATTTGGTTCTTTAATTCATTTAAAGTGTTTCTTTAAAGTGATTTCAGTATTGGAAGTTATTGGACTGTAAAAGAGACCAACTGCTTTAGCTGACTTCTGGGAAGTAATTCCACACCACCTGCTGTGCTCTCATAAAACCAGGTCTGTTCTCTGAGAGCGAGGTGGGAGCTACCAGGTGCAGTGAAAGCCTAATTGCTGAGCATGCACAAAGTCTGCAACGAGCTTTTACGTATTTACAAGCAATTGACTGACTTAAATTAATGAAATCTTAATGAACAGCAATTTCACGGATTAGGACAGATTTTCATTTCAGTGCTCTTGGTGTGGGAATCAAGGCACGTGTGAGGTTTTTGGTTTTTTTAAAGGCTAGAACATTTCTTTTGGTAAACCAGTGAAAGCCTGCTTTAGACACAAACGAGCAGAAATGGGGTCATTTTGGTGAAGGAGGATGTTCTGTGGGTTCACACATCCTGCTTGCTTCACTTGCACATTCTCAGTGCCACAAGGACTTTTTCTTGTACAGGTGTTAGAGTTTGTAGAGTTTGGGCCTTTCCACAGGCTCCCAGAGTATGGGAGTGCCACTGGCTGTAAGTTTAAGGAAAAATACTCCTTTTTTTTCTGCTTTATTTGACAGGAAGCCTTGTAACCTTAACTAATTTCCATGGGAAACAATTTTATGTCAGAGTAGAACTGAACTGAGGGTCACATTTTGTTCCTGCTCTGAGGTACCGCGAAATCCAAATGGAGGGAAGGCAACAGGGTTGCATTGTTAAAAACCAGTGAGTCCATCTTCTGAGCAGAGCAGGAAGATGTCACATTGTCACAGGTGTTCCTGTGCAGGGTGGTGGCTCCTGGCCGTGGTGTCCCCTCGCAGAGCTCCCTGGAGCTGCTGGGCTCCCCTTTGGCTCTTGTGCTTCACACGCATAAAACCAGTCTGCTGCCTTTGTCTTCCCAGAAATGCAGCACAGCACTGAGAAGGGGGCTTGTTCTCACAAGAATTGTCTTGACAATGATGAGAATTTAGGAAGGGTTGTAAAGACAAGGAGAAAACATAGAAATGTGCCCAGTAAGCAGAATTCCTGGATCTTTTAATCTGCCACTTCACTGCTCTACCCTGTCATTGTCTGTTAATACTTTCTGTTTTGACTTTAAATGAAACTTTAGCATAGAGCTGAATACATAATTGCATTTATTTTTTTGGCTCTGTGCTTGATCTAAAATAGCACATAAAAACAAAATAGATATGCTCTGAAATGAAAATTTATCAGCATGTCTCACTGACAAGAATATATCTTTTTAACTCAAACCAAAAATAAAAATAAAAAACCTTTGAAGCATCTATCCTCTTGAAATGAGTTAATTGCTAGAGAATCATGATTCATAAAACAAGAACACATCTGGGACGTAGCACTTTTTCCCAGTGGTTCCTGCATGAGCTGATGAACCTCAGATTGTGGATTTGAACTCATTTCCCTTTTCAGCCTGAGGGAATTTAAATGCTTTTCTCCTGCATCCCTGGAAAGTATCTGGCTGCTGAGCACTGGAGTCAGTGTGGGCTCAGCTCATTACTCAAGGAAATAAGGCAGTGCCAGGGGAGAGGTGGAAAATGCCCCTCTGGAGCCCAGGGAGCCCTGGCACCGTCCTGGGCACGGAGGGCTGGGGTCAGAGCCCAGGGCAGGTGAGAGGGGGTGTCCTGGGCAGGGGCACAGGTGGGTGGGGGTGTCCCAGGCTGTGGGCAGGTGAGTGGCAGTGCCACGAGCATTTGTTGGTATTAAATAACATCCAGGAGGTTACTCCTTTCCTTGCAGGGCAGTTTCACAGAGCTTGCTGTGGTCATGTGGACACAGGGGTTTATGTGGACATGGGGTTTGGGGTTTATGTGGACACGGGGGTTTGGGGTTTATGTGGACACGGGGGTTTATGTGGACACGGGGGTTTATGTGGACACGGGGGTTTATGTGGACACGGGGGTTTGGGGGTTTATGTGGACACGGGGGTTTATGTGGACACGGGGGTTTATGTGGACACGGGGGTTTGGGGTTTATGTGGACATTTGGTTTGAGCCTGATACCCCCCCCCCCCCCCCCCAGGGAGCTGTGCTGCTCTGAGCCCCCGTGCTCAGCTTGGTGCATCTTCGTGCAGATGTTCTCCCAGAGCTGTGGCACCCAGGACACCTTGGCCTGCAGGTAAATAAACCATCTGTCAGGCCACTCAGGACACTGCTCTGAAGGTCTCATGCAAAGCTGGAGCCTCAGCACAGCCCCCTCCCAGCTGGCCAGTGAGGGTGCCCAGTTCTGAGTCAGAAATGCCATTTCTGGTTCCCCCTGTCAGAAGAATCCCAGATCTTTCAGTCTGAACGTAGCACAATCAGGGTATTTTGTATTTTGAGCACTTCAGAGTTAACCCTGAGGAAAAGCAGTGCTCACTGGGAAAGTTTGGGTAGCTCATGTCAACTGGGATTTAACAGAGGCAAGCTGAGGATGTTTTTATGTAAAGGTGGAAAAAGTTGTGAGCTGGAAGAGAAAACTGAGCATCTCAGGGTTTTTCAGGAATGTTCAGGCGAACATTCAGCCTGTTATAGACACTAGAAAAAAACCAAGGAAACAGTGAAGACTTATTTTATTTGTATTTGTATTGGTTTTTTTTTCTGAGATCTACTCTTTTTCAGAGAGAAATGCCATGATTTTAACTGTTATCTAGCATTTTCTGTGTAGTTAGTTAATTCATAATAAAGCCTAATTTATACACAGATAATAGCTTGCAGGCTTGCTTTCCTCTCTTTCATTCTCACTGAACAGTAAAGCTGGGTGTTTTTTATGTTCCTTAGCTAAATCCTCTCTAATCAATATATCCTGCAAATCACCTGGCTCATTTTATCTGGGAGTCGTTTGAGGGGGATAAACTCCAAAGCTGTGCTTTGAGATGAACCATGCACTGAGTAATATTTCAAACAAGCAAATGGATTAGGGCTTTTCACATACTTTGCTGCTTGGTTATTTAAAGTGCTACGTCCTGCTGCAGGTTTGTTCCAAGCCTTGTTTTGCTCCTGCAGCCCTGACATCCTGCCCTCACCTGCTTGGTTTTGCTGCTGTTTGGGATTCTGTGTTTGCAGCACAGGTCGTGTGTGCCTGTCCCAGGCCCTGGGTGCTGGCAGGGCACAGGGCACAGGGTTTTTGTGATTTTGGGGACCCTGCAGCTCCTGGAGCAGCATTCCAGCATCCTGCAGCCCTGCAGGGCCCTTGGTGGTCAGTGGCTGGCACTGCCACTCCATAGGCAGCTGTGAAATTGTCTTGTTGGGTCTGCCCTGAGCTGCTTTGCTGCTGTTCACTTCCTAAAGCACTTGGTGGGACAGGAATGTGTGACCCTTTCCTTTGGTGGGACAGGGATTGTGTGACCCTTTCCTTTGGTGGGACAGGAATTGTGTGACCCTTTCCTTTGGTGGGACAGGGATTGTGTGACCCTTTCCTTTGGTGGGACAAGGATTGTGTGACCCTTTCCTTTGGTGGGACAAGGATTGTGTGACCCTTTCCTTTGGTGGGACAGGGATTGTGTGACCCTTTCCTTTGGTGGGACAGGGACTGTGTGACCCTTTCCTTTGGTGGGACAGGAATGTGTGACCCTTTCCTTTGGTGGGACAGGGATTGTGTGACCCTTTCCTTTGGTGGGACAGGGATTGTGTGACTCTTTCCTTTGGTGGGACAGGGATTGTGTGACCCTTTCCTTTGGTGGGACAGGGATTGTGTGACTCTTTCCGTGGGCTCTCTGGAGATGCTCAGGAGCTCTGAAACTGTCTGCATTCAGTCGAGGTGATCACTTTTTATCAAACCTCTGAGCTACTTCTGCTTAAATATAAAGTGCTGGAAATCAGCCTGAGTGCTGATGCCCCCACATTTCTCTGTGCTTGTACTGGCTGTGGGCAGGAAGGCAGAATTAACTCTGTGCCTTTCTTTCATTATGTGTGACAAAGAAGGCAATTTATTGTTAAACTGGTGAGGGAATTTCCTGAGGTTAGGTGTAGGAAGTGGAGAGCAAAGCAATCTTGTACAACTCAATCAAGAATTCATTCAGACTCAGGAGCTGTGATTTTGGGGTGTGTTACTGCTGGGCAGAGGAGAGCTTTAGATTAGGGAAAACATACATCTTGGTTCTGTGTTAGAGTGAAGTGCTCAGGGAGTTCCTTGGCTTTGTCAGCATTCAGTTGCTCACTGAAATTTAAAAACCTGTGAGGAAATGTTTCCCTATTGAGTGTACAAATGGTGTGGGGCATGAGCTGGACCTGCAGGCTGGGTGCAGCACTGCCCTGCTCTGGGTCCTGAGCTCCACGTCACAGGTGGAGTGTCCTCACCTCACCTGAGCTCCACGTCACACCTGCAGGGCTAGGAAACTTCCTAATGCAGTTTCCATTTTGAGCATTGCTGCCAGCATGACAAGCTTTTCATCTTTGAGAACTTCCTGGGAAAGCTTCCTCAAATCACACAGACCATGCTCTGCAACATCTGCTGCTTTTTAGGACCCTTACTTACCCAATAACCTCTTCCTAGCAGCAGTTTATCTTTGTGGCCCATAGCAGAAGTCAGAGTGCACAGGTGTGCCCCAAGAGCCCAAGGAAGGTTTCTGCAGCAAGTGGAGGCCCTGGGGAGCAGCTGGAGCTGCTGCCTGGTTTGAGGTGAACAATTCTCCCTCTGCTCGTGGTGCTGAGCTGAACATCCATCCCTTGGTGCACACACACAGAGCTTCCCTCCTCACCTTGTCTGGCTCCCAGGCTGTGTCCTGCACTGAGCTCCCTGTGCAAACACTCCTGCCTGGGTGTGTGGATGCAGGGATGTGACAGCCAGTGGTTAATTATAAATGAAAGAAAATCCCCTTTAAGCCGTGCCAGTCCGTTCAAGTGATCCAGATTTGTCTGATAGCCTGTGTGATCATGCTTCAGTTAACTCTGTCACACTGCATTTTCTGTGCTTGGCAATCTCACCAATGTTCAACTCATGTTCATTGTTTTTGACAGTGAATTTTGTTGTAAACCTTTGAAGTGGTCAGAAATGATAAACTAAAAAAACCCAAAACCTGTTTTCTTCAGCCTTTCTGCTAGATCTTTGAAATATTGAGTATAGTATTGATGGAGATTTTCTTTGGAATATGAAAAGGGCTTCCATGGGTCATGCAGTCAGCAAATGACTTGTGATTGTAACAGGCAGTGATAGACTCTAATTAGATACCAGTGCTATCAAATCGTTCGAAAATCAACAGATGGGGAGGGAATGGCTGCTGTTCTTAGACTAGGACTCTAGAGAGAATAAAATTCTAGACCAGGTTTGGATTGATTTGTAGAGCCATGGGAGTATCCACAGACCAGGGGGCACAGGACTGACTGCCAGAGGCAGATCTGGCAGCAGGTGCCCAAACCCCTGTGGCTGGGGGCAGATGTGGCTCTGAAGTGCTGTTAGAACATTTACAGACCAGCAGGGCACTCTGAGTGCAGGGCTGGGTGAGACATGCTGGCTTTGGCTTGCCTGAGACCCTGCCCTGTGTGCTCCCAAGCTGGCTGCAGTGGGGCTGCTCCTGTGCAGCAGAGGAGCCTCAGAAACCACCTGGGCAGGGAACATTTCTGTGCCTGGGATTCACTGCAGGGAGCGTGGCACAGAGCAGGGCAGCGTGGGGCTCTCACCTGGCGAGGGCTGGCAGTTCCCATCCCCTTGGCTGTGTGTGCTTCTCCATGCTGATGGTGGCGTGCAGTGCTGAGCCCTGGGTGCGGTGTGCAGTGCCCAGGGGCTCTCCAGGGGCTCTGCTCAATCTCCTGGAGGTTTCACACTGAGGAGGGCTGGCTGTTTGCCCCATTTTCGCTGTGTTTAGTCTCCATGCTGTGATGGAGATGTGCAGTGCTGAGCCCTGCCCCATTGGGTGGGGAGGGGGAGCTCCTGGACCCCTGGCATGGAGCCCAGTGTGGGACAGAGCTGGGCAGGAGCTGCTGCAGCTCTGGGGCCCCTGGCAGGGCAGGAGCCAGCCTGGCACCTGCTGCAGCCCTGGGTGCCCCTGGCAGGGCAGGAGCCAGCCTGGCACCTGCTGCAGCCCTGGGTGCCCCTGGCAGGGCAGGAGCCAGCCTGGCACCTGCTGCAGCCCTGGGTGCCCCTGGCAGGGCGGAGCCAGCCTGGCACCTGCTGCAGCCCTGGGTGCCCCTGGCAGGGCGGGAGCCAGCCTGGCACCTGCTGCAGCCCTGGGTGCCCCTGGCAGGGCGGGAGCCAGCCTGGCACCTGCTGCAGCCCTGGGTGCCCCTGGCAGGGCAGGAGCCAGCCTGGCACCTGCTGCAGCATGGTCCCTGCCTGCCAGGGCACTTGCTGGGCTACTGGGGCTGCAGCTGTGGGGTCAGGCTGCAGACCCTCCTCATCCTCAGTGATTGTGGCTGCAGCTGCTCTTGGTCTTGGCATGTGCAAGGCTCCTCTCCAGGCAGAGATGTGTCACTATCACTGCCTTTAACTGCTTACTGGAAAAATATAAAGATTCAGTGTTTAAATATATTTTAATTTGTTAATCTTTATTATGCTGGAGCTAGAAATCTCTGAGGAGATAATTGGAGAAAATAGTAATTGCAGGGCTTGCTCATGCTAGTGTCTTTTCCCATAAGTATGATATGTTATGGCAGTGTGTCTGAGGTATTATTTTAATTGGTCTGGTGCAGACCTTCCCAAGATGAATGATTTATCTTTCTTACTTCATTTCTACTTCATTACTTCATTTGCTGCCTGTCATAAAAGAGGAGACAAGGAGGCCAGTGTCTGTGTGGGGGATGCAGGGACCTGTGCCTTTTGTAAATCATCCTGATAGTGGTGCCCATTTTTGTCTGTGATCTGAGCTACAAAGGAAATTGCTGCTCAGCTTCTGATGCAACAGAACACGGTGTGATAGAGAAGCAGGAAAATCCATCCTGGAAATAATGGGGACAAAAGTTGTGCAACATCAGTGGCTGTAACTTTTGGGAGCGTAGGAGATAAAAACTAAAAATGGTACCTTGTTCCTCCACTTCTTCCCTTCGTGTAAACTCATGCCCTAGGCAATAACAAATAATGAAAATAACAGTGAAGCAAGAAGTGCTGTACAACAAGGCACCTCTTTAGTTTTTACCCTTTCTCTGTCTTGCTGAGAGTACAGGCAAAGCACTGCTTTTCCTTTCGAGTGGCACTAAAAGCATTTCAGATTCACTGCAGTTCATTGGCCGGGCTTTCTGCATTCCAGAGCTTGAACAATTTGGGAGAGCAGTTCCTAAGCAGACTGAGGGTTTTATTCTTGGGCAGAGAAGGTCTTGGGAAGCAGAGCAGAAGGCAGAACGTGCTGTGGATCTGCTGCCTGTGGTGTTTGTCTTCCTGCTCTACACAGACCAGATTAGGCTGCCTCCTTTCTCCTGCCATTCAGAGTCACATCCAGCATCCTCAAGGACTGCAGTTTTTCTCCTGTCAGGTGTATGGACTCTGAAAACAACAAGAATTGGTTGGACCCTGCTCTGCCTGTGCCAGCAGTGCTGGTGATGTTCCAGCTGGAAAGGCTCCTGGACCAGCAGGGTCAGTCTTTCCTTCTTGTGTTCTTTGTTCCAATCTTTTTTTTCTCTGTTTTTTTTAGTTCCTTTTGACAAAGCTGTCAAAATTCATGATGTTCTGATTCTCTACAAGTTTGCTGTACAAGTTAGCTTGCAAATTGAAACATGAATTCCTTCCTTGCTGTTCCTTGGTGCCATTTGTGTACAAGGATCTGCAGAAGTGCCTTGGCTTACCCTGCAGGCAGTGATTTCTGTGAGCTCACAGCTGTGTGTCAGGAGTGACCTCCTGTGCTGCTGTCCATCTCACTCACTGCCAGCACTGCCATCGTTCCCTGCTCAGCCACAGGCAGATCCTGGCTCTGGTAATGCCTGACATTGATTGTGTTTGCGTGGCAAACTGCATCCAGAGCAGAGCCAGGCTGATGGCTGAGGGCTGGCAGAGAGGGTTCACACTCGCAGGCTGAGGAGGAGGAGGGAGAGGGTTCTTTTTGTGTGATTCTGTGAGCTCCAAGCAATCCCATCTGGGGGAGGTGAAGAGTGCCCTAATTTCAACTCAGATATCACAGGTGAAACCTCAGACAGAAGAGCTAAACTGGGACTTCCCAGAAGGGAAAAAACTTCTGTGGCAAGTGCAGAGGGGTTGAATCATGCATTCAAACCTTGGGCCTGGCTGCTGTGTCCAGGGCACGGCAGGAGCAGCTGTGCCCAGCTGTGGGGATCAGGCTGCACACGCAGAGCAGGCGTGGTTTGCACAGTGCTGCAGCCAGTCCTGTCTGCTGTCTCAGCCTGTGGCTGCTGCCCAGCTGTGGCTGCACATCTGCCTGCCACGCCTGGCCCTGGCACTGGCCCTGCCCTGGCCCTTGGCACTGGCCCTGCACACAGAAGGTGTTTTTTGCCTGGGTTCCGTGGCCTCCTGTAGGCCACATGACATTTCAGTGGCTCTTCAGGAACTTGAAATGTTGCATATTTTCCTAAAAACCTGATCCTCTGATTCTTGCTGTTCTCATGGGAGCAGGATCATAGCAGCATTCCAGAAGCTCTCATTATATTTTTACAGACATTTTCTATCTCCTGCTCCAGTTGTAATTGTGCCATTTCTTTTTCCTGAGAGCACTTTTGGCACTGTTTGCTGAAGGTGAACTTGCAAATCAGTAACGTCTTGGAAGAAAATCTGCCATTTACTGTGCAGCAAATGCCTTGTTCAAAAGCATCTTCAGGCTCAGCGTGGGGATGACATTGCACGACTAAAGGCCTCAGCTAGCTGACCTTTAGCATCCCTCCAAAAATAGATCCTTTCAAAGCTGGCTCTCTTTCCATGGCAGTTGGGGTTGTGCAACGGGTCTTCATTACCCCTGGCACTTTCTCAGTGCAGCATGTGAAACCTGACAGGTTTGCACCGTGCTCTGTAACAGCCTGCATTGCTCCTGGAAGGGCTTCTGCTGCCTTATACTTTTAAATGTCCTTAAATAAAAGAAGTATTCAGCACAAAACCAATGCCCGTGCACTTTAAAGATGCCCACACTTTTTTTTTAATGCCAGTCAAGCAAAGTTTTAACTCTGTGTTTGGTTCAGCTTAATATTAATGAGAGCAGTTCAGAACTAATGTTTCATTACCATCAGTGCTTATGGCCTATTGTGACAGGATTGAGAGCCCTCAGGTTGGCAAGGATTATTTAATTAACTGACTGAAGTGTGAGTTCACTTTGATGGAACTTCAACTGGGGCTTCTTTCCTGTTCTGTAGGTTTTACCTAATGGCTCTTAAACCAGTAAATGTGTGAGACTTGGGTTTGTATCTAATGATAAAATATATTGTTCTTTTTTATGACCATCTTGAGGGGGAAGGAAAAAAATCCCAACAGAACAGCAGGAGTCATACACTTGGAAAAGAAAAGAAACCTTCTGCTTTTGGCTTTTGTGTAAACAGTGCATCAACAGTGATGAGAGAGTTTGGGAGTGGGAGCTGTGATTGATGCTTCAATGTAAGTGGAAAAATAATTCCAAACAATGTAATTCCTTTTAATTCTTACTGAAAATGACATTCTCCTCTTCCACCTTCCTCTTAGCAGATTTCAAGACTGAAACAGCTCTAGAGCTTTTGGGGACTGGTCTAGATAATCTTTAAATGTCCATTCCAACCCAAACCATTCTGTGGTTATATGACTGTCCTGTGTGACATTTTTCACTTACTGCATATCTCATGATACTCCAGATATTGCAATAAATGCATTTGCATAAAAGATTTATTGTGGGTCTCAGCACTGCACTTGTGGTGGCAGGCACATACCGTATTTATACTTTGTATTATTCCAGTTAATGCATGGAGTGTAAAAAAGGCTGGAAAGGCAATAAGAAATGAAAACAAGAAGATATTTTTAGGAAAACATCCTTCAGTCTCACAGCAGGACTGTCTTTGTTTGTCAGTCTTCTTGGGGAATTCTGCAAAGTGCCGTTCAAGTGCAGTTCAGAGTCCATGGCTGCTGTTCACATTCTGTCTCAGCAGCTGGAGTTGCTGTAATTGCAATTTCCATACTGTGTCTATTCAGAATCAATTAATGGTGTTTTGTTTCAGTGGAAGAGGAATAATGTTCTGCTTCCTGATGGTGTGTGCTGGAGGACACAGGTCTGGGATGGGCTGTGCAGGGCTGAGGCATCCCAGGTGTTTGGGGGCAGGAGCTTTGTTGGGTTCAGGTTTTGGGACAGGAGCTTTGTGGGTTTTGGGACAGGAGCTTTGTTGGGTTCAGGTTTTGGGACAGGAGCTTTGTTGGGTTTGGAGCAGGAGCTCAGAGCTGGGTTTGCAGAGTGAGAAGGGTGTGCAGGAGCAGGGCTGGGCTGCCCAGCCCCAGAGAGCCCTGCTGGGCTGAGCAGCCCCTCCTGCAGCACAGCCCAGACACTGATGATCTCTTTGGCAGTTCTGGTTTTTATCTCAGCCATGTGCCATGCAGCTTCAATCATTATTTTATTTATGTCTTACCTCTGCGTTGCTTTCCAAGCTGCAGTGAAAATTTTCTCTTCCTTTACGGCTCTGTCATTGCCATTTTGGTGTTCTGGGTTTTATTTGCACAGGGGAGATCCATGAAAGTCACTGGCAGTGCCATTTATATCCCCAGTTCAGAAATTACAGTACAGGTACACCCTGTGCCTTCATCACAGCATAGGTCAGAGAGGAGAACTTTGCCATTGTATCTTTCACTCTTTAATTACGATAGCACCTATTTAATGCAATTTTTTTTACCCTTTGTTGTTGCATTTGGCCCAATTCAGTTGCTTTTTTGCAGACTTATTGATTAGGTTTGACTAATGCCTGCCTAACTGCAGGATCAGTCTAATTATGAGTAAAATTCATGAGAAAGTAATAATAACCTTTCTGCTAATAATACTCTCTGGTGATTTCTGTATTCTCTGTGTAGTGCTTGGATTTTTGAGCAGGACACCCTGAAAAACCCTTCCATAGGAGCAGGGCAATCAAACCTTGCTCTTGAATGTTATACAGTGATGCATGAAAATAAGATGAGGAAAAAAACCAAGCAAAATCAAAGTGATAAATCACAGTGAAAAAGAACTCCCAGTGGAAAACCTGGGAGTGTTAGGACAGAAAATTAACCCTTCTTCTAATATTTGTTTTTAATTTGTTCTTTCAGTCCCATTTTAGAAGGTTTCAACTTTGTATTGATACTTTCTGGAACATGGTTATTCTCTGTATGGTAATAAATTCCCTTATATCAGAAATAAGCCTAAAATAATTAAGGTGGAAGCCTGTATCACAGCCAGGGGGTGACCTTCCTGAGTGACCAGCATCCAATGCCGTCTGCTTTTTGTAATGTGCAAATCAGTGAGGCAAGGGAAGAAGCAGATGTTGCTAGAATGACTCTAATAACAAATGCATGCAATTATGCCATGCTGTGTTCACATTTTGCTTCTTCCAGAATCAGGTCGATTTTGTATAAGAGTTTTTATTTTGCCAAAACTTGTGCATCTTCTAGCTGCCTTTTTTTTCTTTTTGGAAGTCTAATTTGGAACCAAATTCGACATGCAAAGAGAGAACCATTTATAAAGAACTTTTTTAATTAGCCAAAAGAAACCTTGCAGCGTGTTGGTTAGCCTGAAGTACTCTCCATTCAGAATGCTTGTTGTTTATCACACTGGCTGATGGTTTGATATCTTTAAGATAACCAGATGCCCCTGCTGAAGCGTTCCCCTCAAGCTGAAAGGGAGCCAGGGGCTCAGCACAGAGCGGGGCAGAGCCTCTCCCTGCCAGGATCTCCTGCCCATCCCTCTGATGCTCAGTTCCACTGTGCACCTTTCCCTGAGCTGCAGTCTGGGTTGTGGTGTCCTCAGGTAAGGCAGAGGGAGCAATCTGTGTTATCCCTGCCAGCCCCTGGTCAGCCTGGCTCAGGAGCAACTCCAGCCTGCTTGGCTTTGTGCTCCAGCTGCTTCAGGTTTATCATGAAACACTGGGCTGTTGGATGATTTCTTCCCACTGTAAAGAGGGCGTTAAAGGAGAATTTCCAGACTTGTGTAAGCAGTGAGTGCCAGTGACTTCCATGCCTGTGTGCTTGTGCATCCTCTGAGCCAGGCTGTGTCAGGCAGGAAGGGTCCAGAAAGAGCTTTTCTGAAATATTGCTGTTTCCTTGGCTGAGCTCAGTTTACTGACACTCCTCTGGATGATTGCTTTCTTCCTTCCAAGTCTCAAAATAGCCCCTACTATTGCTAGAAGTGAAATAAAAAGAAATAATATATAGCATTTATTAGCTGAGCTGTGGATGGCTGCTGGCTGGTGAAACTGCTTGGTCAGGGGGAATATCAGAGTGGAGCAGAGTCAGCCAGCAGGACAAGCCTGAGCTTGGTGCTGAGAGAAGGTTCCAGGTGTGCCCAGGAGGAGCCAGGCTGGCCTGCCCGGGTGGCACTGGGGAGGTGACAGTGCCAGGACACAGAGCTGGCACCCACAGCCAGGTCCCTGAGGCTTTTCAGGATGGATATATTTGTCTAAGTACCCTGCAGTAGAGTGTAAATGTTAGAAGGCAGAATAATGTGAAAGTGCAGAAGGACAGCTGAAATACCAGTAAATCTTGATTATACCTTGCCCTCTTCTTCAGCAGAGCCTTAACTCAGTTATTTTTTAAATAAGGTGTCAGTGTACACAGCTGTTTAGGAATGTGGTTGTGGAGTGGAAGAGGTTGGGAATTGTGAAGTCTGTCCTGACGTTGTGCCTCTGAAACACAAATCTGGTATTGATCATAGCCCCAGGGCAAATCTTTGGTTAAAAGTTTGTGTTTAGAAGGTTGGATAAAAAATAGATGCACTATATATATGTGTGTGTGTGTATGTTTGCAGGAGTTAAAATGTACTTTAAGAATGTGCAGGGTTAATACAGTGTTTGAATTAAGGATATAAAGTGCTTTATTTTTCTCATCAGAACATCTTTCATCATTATGCATTCCATAGATGTTCACAGCAGAGGAGGGATTGCCATGGGTGGACAATCCTGCGGAATAATGCCAGGTGTCACAGACATGGACAGAACATGGACAGACATGGGTGGGACAGGGCTTTGTGCTCAGCTGAACATGGACAGACATGGGTGGGACAGGGCTTTGCACTGATCTGGCACAGGGAATCTCTGCCACAGGTACAGACCATCTCAGGGTCACAGAGTGTTACCATAATGAAATACCTGTCTGTGCACAGGAGTGGGGATCTGCAGGGAGAGCAGCTGGGAGAGGGAAAATCCCCTGCAGAGCTCCAGTGTTTGAACTTCAGAGCTTTTCTCCTGGCCTCTGATGAGCACCTTACAGCAAAAGCATCCAGGCCTGCAGAGAGAAAAGCTGAAGAACCAGAGACAACTTTTACTTTCCTTTTTTTTTTTTTTTTTTTTTGCTGTTCCTATTTAAAGGTTTTCCATAACTGAAAGCAAGGGTAACAGCCCAGGTCAGACAAACTTAAATTAAGCTACTCTTTGATTTTTCTGAAGAAATCCTTTCACAGTGTCTCAGGGCACAGTAGGTAGCCCTGAACTCCTCTGGGTTTGAGCTGAGACAAGGCAGGGAAAAGAGGAGGAGATGTTTTAGGTGGAAGAATTCTACCACGTTTCAAGAGAGGCTTTTTCCAGAACATTTGTCATTGGTGTGTTGGGCAGGGGGAGCAGGGCACTGCCAGGGTGTCCCAGGAGCAGGGTGACATCTCATCTCCTGCTGGACTGTGTCTGGTGCATTGCCATCACTGCCTTTATCACTGCATCTTGGAGTTAGATGGAGCGGGGAAAAATTGCATCTTGCAACATATTGACATGAAAATATATCATCTAGTGAACAGTGTAATTTCCTAAATTGACTTTTAAATGGAAAGACACAAGTGTGTGTGTGGAGCTCAGCAGGGCAGCTCCTCTTGGTGGTGGGGAGCAGCAAGCCAAGCCCTGGCTGCAGAGCTTGTGGAAAATAAGTTTGCGAAGGATTCACAGGGGCACAAAAAGCTCTGCTGGGTTGGCTGAGGCAAAGCTAAAGCCTGAATCCACTCTGGGAGGGTTCAGTGGGAGGGTTCCTGCAGCACTGCAGGCTGGTGGTGGGGCTCCCTGCGCTCCTGTGGGAGGCAATCATGGCAAATATTTTCTCTCAGGAAAGTGGAAGTAATGACATATGTCACGTGTGTACTTTTTGTTTGAGATGTGCATGACTGTAAAGAAACAGATGGCTCCTTTAATTCTGATCATGGCATGTGGCTTCTCTGATTATGAGTCTGTTATTCCTATACGGATCTTTTCAATAAATTCTTTCTGAAGGGGAAGGAAGTGAAATTGCCTTGCATCAACTCATTAAAAATTACCAGGAACAGTAATGGTTATTAGGAAGGCTGTGTCCAGTGAAGTACAAATATGTTGCCTGGAGCAGCCTGAATGAAGCCCAAGCCAGCAAGGCACAAATGCCATGTAAATGCTAATTCCCAGGAGGCTGTTTGTACCCTTGTGCTCACACAGGGAGCTGAGGCAGAGCTCCAGCACGCCCTGCTGAGGCTCCTCCGTCCCGGGCTGAGCTCCCACGGCAGCAGGCTGGGGGCAGGCCTGCAGCCTGGGCACCTCCTGCCGCTGCCCACACGGGGCAGGCACGGGGGCTGGAGCATGTTCACCTGCCCTGGGCATTCCTGCTCTGCGTTTTTCCAGTGCTGCTGAGTGCCTCCTGAGCGCTGGTTTTGTTGAGGCACACGTGGTTGGGGTGGCAGTGTTTGCTCTGCCGTGGATGCAGCCGGCGCAGCAGGGACGGAGAGGGGACGAGCTGCAAGGCCGCAGCCCAAGGCAGGAGATGTGGGGCCTTTTCTCCTCCTCCTCCTGTGACCAGGCTGTTGGGACAGGCTTTTTGCTCTGTCCTCCCTGAGCTGTTCTCCTTTGCCTTGTGCCCACAGGGCTCTGCCAGCATGTCTTCCTGGCTCCCAGTTATTCCCTCATTTGCTCACCAGCACCCCTCCTGCCTGGGGCCCCTCAGCCCTTTCCTGCATCCCACAGGGGTGTGCTGGAGCATTGAGGTGCTACTGCTGCAAGTCCTTCAGCTCCCCTATTGCTGTGAGACAGTAATTTGATAGAGATCATTAGAACCCTGATGATGACAGGCCTTTATTTCACTTTTTAAACATTTAAATTGGTTTGTTCTATTTCTCTTAGTGCTTTTCAGTTGCAGAGAATCTTAGATTCCAACAAAATGTGTTTCCTTCTGACCTAATGAGTGTGACAGTGTAATCAGCCTCTCAGGAGTGCAGTGGGACTCTGTCTGTGATGAGTGATTCAGAGCAGTGCTAATTCCTTTATTCTCACTGAGGAGTGAGACTGGAGCACATTCCACAGCTAGATGTTGTGTTTGGAGTGCCTTTTGGACAAACTGAAGATATATCCACTTCACAGTGACAATATTTAAATAGATCCTAGCTCAGTGTGCAGGCTGGTGACCTTCTGATGAATTTGGAGGCACAGTTGTACTGCATGTGATCTGCTGGGGTTTTGAACACTCTGTTCTGTTTTTCCAAGAGTCTCCTTCACCCTCAGGGATGACAACGTAGGCGGGGAAGATTCCTGATGGCAGAAATGGAGTGCTTCTCTCTGGAGTGGTTTGGAACTGATCGGCTTGATTGTAACCTCTCCTTTTAAAAACATCCGACCTGCCCTCAGTCCTTCACCGTGATGAATTTCAGCTTTGTGCTTTATCTGCTGGTACTCTGTGAATGCTGGGCAGGTGCTGATGGTGTTGAGGTGAGGAGTTAAAGATGGAGAGAGGAAGGTGGGAAGGAACCTTCCTCATGGATGATGTTCATGGAAGGAACATCATCCACATGGAGTTTAATGGCATGGGGGAGGGAGGGGGAACATCCAGGGGGGAGCTAAAATGTTTGAGAGATGCTATGACAGGTCTGTCCCTCTTTGTTGAAGACAAAATAGGACAGGTAAGAGAGAGAAAGAATAACAGTGATGGAAATGCACATTGCCTGCGTCAGGCTGGCTTTGGAAAACCCAGGGCAGAGCAGAGCCATCCATCCCCTCAGAGTGTGGGTAAATCTGGGCTTTGGGGCTCCTTGGACACTCCTGGAGGTAACTCATTGATCAAATCCCAAGCCTGGAGCACTAAAATGCCCCCAGCTCTTATTCTGCTTGCTGTTTTCTAAATTTCTGCAGAGACTGGAGGAGTTTCTTCATTTGTTTCACTGAAATAAGGCTGAAGGTTAACTAAAATACTGTATAATTGTGTGCCTTCACTGTCCTTCTCTTGATTTATTAATTTCCATGTTTTAATGCCTAAAATCTGTCTGTATACAGAAGGAAAACAGGAAATGTTAACGAATTAAATTATGTGGGTTTTTCTGGCCAGAGAGAAAGTGGAAGGAAAATGAAACCAAGAAGTGGTCACAATTCTAACTGACATAGACAGGAAAATCTTTAAAAATTAGAACTGAAACTTGGCAGCAAATAGGATCCCACTGGTTTTTTAGAAAAATCAAAAGAAAATCTCTTGACTTTGATAACAGAGCATTTGTTGAAGGGAAGGTAGATCTTGAGAAGGACATAGCTGCGTCGTTTCAGAGCCTGTGTCTGGTGCAGTCCTACAGCAAACCCTTGATGGGCTCCCAGACAGCGCAGCTTCATTGGAAGGAGTCATTGTGAGTGCTGTGCTTGTGGAGCTCTGGGGCTCCCTCTGCTCTGTCTGCTGAGCTCAGTCAAGGGTGGGAGCTCTCAGGAGGGGCTCAGGGTTGTTCTGGCTGGAGTTTCTGCTGTCACCTCCACCTCTGTTCCTCTGGTGTTCCCCAGGGACTCCCGAGCTGCAGAGAGCCTTGGTGGGAAATGGGACTGAGCCACCCAGAGCCCGCGCAGGTGACTCAGAGGAAGGAAATGTGCACATTCTCTCTGGAGCCCCACTGCAGCATTATTCTCTTGTAATATAGTAGTTACTAAGGAATAGATTAGGTGTTCATGTTATGGTAGCAAAATGAGAAAGAGATGTTAATTATTTAGCAGGTTTCTCAGGAGGCCTTCTAAAAAATCCTTGAGGAAGAACTTCAGAAGTGTTTTCAGAAAGAGAGTTACTGAATGAAATTCTCCTTACTCCTCCCTGTGAAAGTCAGTTCCTTTCCATGATACATGGAAGGATCTGCCCTGGAGAGGGAAGGAGAGCAGAGATGAGCCTGAACTGGGCCAGCCCACAGGGAGGACTCGGATGTGTTGTCCCTCCCAGATAAAGTGAGTTTTTGTAGCTTAAATGAGAGACACTGAGGGTAGGAAAACTCTGATTCTAGTCCCAGAGCCCTCCCTGCACATTCCAGGTGCTTCTCCCAGCTCTGGTGGCTTGGGTATGTGAGAGATAGTGGCTTGAAATGAAAACAAACAAATCAATGCAGTTTAACAAGCTCATCCCTGTGCTGTGAGCTCAGGGTCACTGAGAGCAGGGCTCTCAGGAGGGCAGCAGCAGCCTGCTGTGGGTGCTGGCTGTGCAGGTCCCTTTATTCAGTGCTGGCTGTGAACCTGACCTGGAAGAAACAGGTTTTTGTTTGGGAAACAGCAAACGTGCACAGAGATTATGTTAT
Organism: Diglossa brunneiventris; assembly: GCA_019023105.1. Classification (NCBI taxonomy): domain Eukaryota; kingdom Metazoa; phylum Chordata; class Aves; order Passeriformes; family Thraupidae; genus Diglossa; species Diglossa brunneiventris. The sequence continues at coordinate 661,239 of CM032357.1, read as the reverse complement.
TGTTGTTGTTGTTGTTAGGCAGTTGATTCTACTGTGTAGCAGAGGGTCAAAGTCTGCTGTGTGCCTGTCTCCCTTTTATTAGGTGAACAAGTCTTTCTTTAAGTGTGCTAAGTCCAATAGGAGGTGTTTTGTATTAAGCTGCTTAATTCCTCTGCTGGAGGACTCCAAATTAGTCTCACTCAAGGATTTTGTGCTTCACCTCCAGCCACTAAATGGGTTGATGTAGTTCAAGGGCCAGGCTTAATTATCCTGAACTTGATGACTGGTACACCTGTAAATGTCCCTGCTTAAAGGCTAAATGCTGCCTCAGTTGTCTTTGTACCTTCGTTTAGTGTCCTTTTTTATTAAGCACAGGAGGATTTTTATGGTTTTCCCTAAGTGTGGGCAGCAGCTCTGTGCAGCTGCTTTGTGCACTGATGGCAGCCTGGGCTGTGTACCAAGGTCACAGGTTGGTTCTTATTATTTCAGCTATGGCACGCTCAGAATTGTCCTTCCTGTATTTGCTTTACTGAATGGTTAAATTGTCCTTTCCAACAGATATAGCAGGGAGCTTATCAGTTTTATCTGTAAACTTGTGTCCTGCATGGCTATCATCATGGTACTGTCTTTACTGAAGAATTTCTGTTCATCCAGTTAAATAATCCTTTTCTGGATGAAAAAAGATGCTCAGAATGTTATAATAGTCTTGCATTTGAATGAATTTCAAAGCCTGAGCAAATGAAGGTTTTCCATTTTGCTGTTTCCCTGAAGTTTTCCTCAGACAGAAGAGGCATTTGGCACAGCAGGTCATCTCTGAGGCTGCCTGAAAACAAGGCTGCACTCACAGGGGATGGATGGTGGCTGCTCTAATGAGTCAGGTTACCTCAAATTGCTTTAATGAGCCAGTGCAGTTGTGTTAGGCTTATTGCAGATCTGAATTAATGGCTTGGAAGGAAGTTTGTTAGCCTGCTTTGCTAGAAACCAAATCAAGCAACGGCCTGGCAGATTCTTCAATGACACGGAATAGCAGAACTGGAATTTTAATTTACCTCAGGCTGTGTGTGAGGTACAGCAGGCAGGTGTTGAAATAACAATCCCCTGGTGAGGGTGCTGGCTCTGCACATGGAGCCACAGGTGGCCCTTCCCATCAAGGTTTTATTTTAATGGTAATGGCAGTGAGCTGAGCCCCTGGGTGAGCCCACCCTGCCCCAGTCATGTCATGGTCCTGCCCCTCCGTGTGTCAGGAGCCTCTCAGGGTCCTGCTGGGCTGGAGTCAGCCTGTCCTGGGGGGAAACAGCCATGGTTTGTGTCCTGCCCATCCTCTGTGTGCTCAGGGTCCTGCTGAGCTGGAACCAGCCTGTCCTGGAGGGAAACAGCCATGGTTTGTGTTCCACACCTCAGCAAAGCCATGGTTTGTGTTCCACACCTCGGCAAAGCCGTGGTTTGTGTTCCACACCTGGAACCACCAGGGCAGGAGCTTCAGTGCTCTTTATGTGGGCTCAGGACAGGGTTGGGACAGTTGCCCTCGGGCTGTGAGAGCTGAGGTGGAGCTGGGATCAGAAGCCTCCAGGGCAAGGCACAGGCAGAGGGTGGGAATTGTTCCTTTGGGACAGGGGCTGCCTGTCTGCCCCGGACTGGCAGTGTGAAATTGTTCTGTGAGTGAGATGTCAGCCTTGGATGTGCAGATGTCTCACAGAAGGATGTGCTGAAAGAATTTAACAGATGAGAAGATAGTTTGCAGGAAAATCGGAGCTCAAAGACAGAGGTAAAAATGGAGAAGGCAAGTCTGCATTTCTACCAAATACACAAAGGAAGTAAACTTTGAAAGAATGAGATTTGAGCGAAGAATTTAATGGTCAAAGGACAAGATGCAGGGGAAGAGTAATGTGACCAAGAAACCAAACCAACCTGCAACTTTGTATGGGAAAATGAGTAATGAAACTTTGGTAATTTAAGGTCAAATTAGCAAAGATTAATTTGTGTATACTGGAAAAATTACCTATCAATTGTTGGCTATGATTGCTGTTATTGAATAACTTTGGAAAGTACAACCACAAAGTCTAATCTTACATATAAATCAATGTTTGCTGAGACATATTGACTGAAAACAACAGATTATAAATCACTATTTGATTGTTTGGAGCTTAGACTTGTCTGCAAAAAGACATGATTGAAGCTTTAGCTTTGAGCCTGCAGTTTAATGGTCTTATGGAAGGAGATGCTGTAGAAGCTGGAAAATCAGATTCAGATGTCCATCTACTGACTTTCAGGGCAGCACCATTGATAAAGGGATTTATTGTTTGCTGAAATTACATCTGGGTGATCTCTTCCACTTCTGCTGGCAGGGAGGGAGAGGAATGTGAGAAACTGGCCAGGTTTTGAAGGAGCGCACGTGAGGGGGACAGAGCAGATGAGACAGCACCAAGAGCAAGGCACAGAGAGCTGGGCAAGGCTGAGTGAGGGGTGGGCACAGACACATCACACAGCCTTCCTGCCATGGAAGTGCTCTTGTCTGCTTGGCACACATCTGGGTGTCTATGTGGCACTCAGGAGAGCTCAGGTGCCTGCAGATGCTCTCCCAGGACACAGGTGAGGTTGTGGCTGCCTGTGGAGGAGTCTGGCAGGGTCAGACTGTGACATCAGTTCAATAACAGGCTCTGCCCGTGCCCTCAGGTGAGCTGTGCTGTGCAGGGCAGATGGGGCTGAGCCCCTGCACTGCAGACACCCCGAGGGGCCAGGCTGCTCTGAGCCCTGCCATCCTCAGCTGTCAGAGATGCCCAGCCTGCTGCACCCAGCGTGATCATCCCTCCCTCTGTCAAGGAGGCAGATGCCTCAGCTAGGAACCATCATCCCCAGCCTGTCAGCTGGATTCTATAAATGGAAATAGGTCTTTAAAAGCCAAAAATTATATTTAGTTGCAGCTATGGGGGGAGGAAGGAAAAAAAAAAAGAAGAAAAAAAATAATAAATAAAGTCCAAACCCTTCAGAAATGGAACAAAGGAACAACAGAGCACTTAGACTGGCCCTAATCATCTGCAAATGTTCATGCAGTCATTAAATGTAGACTGCATAGATAAAAGTTATTCTTCTGTCACTCCTTTTATCTCTACCTGAAGCATCCACTTGCCACTCAGGTTTCTGGGTACAAGCCATAAATATTCAGCTTTTTCTGGGATGTTTTTACCCAGTATTTGCTTGTTTTCATCTAAGCTCTCCATATGCCAGCAGCTGCAGCAGCAGCAATAAAGTGCTGTGAGCTGGAGGTGTGCATTTAGGTGATTGGCCTTGGGTAGGCTGCAAAAGCCTTATCTGAGCCAGAAATAAAGCTAAAGGTGGCTGGTTTAGGTGTGAAGGAGATGGGAGTGTCCTGCAGGCAGTGCTGGGGACAGCTCCCGTGTGCTTGCCCTGGGACAGGGGGTGCCAGCAGAGGTGGGCTCTGTGCTCCCCTGGGGTGCTGGGTCAGCAGCTCCTTGGGCCCTCAGGAGAACTGGGGTTACATTTCCCCTGAGCCCTCTCAGGAGAACTGGGGTTACATTTCCCCTGAGCCCTCTCAGAACTGGGGTTACATTTCCCCTGAGCCCTCTCAGGAGAACTGGGGTTACATTTCCCCTGAGCCCTCTCAGAACTGGGGTTACATTTCCCCTGAGCCCTCTCAGAACTGGGGTTACATTTCCCCTGAGCCCTCTCAGAACTGGGGTTACATTTCCCCTGAGCCCTCTCAGGAGAACTGGGGTTACATTTCCCCTGAGCCCTCTCAGAACTGGGGTTCCCCTGTTCCACTGACAGCAGCCTGGGGCTGGCCAGAGAACATGGGCTTGCCTGGTTATTGCAGCTTGAGAGAAAAGTGGTTTTTGGAGTTTTCACTTGTCTAGAAACCGACAGAATTGTTCTTGGGCAGCTCCCACTCCCCGTTTTGTTGTTGGCTGGGTATCATAATGGGAAATAACCGGGAAAATGGCACCTAGAGTGCATCAGGAATGTGGGCACAGCAGCCTACCTGCAGTGTGAGCCTCAGGGGCACAGCAAGGTGACAGAAACACTCAGAATGTTCCTTGACTTTGTGCTGGAGTGTCTGTGTGGAGTCCCTGGGAGGGGGGAGGCTGTGCAGCCTTTGTGCTGGTCAGCTGCTCCCTTTGTGAGAGCCAGGTGTCCTTGCACGGCTCTGAGATCAGCCTGGAGCCCTGCTGCTCTCCTGGGGCGCTGCAGACCCAGCCTGAGCCCGGGATGGGCAGGGCTGGGTTGGGTTTGTGACCAGGATGGGCAGGGCTGGCTGGGTTTGTCCCGGGATGGGCAGGGCTGGGTTTGGTTTGTCCGGGATGGGCAGGGCTGGGCTGGGTTTGTGACCAGGATGGGGCAGGGCTGGGCTGGGTTTGTCCCGGGATGGGCAGGGCTGGGTTTGGTTTGTCCCGGGATGGGCAGGGCTGGGTTTGGTTTGTCCCGGGATGGGCAGGGCTGGGCTGGGTTTGGTTTGGTTTGTCCCGGGATGGGCAGGGCTGGGTTTGGTTTGTCCCGGGATGGGCAGGGCTGGGTTGGGTTTGTGACCAGGATGGGGCAGGGCTGGGTTTGGTTTGTGCTGGGATGGGGCTGGGCTGGGTTGGGTTGGGTTTGGTTTGGTTTGTCCTGGGATGGGCAGGGCTGGGTTTGGTTTGGTTTGTCCTGGGATGGACAGGGCTGGGTTTGGTTTGTGCTGGGATGGGGCAGGGCTGGGCTGGGTTGGGTTTGGTTTGGTTTGTCCCGGGATGGGGCAGGGCTGGGTTTGGTTTGGTTTGTCCCGGGATGGGGCAGGGCTGGGTTTGGTTTGGTTTGTCCCGGGATAGGGCAGGGCTGGGTTTGGTTTGTGCTGGGATAGGGCAGGGCAGGGTTGGGTTTGTCCCAATGTATATTAAGCCTTCAATGCGTTATGTGTGAATGCATTCTAGTTATGATAATTCACTTACAGGGCTATTGTGACAACAGCACCTTGTCTGAAATATGGAGCAGTTAATTAACAATAAGAGAATAAAGGGAGAAGGTGCACATGGATTGGCAGTGCTGACAGAGTAACAGGCCTGAGCAGCACAGAAAATGAGGAAGAGGCAGGAAAAGTCTTAACTGCTGTAGGAACTTAGAAATTAGTCTGGTGCCTGCAAATCTCATCTGTCTTAAGAGAATTGTTGGAAAACTTCTTGGACTTTTCAGGCCTGATTTGGAGAGAGTTGCAGTGGTGGAATGAAATGGGATCTGTTACTGTGCAAAGACCAGTGGAGAACTTAATCCTGCATGGGACTTGCTGGGGAGTATCAGAATACATTTGCCAGATGCAAGATAATGTCAAGTAAATATTTAAAGCTGTAATGGCACCACAGCGTGTTGGAGCATAATGAAGCACTGAAAGGGAGTTAAATGCTCTCATGTCAGTGAAGGGAAGCAGGGCTGCAGTTCCACACGAAGGCACAGTGCTCACCTCATAGGTGACAGCCAAGGGCAGGCAAACTCTGAGGCTGCTGAGACGTGGTGGAGACTCTCTGGTGGGCTGTAAATACTTTAGCCCCTATGCTCTGCTTCCAGCATCAGTTTACTGTGGCTTTGCAGCTGTGGTGCTTTTGTGCTGTCACTTTTCTGCAGGGATCCTGTGGTGTGCAGGAGTTGTGGCCAGCTTTGGGTGCAGCTGTACAGTCAGAGTGCAGCCATGGACACTGCTGAGCACACCTGGGCTCTGCACAGAGCCTGCTCACATTGTTCCATCAAAATCTTCTGTGGAACTTTATCTACTTCCCCTCTAGTCTTCTGTTTCATTTGTTCTGGGTATTGAGTGATGCACATAAAATCAGAGTGGTTTGGGTTGAAAGAAGCCTTAAAGGTCACCTTGTCCCACCCCTGCCATGGCAGGGACACCTTCCCCTGTCCCAGGGTGCCCTAAGCTCTGTCCAGCCTGGCTTTGGGCATTTCCAGGGGTCCAGGGGCAGCCACAGCCTCTCATAGAGTGATGGAGTCATTAGGATTGGAGAAGACCCCGAGGATGATGGAGTCCCATCACCACCCTGTGGGTAGCAGAGATCCCTGAGTGTCATGCCTGTTGCTTCTTGAACACCTCCAAGGCCAGTGACTCCACCACCAACCTGGGCAGCCCCTTCCAATTCCTCACCACCCTCCCAGGGAAGAAATTCTTCCTGATGTCCAGGCTGGGGACAGCATGGCTTGTTCCTGGTTCTCTGGTCAGCCTGAGCTTTGGCCTCTTTCCGCCTAAAACTTCAGTGAAATTGCCATTCTTCTCACCTGCTGGAGACTAGCCAGGTGAGGTGCAGTCTGCATACAACCTGTCAGCAGCACAGTTTGTGTTGTGTTCACCCACAGCTGCTCCCAGAGCCCTTCCAGGCCGCTGCCCACAGCGGGGCACTTTGTCTAGACATGATGTGCAGCTAAAGCTGTTAGTCAGAATCCATTAATATGTGACATGCAGAGCATTCCTGGAGAGAGGCTTCAGTGCTGGAATGTCAGGTATGGCCAAGGGAAGCTCCTTTCTCTTGTCTCACCTGGTGGGAGAGGAGAATTGTGCTGGGCAGGGGCAGGGGCTGAGCCCCAGGGCACGAGGAGCCCGAGCTGAGCAGAATTGTGCTGGGCAGGGGCTGAGCCCGAGATCATGAGCAGCCTGAGCTGGCAGGGCTGCAGGGCTGAGCCCAGCCCATGCCAGCCCTCACTGTGGGACACAACAATCGCAGCAACAGCCCCAGTCAGAGGATGGACAGAAGCTTTAATGTGTGTGAGAGTGACAGTGAGTCATCCCTGGAGGCCGGGGTGAGCAGCCACAGCAGTGGGGACAGCTCCATCCCACATCTGCACACAGCTGAGGACAGCAGAGCAGCTCAGGGGCTGCTCCTTCTGCCACAGAGGCTCCTCCGGGCTGGGCACAGAGCACTGGCACAGGTAGGGCTGCTCTGGGGCTGGGCACGGAGCACTGGCACAGGTAGGGCTCCTCCGGGCTGGGCACAGAGCACTGGCACAGGTAGGGCTGCTCTGGGGCTGGGCACAGAGCACTGGCACAGGTAGGGCTGCTCTGGGGCTGGACATGGAGCACTGGCACAGGTAGGGCTGCTCTGGGGCTGGACATGGAGCACTGGCACAGGTAGGGCTGCTCTGGGGCTGGACATGGAGCACTGGCACAGGTAGGGCTGCTCTGGGGCTGGGCACGGAGCACCAGCACAGGTAGGGCTGCTCTGGGCTGGGCACGGAGCACTGGCACAGGTAGGGCTGCTCTGGGCTGGGCACAGAGCACTGGCACAGGTAGGGCTGCTCTGGGCTGGGCACAGAGCACTGGCACAGGTAGGGCTGCTCTGGGCTGGGCACGGAGCACTGGCACAGGTAGGGCTGCTCTGGGGCTGGACATGGAGCACTGGCACAGGTAGGGCTGCTCTGGGGCTGGGCACAGGGCACGGAGCACTGGCACAGGTAGGGCTGCTCTGGGGCTGGGCACAGGGCACAGAGCACTGGCACAGGTAGGGCTGCTCTGGGGCTGGGCACAGGGCACGGAGCACCAGCACAGGTAGGGCTGCTCTGGGGCTGGGCACGGAGCACCAGCACAGGTAGGGCTGCTCTGGGGCTGGGCACAGGGCACTGGCACAGGTAGGGCTGCTCTGGGGCTGGGCACAGGGCACGGAGCACCAGCACAGGTAGGGCTGCTCTGGGGCTGGGCACGGAGCACCAGCACAGGTAGGGCTGCTCTGGGGCTGGGCACGGAGCACCAGCACAGGTAGGGCTGCTCTGGGGCTGGGATGGCACCCTAACCTGCAGCTTGGGTCCCCTCTCCAGAGCCTGCAGGCGAGCAGGGGCATGCAATGGCAGCACAGAGCTCTGGCAGTTGTGTGGCTGCTGTGACATTAATAAATGGAGACTAAAATGCTCATAACATTTTGCAAAATGCTCTTTAGAATTTCTGTTCAGGAGCAGAGTGCCTGGGTAGAATGGTAGTTCCAGATTTGTAAATTTAAAGGTAAGAGGAAAGGTGGGTTTCTTTGCAGCCTGCAAAGACCTTTTTCCCTAAATGAATTCTTGGAGAAATTGTTAAAAATTCATTTATTGTTTTCCTGCAGTCACTTCAGGAGCAAGTGGGGTTTTGGGGCTGGTATTAAAAATACTGAGAGTGCTGGTGTGGTGTGCAGAGCAGTGGGAGGACTCTGGCACTGGTGATTGCGAGTGTGCAAGTGGTGCTGAGAGCACGGATTGCAAACTGGAGCTGCCCACAGCAGTGCAGGGCTCAGGAACCAGGGTTGGCAGGCCCTGTGTACCCCAGCACTTATTCTGAGAGTTCTTTGGGCCAAATATTCAGCTGCTGCAAATTGCTCTGAAGCTTTTCTTGGTAGTTTTTTTGTTTAACTGGAGTTGGTGTGAATCCGCACATTTCAGACATTTACAGCAGCATCCTTCCAATGTTTTAAAGTTTTTCAATCAACTTTCAGAATAAATGGTTTCATTTCTTTGGAGGTATGTAGAGTCCCAGTTGGCATAAATACAGTAACGACAGAAAATAGGGACTTTTCTCTGATGTGGATGATTTCAAAGCAGCACAAAATCGAGTGTGGTATCCCAAGGCAGCTCCCCAACTACAGTATGCAGCATGCAATGTCCTTAAATTGAACAGAGTGGCTTTTTCTTGTAGTGGAATAAAGACCACTTACAACTTCCTAAAAATCAGAAGCTAATTTATAGCTCAGTGTTGAAACAATGTCTTTTTTCTAAGACACAAATTTGTCTTTGCTAACTTTGATGGACTGTTGTAAGCTAGAGGACTGCAGCATTCATGCACTGGAATGTGAAATGTGAGGATTTTTTTCTTCAGCTCTGCTGTGCTTGCTGCCTTGGGTTGTTTTTTATGTCATTTACGGTGCTGAACATCAATGCGAGCATATTATGCAATGTAGTATAAAAATACACAAAGGCAATAACCTCACTGTTACTTCTGCTCTAACACAACAACCTTATGTGATCGTTTTGTCCTTTGGTTTCTGGAGAGGTTAATTCCAAATGGTGCACTGCATCTGGGGTGTTTGTGTGCGTGTTTGAGCAGCAGCAGGAGCGCTGGGCAGGCTCCAGGTGTGTCCCATGGCTGGCAGTGGGTGCTGGCTGTGGAGCTGCCAGGGTGGCAGCGCCCAGGCATGGAGGTCACCTGTGCAAACACCTGAATTTCATGGCGAGATGTGTGGAAATGTGTGCTGGTTTGTAAAAATCTGCATTTCATTTCTGTTCTGTGACCTTGTCCGCGTGTCCTTCCCCTCGGTGACAGCGTGTCAGTCAGGAGTGACTGCCCAGCTGGCCTTGTTTGAGCAGACCATGATGTGCTGGGCCACAGCCACCCAGCTGAGCTATTTCTGCTTTGACTGAGCACACTCCTGGGTTTTAACTCTTTTCTGCGTAGCCTTGAAATCCCTCTGGATCAGGCTGCAGAGTGCCCACAGCGTGGAGTGCAGGTGTGAGCCCAGGTGTGAGCCCAGGTGTGAGCACAGCCACCACCCTGCCACAGCCGTTGCTGTCAGGGCTCTGAGCTGCCCCTGTGCCAGCTGCCCTGGTGCCCCTGGAGCCCCCCTGCTCCTGCAGCCCAGCTGCTGCCCGTGGGCTGCTCCCAGCCAGGAGCCAGCCCTGCCCTGTGTGACCCGCTGCTGCTCCCCTCTCGCCCGGCCTTCCCAGCATCCAGCAGCTGGCTCAGGGAACTGAAAGGCACCTCTTGCAGTAGAACAAGAATGCCATTTTAGCTCTGCTGTGTGGAAATGATTGTAACTCTGCTGTTCTTGGGCTGCTAGCACAGAGCAGAGGCGCTGGGCAGTGTGTGGGAGTACCATGTGTACAAAAGAAAGTTGTGGGGAAGCTGAGAAGGATCTCAGTATACAGGACATCTACTTGGACTCTCCAAGTGATCATCAGGCTAGGCAGTAACAGGAAAACAGGCTATTTAGGCTTCTGCTAATTTGTCTTGTTGCTGATTAAACTGATGAGCAGTGAAAAGAGAAACCCTTCTCAGTGTATGCAGCGTGTTGTAGCTACTCTGAGTAACAGTGATGGCATAATTACACATGGCTTTCTGCAGTGTCTGAGAGGCTTTAGGTGAGTGTGGAGAGGGGAAAATGCTTTCAAGTACAGTTTTGAAAACTGTGTCAAGTGCAGGCTCTGAAATGCAGTGCATTAGTTTCAGGGGAGGGGGAATGGGGTGTTGTGGGTGCTGTTCCTCAGTCAATGCTGTTCAAGGGGATAGAATAACTCTGCATGGGCCAGATGAGGGACAGAGCTGCTGATTGTCAGATTGTTGGGGTGGGTTATTGAGGCACAGCACTGGCTGCTGCAGTAGGGAGCACTCTGGGAACACAAGTGCCAGGGTAGGCACAGCCTTCTCCTGATGTGTGAATGACTACACTGAGCATTCAGCTGAGCAGATTTTTCTAGGTGATGTAACTTGCTGGGTAAGTTTTTGGGGTGTGCATCAAGTGATTTGTCCAAAATCACCACCTGTGGTGGGAATTCAGCTTAACTAAAGGTTACTCTGAGAAATCAATGTGAGAAAATATTGCAGCCTTTCATTTGACTGTTTTACAGTTGAACTGGTTTGTGTACATGGGTGTTTGTCTATAGGGAGCCTATCTGCATAAGCGTAATCTTTAACCTGTTAAAATAATTTCTGACCTCAAAATGAAGAGTAATGTTAATTTCAGGTTAAATTATACTTTTTTTTTCTGAAAGGATTTCTCTGCTGTTCAGCCTCTGTGTGCATAGCTCTGGTCAGAGCTCTTTGCCCCTTTGGGTGGGGTGCTGAGGCACAGCAGGGTCCGGGGCTCTGCTGTTCCCAGGGCTGTGAGAGCACTCTCTGCACCTCTCCATGGCACACCCAGGCTTTTGGCTTCTGCTGATGAGTTTTCTGTGCTTCGCTTTGAAAAATTTCCTCTGAGGCCATTTCTCTGCACAGCTCTTGCTGTAATGAGTGTGAATTTTAAAACACTCGATTTCTTCATCCTTCCCTTTGTTAATCCTCAGTAAATGGGGCAAATAATTGGGAGGTGTCACCTGTCCTTTTATGAATGGTGCTTCTGTTCTTGTCTGCTTCTTCCAAGAGGGATGCCCAAGAGCTGCAGCTCCAGTGCCAGCCTCTGAGCTGCTGCTCATCCCCTGCTCCCAGAGGCAGCCCTCATCCTTCCAGACTTCCAGGAGGAACGCTGTCTATTCTTTGATGATTTTGTTGCCATTTTCAGGCTGCTTTTCCTTGTTTTGCTTTTCCTGGAGGATTCTGATCTTTTTCAGTTCTTTCTTTGTGTTTTTGTTGTTTTGGTTTTTTTTTCTTCTCAACACTAGGAAGTTTGTCTCTTTTTGTAGCCCAGCTGTTGACAATAATGGTCCATAAATAGGAAGAAAAAAGGCGCTTCTCTCTACTTCCCTTATAATCTGAAACTATTCTCCTAGCTCCAAATAGGGCTACATTAATAATTAAATTCTCATTAAAGTAACAATACACAAGAGTTTTCTAATATTTCATAAGCAGCAAACTAAAGTTGTGCAAAGCTCTCAAAAACTGCAAGCTTCCCACTCATCCTGGACCTTTCTAGCAGGTCCCCTGGCACCTTCTCCCCTGCATGTCTGATTTTCACCACGCTTCCAGGATGTTCTCTTAGAAACAGCCACGTTCCTTGCTTTTCTCCCAGACTTTGTCAGTGAAGAACGTAAGTGCACTGTTGTGACACAGATTGTCACAGTGGTTTTTACATTCCCTGTGAGCTGGTCAGAGTGGGGTTTATGGTAGGCAGGGGCAAGTGAGGCTCATATTTCCATCTGGAGCGGCTGTCCCTCTCCTCCTGTATTCCATGGTGCTCCTGTCCTTTGTTGGTGGAGCAGAAGGAGAAATGTCTGCTCCAGCAGCTGCTGTGGCAGCACAGCTTCATGCTAAGGGCCAGATCCTTGGTGGCTGTGCAGTTTGGGTGGTTCATCTTCTGCAGCTGGCCAGGCAGGTCCTGCTGTCCAGTGCCCTCCCTGGAGCCAGCCCCGGTGCCAAGCAGTGTCCCCAGTTCTGCGCTGGTGTGCTGCCAGTGCTGCCAGTGCTCCCGGTGCCTGCTGCTTCCCAAACCACACTCCACGAAGAGGAGTGGCACCCTGGGCGTTACTGTGTCTGCTGTGCTGCATGCCCCAGCCCACCTGCTTGGAAAGCAGCCAGCTTGCGCTTGTTCAGCAGATGGGAGAAGCAGGAGAGCGCTCGGAACAGGCTGAGAAGAAATGTTCATGCATTCATTCATGCATTCATTCATTCATTCATTCTTTCTTTCTTTCCTTCCTTCATTCATTTATTCATTCCTTCATTAATTTATTCATTCCTTCATTCAGGGGCAAGCACAGCACAGAGTGAGCTGAGCTGCAGAGCTCAGATGAGAGTGGGCACGTGTGGCATGGCAAACCCACAGCTCCTGATGGCTGGGGAGGGAAAGGTGCTGGCTCTGCACCCTGGGGCTGTTCCTCAGTAAACTGGGGCTGTTCCTCAGTAAATCGGGGCTGTTCCTCAGCCCTGGTGAGCAGGAGCCTGGCTCTGTCCCTCTGTGCAGGAAGTGACAGCCCTGCCTGCAGTCTGCAGCTCTGACAGTCACACAGCTGTGCAGGGAGGAGGAGGCTCAGACCATGCAGCCTGACCATTTCCCATCCCTGCCATCGCTCAGAGCTGGTCACAGAGCACAGCTGGTGTTCTAGAGCGTGTCCCAGGTGCCACACCTGCCCTTCACAAGCTCTCAGCCCCTCAGGGGCTGTGGTTCCACCGTGTCACTGGGCAGCCAGTGGCACTGCCCAGCAGCCCTTTTGTTGAAGCAGTGCTTCCTAATTCCAGCCCAGACCTCCAGGGAGGCAGCATTCTGTGCTGACACAGCCTTGGGACAAGGTGCTGATGTGCTGCCTCTTCCTGCTTCCTTCCTTACTGTTTTTGCAGCTGCAGGGCTGGAGCAGAACACTCCCTGTGCTCCTGATCCTTTACCCTTGGGCTTGTGTTTGCAGCTGCACTGCTGCCCACCTGCACAAGCAGCACCGCTGCCCACCTGCACAAGCAGCACTGCTGCCCACCAGCACAGTCAGCAATGCCCAATAGCAGCAGTGTGGGGCTGCAAGGATAGCAGCTTTCTCTCCAGCCAGGAGCTCAGGGCAGGGCAGCAGCTCCCTGAGCAGTGGGTACAGTTTGCAGGGTGCCCCTCAGCCCTGTCCCTGAGCAGTGGGTCCCGTTGGCATGGTGCCCCTCAGCCCTGTCCCTGCCCTGGGAGCCACTGTTCAGCTGCACCCTGAGCAGCCAGGGCTGGGCTCAGCCAGGACAGGGCGCAGCCAGGGCTGGCTGGTGGCACAGGGTGGCACAGGGTGCCTGGTGGCACAGGGTGGCAGAGGGTGGCACAGGGTGCCTGGCACAGCTGGCACATGAGGCTCTCTGCAGAAACCCTGCTGCCACTCCCACAGGGAAACAGGAGATGCATTTTGAGCAGCATTTATCAACAATTGTTTGATGTCATATTCCTTTGTCTTTATTATCCACAAGGATCTAAATGCAGCCTTATCTGGGTAGTCTTTTCAGGGGATAACAGCCTATTACTGCCAGCAGTTAATCCAATTACTCTTTTAGGTCAAGGGGGAGTGTTCTGTGCAAATATTTTTGGAAGATCTGAAAAAAGTTATTCTATGTGTGACCCAAAGAGAGCAAATTTCAGAATTTTCAGCAGATAAAAAGGTTAAGAAATTTCTACATATGTTGGAGGAAACATGGTGGAAAGAGGTGTCAGCTTTCAGTTTTGATCACAAGGCAGTCACTTATTTAACATAGGAAGATATTTCACAATGGATAGTAGTTTCAAATCAGAAAATAAATCACTCTCTAAAATCATCAGAGAAATTCTTTGATGTGGGAATGAAGATGGAGCTGTGCAAACCTTAAGAATTAATACAAAGCAATGAAATGTTTTGCCTAAAGTAGGTTTCAGCCATATAATTCTGGCTCACTTGGTTCCTGGTTCTCCAGTGAGGATTTCACTGAGTGCCTCAGCTGGGGCTGTGCAGGAGCTGTGAGTGATGCCCCTGAAGCAGGAATATTCTGAGCCTACATTTAATTCTGAAAACTCACCCGAAGGAAGTTGTGTCTTTCACAAGGTATTTTTGCTGCTTTGTTCCTTTCAGTTTGAAATAAGCTGGTGTGGTGCCTGGGTTTGGGGGTGTGCTGGGGAGGAAGGAGTGGTGCAAAATGAGGGACTCCAGAAATGGCTTGCTGTGAATGAAAATTAGAGACTTGGCTGCTTGTGCTTCCTGTAATATCTGTGTTCATTGTGAAAACTGCAAGTCAGAGTCAACCAGACTTCAAAGTTGGGAGCACACAGCTGCAAGCTGAAAATAAGATTTCTGGGTGATGCAGAAGTGCCAAGAAAGGCTATTTGGTAAGAATACTTCATCAAGATTTGGCAAAGCTTAATGTGAAATGGTTTGGATAGACTGTGTTGTCATTAAGAGGTTCTGAGTGTTTTACAAGCCCAGAATAGAATTTTTTTTCAATTAGCTTGCAAGTATTGTTGTGCTCTGAGTTTATTATGTTGTGCAGGTGGCTGACAAAAAAAATCACACCTTCAACTGGGAGAAATTAGGAGGGAAGCAAAGATGAAAAGAGAATTTTTACTGCCCAAAGACCTGAGAGATTTTCATCAGCTGTCTCAAAACTGTTATTTCAGCTAAATACTCCACTTTGCTACCCTTCCCTGTCCTACAGGCAGTCACTTGAAGCAAGTTATTTTAGAGAGGTTTTTTTTAGACTGTTCCTGTAAGGAGCTGAAGCAACTTGCTAGCCTAATGTTTTCCCTAAAAGGAAAAAAGGATAATTCCTGATAGCTGCAGAGAGCCCCAGGGCCTGGGTCACCTCCGCTGTGACCTTTTTGTGTTTCCTTGGTGGGCTCAGGGAGGCAGAGCAGGAGGGAGGCGCTCGGGGAGCATCGCTGCTCTGTGTCCTGGGGTGGCACTGGGGGTGGCAGGGACACTGGGCAGGGACACTGGGGAGGGACACTGGGGGGTGACAGTGACACTGGGCAGGGACACTGGGGGGGTGACAGTGACACTGGGGAGGGACACTGGGGGGTGACAGTGACTCTGGGGAGGTGACATAGGGAGGTGACACTGACTGTGAGGAGGTGACACGGGGGTGACACTGGGGGGGGTGACAGTGACACAGGGGGTGACACTGGGAGGGTGACACTGACATTGGGGAGGTGACAGTGACACTGGGCAGTGACACTGGGGGGGTGACAGTGACACTGGGCAGTGACACTGGGGGGGTGACAGTGACTCTGGGGAGGTGACACTGGGGGGGTGACAGTGACACAGGGGGGTGACACTGGGGAGGTGACAGTGACTGTAGGGAGGTGACAGTGGGAGGTGACAGTGACTGTGAGGAGGTGACACTGGGGGGGTGACAGTGTGGAGGTGACAGTGACACTGGGGAGGTGACACTGGGGGGGTGACAGTGTGGAGGTGACACTGGGGGGGCATTGGCTGCTGCTGTCATTGTTCCACAGAGCTACACTGGGGAAATGGTTTTTTCCTGCCCTGTGCCAAAGAGAAGGGATTTCTTCACTTAGTGGGTGCAGGATTTCAGAGGTGCTCTGGTGCTCTCTCTGGCTCGAGGACCTTGTGTGTAGAGACATGACTTCACTCCTTCCAAAATGCCAGAAAAACGAATTTATTGCAAGTGTAAGTGTCCTGGGGCTCACAACGTGCAAAACTAAGCACTGTGAAAAGTTAGGGAACTGAGGAAAATTCATGTTTCAGGTAATGACCTGAAAGGTTCAGGCAGGAGTGAATGGATCCATGGAAGTACATTTTTTTTGTTTTAGTTGTGTCATACATGCAAGAACAATGGTCCAGCAGGAGCAGGAGGAGTTGTTGTGCCTGGGTTTTATTTACTCTATGGTTGCTCTAGCCTGTAGCTAGCAGAGCAGAAGCCTCTCTCTGTAAAACCAGGGGGAAAGATATTTCCTTACAGCTTTATTAAAGTCTGAATTACATCAAAGATGATGCAGTTGGAACCTGAGCCAAGGCCTATGGACAGGGCTGATGTTATGGTTTCTGGCAATTCTGGATGGGACTGAAATGCAGTTGGACAGAAAAGAAAGACACAAACCAGCAGACTGTTTAGCTGGTGTGTTTATATAAAGTAAACATGTTTGAATATATCTTGAAAAACATCCTGGTGCCAGCAGCCATCCTAAAGATTGCTTTCTCTCAGTAAAGCTTACAGGAAGAAGAATTTTTTTCCTAGTGGCTTGTTGACAGCAAGTTTTTATTAATGTAATTATTATTATTTTATTTGAGCTAAAGAAAATGCTACAGGGTGATATTTAGCAAGCTGAATGTTTTGATTAGGAACATAGTAGTTACTGCAGTTATTTTATATTCACTGCTAAGCAAATTCCTCTCAGCTGCTGTGGGTTTGGTCTCCATCAAATTGTAGGGGAAGAAAAAAGGGTTAATTTTCTTAAAGCTACGTAGTAGTTATTTATCACTTTCCTCTGAGAATATGCAAGCTCTTCAGCAGTGTATTAATGACCTGTGTCCATGGCATACATAGTCTTATCGCTGTTTTATTCATGGGAAGATGGGAATGTAGAGCACCAGTGTGTTCTGCCGTGAGGATGGGCTCTGGGTCCCTTGCTGAAGGCGTGGGTGCTGGTGGGGCTGTTCCCATCCCAGTGAATCTGTGAAGGTGTGGATCTTGGTGGGGAGTATTCCCATCCCAGTGAATCTGTGAAGGTGTGGGTGCTGGTGGGGAGTGCTCCCATCCCAGTGAATCTGTGAAGGTGTGGGTGCTGGTGGGGAGTGCTCCCATCCCAGTGAATCTGTGTGCAGGGGTGATGGGCTGTGGGTCCCTTGCTGAAGGCGTGGGTGCTGGTGGGGCTGTTCCCATCCCAGTGAGTCTGTGCCTTTGGTGGCTTTGGGGTGGTGTGGGTGCTGCTGGGGAGTGCTCCCGTCCCAGTGAATCTGTGTGCAGGGGTGATGGGGTGTGCAGGGTTCTGGTGAGGGACTGGTTGTGCCTTTTGCCCCTCAGCTTGCCTGAGCTGGCACAGGGACCCCCACACAATGGTGTCAGGCAGCTCTTTGCCAAATCCTGACGGGGGGATCCACCCTTGGTGCTGCATGCTCTGAGCTCACCCAAACCAAGACATGTTTGAGGACTGACCCTTCAGGACCTGTGGGTGTTGGCTCCTGGTAATTACTGCCAGCAGCTGCCCCTGGGGCTCTCAGTGTGCTCCCTGAGCACAGCCTCCCCTTCCAGAGCAACCCTGGCACTGTGAGGTGATGAAATGGCAGCCCAGACCTCGCGCTCCACTGACCTGCTGCTCCCTTTTGAACCCCCCGTGCTTTCCTCCTTGATCATGCACCCTTTTAATGGCGCTTTATATGGATTATTGGAGTGTGTTACTGCTGCTGGGTGTAGTCTAATGAGGCAACAGCAGCCAGGGTGCAAGGTTTCCCTGCTGGATTAATGAGGTCTTGAGAGAAGGTGACTGCCCACTGTGAGCAGAACAACTGTCAATTTGAATTTATCACTCAGATATGACTCCTGCCAGAGTAGAAATCCAGTGCATGAGAATGCAATTGTTTGAGGGGGTCCGTGTTTAAATCTGACAGGTTTTTAAGATGTCCATGTGTTGGCAGATATTTAGGAAGCAGTTCATTGTTAGAATTAATGGCCATCAGTTTGAGAACCAAATAAACTTACCTAGTGCATGCTAGTGCATGTTTTAGACTAGCCTGTCAGTAGTTACTTTTCTCATTGCTGAAATTCTTGCATTTTTTTTTAATTTTTGTTTTTTTCACGTATGGTTGGGGAATCCAAGTTTGGTTTTGGGTATGGTTTTATATCTCTGTATAAATAAAATATATATTTTATATATATATAACACTAAAAATAACAATTGGTGGTTGGAGGCTGTCTTGTGAAAAAGGAGCTAATTTTTGTTCATGTGAGATGATCTGTACCTGAATCTGTGAGCTCAGCAATCTCACTAGCTCTGTTATTAAGGCTTCGTTTTTTTAGATAGTGGAAAAGTGTTTCAATTCATTCTGGTAATGTAATACCTTGAGGTAGCTGGAACTTTCTTTTATGCTATATATTTTATCTTTTTGCCATTTAATAGTCTGACCCCATTCAGAAACATTTCAGACTGCATTATTAATGGCAGTATTGATTTATAAGATCAACTTTAAGAACTACTTGCTGTTTTACAAGAAAACCATCAGAAGGATTAATGTGCTTTCTCTTTGTACATCTACACTTCTATCTGTTGACAATGTCACTGGATTATCCGTGCTCTGAGGGATGGGGTGTAATTCCAGTTCCTGATCAAGGCCTGTCCTTGGTGCTTTGGGGAGCAGGTCCCTGCAGGGGTGCAGGGTGCTGGTGCAGACACTGCCCGGCCAGGCCATGAAAGCAGAGTTGGGTTTGCTTTTCCCCTGGTGTGCATGCAGAGTGGGTAGGGGTGCTGGGGGAGGATGAAGCAGATACAGGAGGAGCTGTGCTGCTGCTCAGAGCGGGTGTTGTTCTGCTGTTTGTCAAAGCTGCATGAAGCGGGATGTTGTGTGGAGATTTATGAGAAGCATTGTTTATAAAAGTAAATGTTTTTTCCCACCATGACTAAGACACTTTACACTGTAAAGTTTATTTTCCTTCCTGTGAACCTTTCTTGCCCTCTGTCCTTCCCCACCCTGACGTTCTGTAGTTGATTTGCTTCTCGGGGTCGCTTTCCTGGGGCTCTAACCTGAGTTATTTTGTTGTGTGGTGACACAGTTATGGATGACGCTCCCCCTGGCACTCAGGAGTACATTATGTTACGGCAAGATTCCATCCAATCTGCGGAATTAAAGAAAAAAGAGTCCCCTTTTCGTGCTAAGTGTCACGAAATCTTCTGCTGCCCACTGAAGCAAGTGCACCTCAAAGAGAACACAGAGCCGGAAGGTTTGTGCGCTTTGGGTCCATGTTCTGTTTTGGGTTCCCTCTCCCTGTGTGTCCCGGGTGTGCTGTGCGTGCCAGGCTGTGTGGGGGGAGCCGTGCACTGTCCCTTGCTTGCCTGTCTGATGCCCACAGGACTGCAGCCTGAGCCCCCAGGGCAGCGTTCTGGGATGGAGGCCACGCTGCTTTCTCTCAGTAAACTTTGTTTGTTTCAGCTCCCATCATCACACACTGCCCTTTCTTTTGGCTGCCTAAAGCTGCTTGCTCCTCAAAGGCATCGGTTCCCAGGTTCTTTGCAGTAACTCCTGGAGCTGCACTCTGCTCTAAGCCTGGCACTCAGATCAAACTCGCCTTGTCCCCAGCACCTTGCACTCCATAAGGCTTCTGCATAGTGCTAGAGAATGCTCATGGCAGCTGTTCTGGGTGAAGCAGGATGAACTTTGTGTGTAATGCACGCCTGGTTGCATTTTGGGAAATGAAATGCATGCAGAGCAGAAAAAAAAAAGCAGATTGTTTTCCTTTTCAGATGAAGCAAACGTATGGTCTCTCCTCATGCTGTGTTTACTGATATGAAATTGCCAATGAGGTATATCTCGTTCATCTAGTGTGCATAAGATTAAGCTCTTCTAAATTTTATTCTTTAATACTTTCTCTTACTGTTCTATATGTGTTTTGCATTACTACTTCATGTTCCACGTGGTAAGCCTTTACTTTTTGCATAAGCTCCAGTATCTGCCAAGACAAATAATGCTACTGCTGGTAGAAGTGTTTTAAGATGAAATATTCAGGGCTGGATTTTGCCACAATCGAGTCTGCAGGAACGGCAGAGTGAGCAGGTTGGAGTTCTTATCACAAATCACTTGCATTGTTCTCTCTGTAATGATGGGCATCAGTTCCTGAGCTCTCACTATTAGCCCAAAATATTTCAGTCAATTGCTTTCTTCTGTTACTTTCTCCCAGTTTTGCATGAATGTTCTTTGTACCACCTCTGGGAGATTTGTGTCTTTTAAAATAAAAGTATTTTATTAAAATAGCATTTATCATCTCACCAGAAATATTAACTCTGATATACATTGTGGTTTAAGGCTTGGGGAGAAGTTTCTTGTTCCAGTGATGATGTAACTGAATGTTAAAGTCAGGGTTTGAAGGAAGCCCAGTTGTCCTCTCAGTCCTGGGCTGCCTTGACAGAAGTTGTGATTTCATGACTCAGTCAAGATGAAGGACAGGTGACTCCTGTGGCACTCTCCTGGCTTAGCAGACGTCACGGATTCCGGGTCATCTGTCAGGGTTTGTGTTGTTTGTGAGTAAATTCGGAGCCCAGAACCGTTCCTGACGAGCTCCTCTGGGAAGATGATGGCACCTGAGCTGCCACAGGTGCTCAGCACGTGATGAGCAGGAAGATTCCATGGCCAGGAGCACGAAAGAGAGCTGGGCCCCACAGCTGCCATCCCTGACTGATGCTGTGTGTGAATCCTCTGTGTGCTGGTGTGGAACTCCAGAGAAGCTTGTGCTTATTCCAGTGCAGCCTACACTGGGAACTGAACTGCTGCAGAAGACTGGCTCCTGGCTGGGCTGATCCTTTAGTGAATAAATCACCAGTTCCCACCCCAGAGCCTGCCCAGGAGGAGCAAGGAAAGCAGGGCAGTGCTGGGCCTTTTCTCTCCAGAGTCTCCAGGGGACATGGTTTGGTTCAGTGTTGGAGAATTTGGGACCTGTGGGAAAGGCTGGCCCAGTGAAGGCTCTGAGGGAAGACCTGGGAGCATCAGAGTGGCCGGGGTGTTCCTGGAAGCCAAGACTTGCTCTTCTTGGGTTCTCCATGAATCTGCAGTGTCTGGCTCCAGCAGCAGCTCTGTTACCCCCTCCTCCATGGCACATGGCACTGGTGCTCATCCCCAGGAAAACATTTCCTCCATGGCACATGGCACTGGTGCTCATTCATGCCCAGGAAAACATTTCCTCCATGGCACATGGCACTGGTGCTCATTCATGCCCAGGAAAACATTTCCTCCATGGCACGTGGCACTGGTGCTCATCCCCAGGAAAACATTTCCTCCATGGCACATGGCACTGGTGCTCATCCCCAGGAAAACATTTGGCTCTGAAGGAAGGCTTGCCATCCTCCATCGCCATGCCCAAGGATGAATGTCTGTTCCTTGTGTGTCCCTCCTCCTCCCCTCCAGGAGTGTTGCATTCCCAGACAGGCACAAGAAGCCATGGCCACATTGGCTGACCTGTGACCACCTGAGGGGTGGAATTCAGAGGGATGGCAGCCTTTGCTGGCGTGTGATTTCTGTGTGTTTCTCTGACAGATGTTGTCTCTAGCATAGAGGGAGAACATCTGACCAGAGATCCTTTTAGCCTCTCTTGTAGCTCAGGTTGCCTGGGCTGCATTTATCTTTTTCCTCAGAATCTGTGAATTGCTTGGAAAGTGGTACCAGACCCATTGAAGGACTGATGTGTGCCATCCTCAGTGGTTTGTTGGCATGGAGCTTGAAGGATGTTGATAGTGAGATGATCTGAATTGTGCTTTCCATGCAAACCCTGCCACAGTCCATCGAAGTTAATGGAGTGGCTGAAACAAATCCTAGCAGAAATCCCTTCCAGTGTGAGCCCAGCAGTTAACAGCTCAGTCGTGCTGTTAGGATAAAGGAAAAAGAAAGTTTAAACTTGTTACTGTGACACAAATTACACATTCTTGAAGGTACTGGAAAGTGTGACAACTAGGAAGCTGTTAGCAAAGTTCTCCAAGTGAAATGTCATAATGGAAGTTTTATGGAAAATTGCAGACTTGGAAGACTCTGCAGACGGTACAAAAATGCCTTTTTAATCTGCTGAATAATGGCATGGGAACACAGAGTAGAGGCTGCATGTTTCTAACTGTGCAATTCTCTTGTTTAGATGATGGATTTCTCTGCACCTTTTAACCACTTTCATAGAGGGGTAGTGCATGGGGAGCCTCATTTATCACTTCAGGATTTGGACTCCCTAGGCAGGTGGGATGACACCAGGTAAAAGATTTTCCAGGCTTTTGGTAGGGGTGTTTGGGGAGTTCTGCTGTTTGCTGAGAGACTTAAAGGCCACATCATGCTGGTGTCTGAGCCTGGTGGTCCATCAGTTCTCATCTCTTGGGCCTGTTTCTAAAAGCAAAAGTGGAAATGAGAAAATGAGATCCATGTTTCCTGATCTGCCTCGGTTTCCTGTTCTTTCCCCCGCACCTCCCTGCCTGCCTGCAGCATCATCTCTGTTCTTTTGGACGTGCCCCAGGTGCACCTCAGGAGCAGCTCCAGGGCAGTCCTTGGGTACCAGCCTGGAGGACACAGAGAAGGTCCTTGGCCAGCGGCTGCAGCCAGTGCTGCAGGGTGGGAGGAAGGAGGAGAGATGGGGGTCCCAACGGTGAGATCTCCCCCGTGTGGAGGTTTCCCCCTGAGCCCCGTGGCAGCCGGGGATGCTCCAGCCTGGGCTGCAGCTCAGGTGGGGCTGCCCTGGGAGGCCTGGGATGGGGTAAGAGCTGAGCTGCTGCTTTGTTCTGCATCTTCCCAGCTTTGTGCTGTCAAAGTCATGCCTCAGTTTGCAATGAAAGGCAGTAAAACAAGCAGAACTGACACCTTTACCTGGATGCTGCTCCTGTGGGCATTGGGCATTGTTTACAACTGCATCCACGCAGCAGCAGCAAAATACAAAGTGTTTTTGTAGCTTCCCTCAAGCCAGGAATACACTGCTAGCAGGAGAAGGGCCATCTGAAGTACATTTTGCAGCTATTTGTTCTCTTAAATAGTTTAAACATAAGCTGCTGCTGCTGTCTGTATAAAACATGGTTGCATAAAAAGCAGTCAGCTCCTGGAAAACTAATTTGAGTTGTATTATTACATCCAGGGAAGGGAATAAAATGAGAGAAATGTTTTTTAAAAACAGCCATTGGTTAGTCACAGTCACACAGTCAAGAGTCTTGGACACTCGCCCATAGTTCTGTTTTCATGGGGGATTTTTTTTTTGCCTTTTTCTATTTTTTTTTTTTTTTTTTGGTAACATTTAGTCTCCCTCCAGGCATACATAACCTTTTTACACAGAAAAGCAGACAAGCATGGCAAAATACGTATTGGGGATGGGGAGAGGGCAATCTGGGATAGCAGCTGGTAAGGAGGAAGGCAGCTTTCCTCAACCAACAGGAAATCTGATTAGATAGAAAATGTTAAGGATGCTAATGTGGAACAAGCAGCTCTGTGGTTGCCCTTGACAATGGCTTGTTCTCTCCATCCCTGGCAGTGGAGTGGGGGGCAGAGGCGGTGCTGGGGTGAGGCACAGGGAGATGCTCAAGCTCATGGTGTGGAGGCTGCCCCTTCCCCTGCTCCCTGTGCACTGGCACTTCTGTCAGCAGCAGAAATGTGGAGCCTTCATGCTGTAATACAGAATGTCCCTTGGGTGCTCTGAGCCTCGTGTCACCACTGAGAGCACTGTCACTTGGCACTCTAATTACATCCTTCTCTTCTAGACCAATCAGCCCTATTAGCCCTGCTCGCTCATTTCACTATGGTAATGCATATTTCTGCATTTTAGAGGAGAAAAGGAAAGAAGGGTGTTGGAGGAGAACTGTGTTTGGAATCAGAGAATTGTGAGAGGTTTTTGAACTTACATATTGTTCAGAACTAAAAATGACTTTGTGTTCCAGTGAGGAATCACAAAGATGAGCCAGGAACAGGCACAGTGTCCAGGACATGGAGAGAGGCCCCGTGGCAGTGGGATCCCAGTGAGCAGGTTCAGCCCCAGTGAGCAGGTTCAGCCCCAGTGAGCAGGTTCAGCATCTGTGCTCACCTCCCTGAGCCCCAGGTTTCCCCCAGCCCCCTGCTTCAGGTGCTCCCTGGAGCCCCTTTCTGCTGCTCACACCTGGAGCCCCTTTCTGCTGCTCACACCTGGAGCCCCTTTCTGCTGCTCACACCTGGATTCCCTCACTGCTGCTCACACCTGGATTCCCTCACTGCTGCTCACACCTGGAGCCCCTTTCTGCTGCTCACACCTGGAGCCCCTCACTGCTGCTCACACCTGGATTCCCTCACTGCTGCTCACACCTGGAGCCCCTTTCTGCTGCTCACACCTGGAGCCCCTTTCTGCTGCTCACACCTGGATTCCCTCACTGCTGCTCACACCTGGATTCCCTTTCTGCTGCTCACACCTGGATTCCCTCACTGCTGCTCACACCTGCAGCCCCTTTCTGCTGCTCACACTTGGAGCCCCTTTCTGCTGCTCACACCTGGATTCCCTTTCTGCTGCTCACACTGGAGCCCCTTTCTGCTGCTCACACCTGCAGCCCCTCACTGCTGCTCACACCTGGATTCCCTCACTGCAGCTCCATGCAGGGGTGGCCCTGTGATGCTGCCCTACGCACATTTCACAAGTGCTGTTCCCTGTTCCTCACTGCAGAGCAGGGGAAGGCAGAGTTGGTGTCTGCCCTTGCCATTAACCCTTTCCTACTGCAGCTGAGCTGTCTGTCCTGGAGCTGCCCCTCCCAGGGAGGGCAGGCAGTCTGCTGCTGCTGGCTGGTGCTGGGCCCTGCAGCCCTGTGTGCCTTCCTCATTCCCTCAGCAAAGCCTCCTTCTTGAGTCTGCTTCTTCCTGCCCCTCTCAGCTGCTGCTGTGGGGCACGTGGAGCTCTCACCTCGCCTCTGGCACTGGCAGCAAGCAGCTGAGCAATGCCTCAGCCTTCTGCAGTGCTAAATGAAAGTAAACTCTTAAACCCTGCCTGTCTGGGTGCACGTGGAGTTGCTGCAGCTGTGGGACCATATCTGCACTGAAGGATGGTCTGAAGGTCTGAAGCTGCCACCAGTATAATATAAAAGTGTACAGTATCAAAGCACACTGTGCTTTTCCCCAAGAGAAACCTCTCTGACTGCAGTGGTGACCTGGCAGCTCCTGTCGCAGGGCTGGGAGGCAGGGGTGGCTCCTGCTGCAGGAGCTCAGTCCTGGCCCTGGCTGAGCCCTCCTGCCCTGATCCTCCAAAGCCTTTAAGCACGAGATTAACTTGAACCACGAGTGCTCCCAGCAGAGTCCCAGGGGTTGGGAGATGTTTAATGAGCTTACCTGAACACAGGCTGGGCCTGACTCAGGTTCGGGCTCAGCCACTGCAAATCCAGAGTAATTCCACCCAAATCCAAGATTTACTCAATATTTACTTGTCTGCAAATGAGATCAGAACCCCCTCCCATGGTTCAGTTTGATTTCTTTTCTTACTCCCTCAGCAGTTAGGGTGGCCCTTGGTTCATGATTGAACATGCAAGTCCATCAGAGCAGCAGAGAAATGTAATGTTTCCCCTTATAAAGAGGGAAGAGAACAATAATCATTATCATCATCATCATCATCACGTGGACGTCTCACCAGGAGGAGTAGCAGCAGCACTGCCTGCTGAATCACCTGAGCAAAGGTACTTGGCTGTTACCTTTGGAAGGGTCTGGGGAGATCCTTCTCTGTGTGCACACAACATCTCAGCCCAGGACATTGCCTGCAGACCTTGGTCTGTTTGCCAGACTCACAGCTAAGAATAATGTGGCTGGAGGAAATGAAGATGAAATGTCAATAATAAAGGTAGCTAATAATGGAGTGGGTTATTGAACTGGGTTTTCCTGGTGGTAGAATTCAAAGGTGCAGCTGTGAGTAGTGCATTGTTAGCCAAATTTGTTCTCTGTTGCATCAGAAGAGTCTAAGTAAGTAATAGCATTAGGAGCAGTTGTAGAATTTTTATTTCAAGATAATGATTTTTCATTCTCAAACTGGACTTGGCCTTACCCCTGAACAGGTCATGGCAACCCAAAAAGAAATGCTGTCCCTTACCTTACGTTACCTGTGTACCCTTTGAGAGAAGTCTTTTATCTGTGCCTCTTGCTATTTTGTTCTAATCTCAAAGTAAATATTCACTATGGAGACAGTATTTGGCACTTAGCATAGCTGAAGTAGGACATTTAGACCAAATGAGTCACCCTGATATTCTTTTCTCATCTCATCTTTAAAGGACTCTGAGATCTTCAAAGAGTGTTCCTTGTATGGAGAAAGGCCTTTGTCTTGCTACTTTTCCATCCCATGACTCTGCTGAGAAGGCATCAGACTTGGTTCTTCAGCCTGTCCTCATTTTAAATCAGGAGACGTAGTTCTTTATTAATGATGAAGGTTTTTCTTTGTCCCTTCCTCAGCTGCACAGCCCATCAGAATTACTGCCCAAACTTGACCAGTGGCAGTGTCTGTAGCATCCAAGCACAGAGTGCCTTTGGGTAGGGACCACGGCAGATCTGCCGTGCTGTCCTGGGTGAGGCTGGCTCTGTAAGGCAGGAGCAGTTACACTTCCCAGCTGTTGCTGGAGAGTTCTCTCCTTGCCCAGGGTAATGAGGTACAGGAGGACCAAGGCAGGGGTGCAGGGAGCAGCAGAGATCCACACCTGTGCATGGAACTGCTCACCTCAGGGGCAATTAGCTCAGACAGGTAATTATCTCTGGTTTCCAGCTCCAGGGCTAGCTCAGCCCACACCTAACTCAGGGGTTTCTGCTCTTCATCCCATCAGTAGCTGCTGCCCCTGAGGGCACAAAATGAACAGCAAAGTTCTCCAGGGTCAGGCAGGTCCTGCCCTGGGTTACCTGGATGAGGGGAGGAGCTCAGTCTCACCTGGAGCTCAGGCTGCTCTCCCTGGGCTGGAGCCTGCCATGGTTAAAGGGTGGCACTGAGGGTTTCTCTAGAGGCTGGGCAGGGTCTGTGCCCCAGAGGGGCAGGGCTGACCCACACAGCTGCCTGGCACTGCCCCGTCCATGGAGCATGCATCCCCAGCTGCCATTAAACATCCCAGGCCATGGGGCTCCAGTGCCAGAAGCTGGGGCTGCTGGCCTCAGGGGTGTTGGCACTCCTGTCCCCTGCCTGTCCCCGTGGACATCCCTGCTCTGGAGGCTTTCCCAGCCTCCCTTTGGGGCTGCAGATGAGGAGCCTGTGCAGGGCACCCGGTGCTGACTGCTCCATCCTCTGAGAAAGGCTTTAACAGCACAAACCACCTTGGTGGTGACTGTCACTGTTCCCCAAACAGAACTCTCTGTTCTGTTTCCTCTGAACAGTCCCAGGAGTTTTCATTTTTGCAACAGGTGACATCAAATTAACACTTAATTGCAGGGGTTGTTAAAAATGCAGAGTGAATTTCAGTTGTGCACCTTTGCTTAATTGGTGCCTGCCCCTGTTTCTGTTCCTCTACAGCGTCAGCTTGGTAGAGTCAGTAATTAACACCAAGTTTTGCTTTCTAGTTGCTCTTCTCTCTGGTAAGTGCAATCATTTTCTCATTTCAGACAAGTGGCAAAACTGCCCTCAGGTATTGCTAGTGTTTCCAGGATGTTGTTAGTAGCAAATGTTTCAGCTTCACATAAAATCTTCCTTTCTAATGATGAGCTGTCAGCATTAATGCAGTGCAGTTCATGGGCTGGTCTTTTTATGATAAACTTAGATTAAATATACTGTAAAACCAGTAGTTAGCAGAAATTTAAATGGGACTTGAGTTGCCAAATGCAAGTAGGAGGCTTCTTTAATCGCTTGGATATTAAATTAGATAAATGTAAAAATAGTGAGAAATTTTGCTGATCTTTGTACTCATAACAAAGGAGCATGTTTAGGGAATTGCTGTTTTAACTGAAAAGAACTGGGTGTAGTGCGTTTCATGGTATGTGCAGAGAAATAACAGTCAGTAGGACACAGTCTGATCACCAGGAGGGAAGATGAGTGGAACAGAGTGACAGAAATGATAGGAGAACAGGTTTGAAGAGCCCCAAGGAGGAGAGGGCAGCCTGTGGACTCTAAAGCACCGAGAAGGAGAGGTTCAGGTGGGAGCAGGTGAGTGTGGTGCTGGGGAAGAAGGTGGTGGTGTGGACAGGTGAGCATCTGCCTTTGGATGAACTTGTTGGCTGCAGGTGAGATCCAGGAGTGAAGCAGAGAGATCCCTGAGCTGAGTGCTCAGAAGGACTCTGTGTTAGAGACGGGTTGAAGCCTGGTGGACCCTCCCAGTGGGAGAAGTTTCCTGAGAGGACAAGAGATCTGCAGAGAAAAGCAGGCAAGTGGCTCAGCTGGACCTTGAGTTGCATCTCCTTCATTGAGGAGGGCGGGGTGTTCCTGTGAGAGGTTGTGCCTCACCCTAGGAGGGTCAGAGCCCTGAACTGAGCACCCAGCTGCTGCTGCAGCACCACATTCACAGCCCTGCACATAACATTTCATGCATGACTTTGTTTAATGCTCCAAACAGTGCATTCCAGCACACAGTTAGATTTTCATATCCTTATGTATATTTAATGCAGTACATTGACTTTGGTAGAGTGCTGCCAATTGATGTTTGATCAGGTGTATTTATGGCAGATTCTTTAATTTGCACATGCAAATGGAAACATGAGTGTAATCCAGGAGACTGAGGAAAATCACAGGCAGCACTGTGATTATTTGTTATTGATGTAATCTCTCCTGCAGCAGAATTTGTACTGTCTCAACAGAATTGAAAAGGTGCCTTTTAAAAACTAATGTCTCAAAAGGGCATTGTAAAAAACCAAACCCAGCCCTCCTGCCAGGTTTTTTAGTGGTGTGGTTTGGAGTTGGGTTTTTTTAGTAGTTTCATTGCCAGCCTTTAAAGTCAGCTCGTTTCCAACAGGATGATGTTGAGATGGACACATGCCAACATTTTCCTTTGTAAGTCCTTGGCCAGGTTTTATTTATTGGAATGCTGAGCTGTGTGCACTGAGGGGCTGGGCTCAGTTTGCCCTCTGGGTTGTGATTCAGCCCCAGAGGTTCCATCACATCCCTTTGAGAGGCACTGGTGCCTTCAGCTGCTGCTCTGTATTTATCTCTGCTCTCCCACAGGAGCTGTTTCTTATTCAGGTGCCAAACTCTGCACCTTCATTCCCTGTTTTATTTCTAGCAGTCTCTCTGTGTCTCACCAGCATTCTCCCTCCCTCTGGGTTGATGTCTGAGCTCGGACTCTTTTGCTCTGAAGTCCATTTCTGTTTAGCTCTGGAGGAAACATTCTGGCTGGGAGGCAGGGCCAGCAAGCGGGAGGAAAGCCCAGTAAAATTCTGGCACCTTTCCAGTCTCCTGGAGTTGATAAACACTTACTTTAAAGGACACAAATCCTTGGATTTTTAAAAAAATAATATATAATTCAGTGTTTATAAGGAAAAACATGCAAACCTAAACTCACACATCAGATTTCTCAAGAGACTTGTAGGGCTGCAGGTTCATTAGAAAGGAAACTTGTTAAAAGATTAAGTTGTAATACTTTGATTTAGGATGGGACTCCAGGGAAGGATCAAAATAGAACACTTCTTGCAGTTGATTTGCAGAGCAAATTCATGAGTAGTTTTGGGCTTATTTATGGTCTTCCAAAAGCTAGTGGCAGCAGTGTTAAGAATCTGGGAGAGTGGACATCTGTTTTCTCCATCTTGTAATAACAAGACTGGTTATTTTTTGTATGGTGCCCCTTGCTCACATTGGCATTGCCCTGTTTGAAGTGGAGGACTCCATCTGTGCTATTTTTAAAAGCCATTTATTATGTTAATAGTTGATGCAGAATTTTACTCTTTTCATTGTCCTCAACCCAAAATGTATCTTTCTTTGGACTAAAAATTATTTCTCCTGGACAAAAATTTGGTTTCTCCAAAGAAAATCTTCCAACTGAAGAGCAAAATCATGAAAACCAGTGAAATCCCTTTATTTCTTTAACTGGTAACAAACAGTGCCATCACAGGTAAAGGCAGAGGATGGCCAGATGTTCCTGTGTGCATGTCCAGTCAGGCAGCTCAAGTTCTGTAGCACACAAACAGACTCAGGGAAGGGCATTCATTGTCTGAAGTCTCTTCTGTGCCAGCTGCAGAGTGCATCCCCCCTGCCAGGGTTTGACAGAGCAAAGGGCGCATGAGAAACAGGACAAACTGTAAGCAGAGAAATTGCTAGGGAATGGAGGTGTGTAGAGAAATTCAGAAGTCAGTGGAATTCCTGTGCTTTGGACTAATTTCCTCCTTGGCTGCTGAGTTTGTGGACTGGAAGTTGAAAGATCCATGAGCATAAAGGAGCAGTAGAAAATGCCATGGCCACAGCAGAAGGAGCCTGTGCTTGCTGCTCTCACTGGCACAGTTTCAGCTTTACTGATTTGCACTTCCCTGACTGGGTGAGCTGCCCTGCAGCAGTGGCTGCTGTTGCCCCAGCACAGGGTATTTCCACTTCAGGGTATGATTTCCTTGAGGTAGTACATTGTTCTTACTTGTGGGTCGTTCATACATGTTCATGGTTAGAAGGAGCCTTGCTGGGACTTCAGTTACTCTTTTAGGAATGTTACATCCCCTTTTAGTTCCCTCTACACTAAAGCTCCT
Source organism: Diglossa brunneiventris (assembly GCA_019023105.1). Lineage (NCBI taxonomy): Eukaryota > Metazoa > Chordata > Aves > Passeriformes > Thraupidae > Diglossa > Diglossa brunneiventris. The sequence goes on along the minus strand of CM032357.1, from coordinate 630,951 downwards.
TGCCCTGCCCAGAGTCTCCTGGCCCAGCCTGGGCCTGAGAGTGCTGTCCAGGGGCTGAGGAGATCAGGAGATCCCAGGAGATCACCCACATATATCTCCTGGGAACTCATTCCATCTTCAAGAGGCACTGTGGTCTTGGTGGTCTGCTTTGCTCTCAAAAGACAAAATTTCTCTGAAAAATGGTTGTTGCAGTCATCTTCACTCACAATTTCCTTTGTTATATCCACATTTTAACTGGATTTTCTAGGCAGAGTGGGTTTTGGTATTTTTGAACAAAAGCAGATTTTCCTCAGGCACACAGAATAGCAAGGTGTGTTAATGGAATATTGATTTATGTGAGTTTTGTAGGAAGGAGGTTCCTGAACTGTGTTTGCTACAGCTGTAGAGCATCTGTCCAAGGGCAGAGTGTGCACCAGCCTTTGTGGGAAAGGGAACAGGAGCAGGAGCATCTCTGACACCCCCAGCCCTGGAAGGAATGCAGCCCTGGCACCAGCCTTGGCACTGCCCCTGGGGAGTGAGCAGTTCGTGTGCTTTGAGCTTTACCCCAGAAAGCATCTGGGGCCCAGCAGGGATTTATTTCCAGTTAACTGATGAACCCAAGGTCAGACAGTTGTTGTCAGTGGATTTCAAACCCATTTGTTTGTCTCAGAGTTCTGCTGGCAGAGGTGCTGCCAGGGAGATGTGGGGTGGCAGTGAGAGCCCTCCTGTGCTCGGGTGTGGACAGACAGACCTGTCCTTCAGTCCAGGCTGAAGTGCTTTTGATAACTAAGACACAATAAGCCGAGGCTGTTCTGTTCTGGAACAAGGCCATGTTAGAATTAAATTTCAAGTATGTGTCTTTTTTATTTCTCCTCTTCTCCATTTTATGAGTGGATAAATACAGTGGAGGGGTTGGCAATCAGCAGTATGACATTAATCCTCTGAGAATGTTCCTGTAAGTTCTGGAGTCAGAGAGCAGAAGCACCGTCAGACCTTCCCCTAATGTCTCCTCAAACCTGGTTCTTGTCTAACCCATAACCAGAGAATTATGCTCTCTCCAGGGTCATAACTGTGCTCTCTATGATTGTGGCCCACCAAGCAGTAAGAAAATTGCCTTGTTAATCCATTTTAAAAAAAGCAATAGGAAATTGTTTTATCAGGTCTCCTAAAACAGCTGCATATGCTGTGATTGATCTGATCATGTAAAATATTGATCACTGAGAACCTTTAGCTATAAGGAGACAATACAAGTAAGAGAAATGTGCACTAAATGGATTAAATTAGTGTTTCAAATGGCTGATTACAGAGAGGGACTTCAGAAGGAAGGGAAGAGAGAGATATGGAAACGTGAGTTTGGCTGGCAGGAGAAATATTGCTTGAACTGCTTTAGATTATTCAGATTGCAATGCAGTGGCTTTTTGTCACAAAAAAAGTCTTGATTAATAGTATGGAAAAGTAGGTTTTAGTTTTACAAATGGTACTGAATTGAGAGTCAAGCAGATAATGAGAAACAATTTAATCTGATACATGAGGGGGATTAATTTTGAGTACCTGGGTTGTAACAGGGCAGCAGAGCTCAATGCAGATAAATGGAAGATAATGAGCTTACAAGTAAGGAACTCCATAGTCAGGGAGTGCTCAGAGGCTGCAGCAGGCTGAGGCTGGGGAAAGAAACCAGAAGTTATGGAGAAAATGCCATGTTCAGCAGCAAGGACGGGGGAAAACAGGTTATGGGGCTGCTGCTGAGGGGAGAGCAGCAGGGACAGGGGGAAATGGGTTATGGAGCTGCTGCTGAGGGGAGAGCAGCAGGGACAGGGGGAAATGGGTTATGGAGCTGCTGCTGAGGAGGGACAGGAGGGAAATGGGTTATGGAGCTGCTGCTGAGGGGAGAGCAGAGGGTTTTGAGCCCCATGCTCAGGGCTCACCCACTATTGCTGGGGATAGGAAGGCAAAGTGCAGGCTCCAGGGGAAAATGCACCTCTCAGGACAGAAATGGCCCTTGAGGCTCAGAAATCTCTAAAGAAACCCAAAATCCACTATTGCAGAGAAGCAGGAATTGGTGGGTTTGGAGCTCACTGGCACAAGACAAGCAGATTTTTTTTCCACTGATAGCAGGTGGAAATTTTAGTTGTGATGTAACTGAGAGCAGAGCTGCAGAAGCTGCCAGAGGATCTCCAAAGAGATCCCTGGGGAGCTGTCAGGGGGAAGCCCACGTTTTGGAGCAGGGCTCTCCTGGGGGGCTGGAGCTGTCCCTGCTGTGCCAGTCACTGTCCATGGCAGTGGCAGCAGCACAGTGAGCTCAGCACAGCTGTGAAGGGCAGGTGAGGGCAGTGGGGCTGAGCTGTCCCTGCAGCCTGGGGGCTTTGGGCTGGCACTGGGCTGTCCCTGCAGCCTGGGGGCTTTGGGCTGGCACTGGGCTGTCCCTGCAGCCTGGGGGCTTGGGCAGCTCTCAGGCTGGGCACAGCACTGTCACTGCTTCCTGTGACTCTCAAAGCACACATCACTTTGAATACATGAATGCCCAAGCAGGTTTGCTTAGACCCTCTTTTTCTGCTAATTATATTTTTATGGCTTCAGAATTCAAAAGCAAACTTTATTTTTGTAAAGCCTTGTGCATGTCTGATGGGAGTCCTGACATGAAAGCTTTCTGCATGCACAGGTGCCTTGGGAATCCGGGCAGAGCAGGAGCCCTGCTGCTGCCAGGGCACTTCTCAATTATTCATGTTTTCATCATGATCTGCTACAGCAGAGTAACCCAGGGCGAGTCCAACACGGTCCTGCAATTCCTGAACCTTGTCCTGCCTTTTGCCTCTTGAATCTCTGAAGGCATTTGGATAGAGGACTTTGGGCTGCCAGGTTTGGTTAGTTGTGTTAAGAACAAACCAGGTTTGGTTAGTTGTGTTAAGAACAAACCTGCCCTGGCTCTGGGCTCTGCCCTGCCCTGCCTCAGCAGCATTCCCTCTCCAGCTCTCCCTTGGCCCTGCATGGAGTCATTTTCTAACGCTGCGTTGTGCAGAGTCAGGAAAATTATTATTACCCACGGCAGTTTTATATAAATTACAAATTTCTTTTACAGTTATTGCTTTAAATTAGGACAAAATGCTTTGTGATTCATGAGTAGATCCAAGGCTTCAGCCAAAGGAGCAGAAATGTGAGCAGGGAGGGAGCTGGTTTGATTCTGCTCGGTGCTTTGCACCTTCATGCAGCTGTGGGATGGCTGAGAGACCTCAGTGAAAACAGGTTTTCAAAGCATAGATTTTCCCAAAGGAAACAGGTTTTCAAAGCATAGGTGGACTCATCTCCAGAGTCTGATGTGGCCAAGGGAGCACAAAAAGTTGGAAGAGACTTGCCAAGGGTGGTTTTTCAGGGTCTGCTCTGGTGGAGTCTTGGTGCCATTTTCCTCTGACTCAACAGGCTGGGGACAGTTCCACTCCCCCAGCCCCAGTTCACATTCACTGCTCTGGAGCATCCATCCCCCTGCTCCTCCTGCACCCTGCTGGCCTTCAGGCCCATGAAAAAGCTTCAAATCAAGCCTCACCTTTTTTCATTGACTAGCTTTTTAAAACAAATTTATTTTAAAATTAATATAATCAAAAAGAGAGTTTAAATAACTGAATATTCAGCTAAAGTCTCCTTCAACAGATTTGAGTGCAAGACTGAAAATGAACTGTTATCTTTTCAGCTATACTTACAGAATGCAGATTTGAATTGCAAAAAAGGCATTAAAATAGCTTGTGCAATTTAGAACAGACTGAGTCAAACTGACAAAGCAGAAAATAACACGAACTAGAGATGCACTTGTGTGCTATATCATGTTAATGATTCTGTTTTCTAAACCAGAAACAGCTCAATAATATATGTTGTTTCCAAACAAATGTATGTTTTATTAAAATAAATTAAAATAGAGAAAAATACAGCAGTGTGGGATGGAAGGAAAACAATTATTCAGGAAGATTAGGCTTGCTATACATCAGGGGTTTTTGGCATGACCCACTGTGAGTTTGTGTACTGTTTGTAAAGATTTTATCTGCAGATTTTACATCTGCCCTCAGTCCTTTGGTATGCCAGACCATGAGCTTTGTGTGGCAGAGATACAGCACAGGAGGAAGCTGTCCCAGTGTTGTACAGAGGTACTTGCTTGAAAACCACTCCGGAGATCACTGATCTGACCTTGGAGATGCAGGAGGACAACAGCAGCAGAAGGGGCAGAGCTGGGGATTTGCTGAGTGCTGAGTGTAAGAGCCAAAGGTTTTGTGTTTGGGATGGATGTGCTGGATGCTGTGGGTAACTGGCAGCAGCAGGGAGAGCCCTGCTGGGCACCAGGGGGGTTGTGGGCTCTGTGAGGGGCTCTGTGAGGGGCTCTGCAGAGCCAGGCTGTGGCTGCATTCCTGGGGAGGCAGGACAGAGTCAGGGGTTTGGTGCTCCTGGCCCTTGCAGGTACTGCTCCAGGGTCCCTCTGCCTGTGTGGCCCGGTGAAGGCTTGCCTTGGAGCTGATCTCCGTGTGCTGGGGGCAGACAGGATGCTGCCTGGCTCTGTGATGTGATCGTTCCTTACATCTGCATTTTGCTGTGCATGATCCGCCGGGAGTGCTGCATGCCCAGAGAGCCCCCTCTGGCTAATCTGTCAGCTTCCCTTGACAGCTGTTAAACAAGGATTTATCAACATGACTCAAAGCTACCTTTCTGGCACTTTTAATATGTAGAATTTTCAATAAGGAAACTCTCCAGCTACTTGCTGATGCAGACCGTGCAGCAAAGTCAAGCCCGATGTCCTGAGGAGGGTTTTGATTCAGCATCTCCTGTAAGAGCAGAGCTGGGTCTCAGCTGAGCTGGGGAGTACATCCTGACATGGGTCATGCTTTGGGGCCAGGATCCTCCTGCCCGCAGCAGTGCTGCTGCCCTGGCTCTGGGCGGGCACAGGTGTTCATCTGGGGGCTACCTGAGCTTCTGGCCCTGTGCTCCTGGTGCTGGCAAATGAATGGGCCTGACATCAAAAATGGTGAGGAGTTGCTGATTCAGTTCCTCTCAGACTCCAACTCTGGCACTATATTTTAAGACTGTTCAATCTGAGGCTGGGCGTTGGTTTTCTAAACTTTTATGCGGAGTTCATTTTTTTCTGTAAACACACAGTTAAATATAGTGAATTTGAGCTGGGTCTTCTAGAAACTGAAGTTCACATGGGGATAGCTGGAGATGTACTTGGGCTTCTGCTATCTGTGTCTCCATGGAAGTGCCAGTGATCAAAATACCTAGTTGTAGATTAATTGCAGCTAGCTTTTGGCAGGGATTCACATTCAGATGTTTTAGTATTTAAACCACTCTCATAGTATCAGATAGAGTTGGCAGAGAAAAGAAGAGGAGGTATCTAGTGAAAAATGCATATACTTTTCTTTTTAGTATTTAGGGTAAGTGGGCTTCCATTTCTACCTGCTGTAGTAATTCCTTTATTTTCCTGTTATTCTTGATAGAAATAAATGTTGCAGAAAATTCCCTGGTACATGGCTGTTGGACACTATACTTGTTGTCCTGTGTAGGTTGAAAAAGGTTGTGTTTGAAAATTCAAGTCCTGGTTGTTCTGAATATGGTTCTGATGCTGAGGTGCTGGGTGCAGGGCAGGTCAGAGCTGAGGAAGAGCTCAGACCTGTTGTGTGTTCAGTGTTTGAAATAAGGAATATATCAGTACTTCTGTTGTTAGCAGCCAGCCAAGAGCCATCACAGCAATGCAGGTGGAGCCCTTTAGGTAATATTCAAGTTCTTACACGTCTCTAAGCTGTTGTTTTGCTGAATTATCCCACCATTACCAGGTTTGTAGACAGAGACATCCCCTTTGCTGTGCTGGAGTTAAATCTGTGACCTGTGGTAAGTGCTGTGAGAAGAAAAGCTGAACCAAGAAAGTAACAGTAAATATGCGTCATATATTCTTGCATAAATGTTATTGGAGCACAGGAATTTTTAGGTAAAAGCATGGTATCCAACTTATTTAAATTCAAAGGAAACAATTCACTGCATTGCTCCTTATTTTCTAGGAACCTTGGATCTCAGCTAATGGGAGCTTGTTACTGTGCCATGACTCATTTGTAAACTCAGCTCTGAGTTTTTCCCCTAGCTGTCATGGACATGGTGATGGAGATGGAGTTATTCTGCCTATAAACCTCCATCTGTTATGTCACAGGCAGTTACTGTGGGCAGTTCAGGCTTGCAGATACAAACCATGGCAGGCTTCAGACGTTTCCCTGCAGCTCCCTTGTGGTAGGAGCCCTGTTGGCTGAACAGCAGAACATCATTTGGGTTGGTTATGAAGACACATGGCAAGGCTGGCAATCCAATTCAGTGCTCAGGTTTGGGGAAATCAAACAGCAGCAGGCAGAATATCCAGTGCAATGTTCAGTATGTGCTCCTGAGAAATCCTGACAGGACTGGGAGAGCAGGAAATCTGCAATGAATAAACATAGTGCAAAAACCATTCTGGAATGTGATTGCTGAGCTGTATCGTGTTCTGAGGAGGAGAAAGGACACACAGCTTTCCCCATCCCTGAGGCTGCAGGAACATTGTCCCACTGTGCTGAGTCCCCTGTCCCCTGTGCCAAGGGGTGGGGAGCAGGGGCAGCTCTGTGGCTCTGCTGCTCTGGTTGCTGAGAGCTGAGCTGTGCCCAGCTGAGCTGTGCCCAGCTCAGGGCAGGAGCAAGGGCTCCCTTTGCCATCCTGATGGAGCTGCTTTGGGACTGCTGAGAAGGACAGGCTGGCTCAGGGACATCCCTGGGTAGCCCCCAGAATTTCATTCTGGCTGAGGGGATGTCATGATGCAAACGAAGCAGGGGCTTACCTGGAGCAGTAATTGCAGCCGTGTTGTCCACTCCTCTGGGTAATTTTCACTCTCCCTATTGATGAAAAAGGTGTTGCTGTAGTAGCTGGAACACAAGGTTTCACTGTGTCTCTTCTCACGTTTTATTGATTTTTCCTGCTTAATGAGAACTGTGTCCTTCCTTATTTCTGGAAGGGACAGTTGTTTATAGGCTGCTCACCCATCAGCAGCTTTTGGAACAGCCTCAGTTTCCCTGCCATGCAGGTCTGCTCACAGCACCAGAAGTGAGACAGGATTTTCCATCTCAGGTGGGTTTTCCCTGAGCCCCCAGTGCCACCACCCTTGGAGGTGACAAAGGGCTCACTGTGGCCACTGCATTTACTGGGCTCATTGTGGCCACTGCATTGGCAAAGGGCTCATTGTGGCCATTGCATTGACAGGGCTCATTGTGGCCATTGCATTTACAGGGCTCATTCTGGTCATTGCATTTACAGGGCTCATTCTGGTCATTGCATTTAGAGGCTTTTCCCATGCACAGGTGCCTGACAGTCCTGCCCCAGCCCCTCCTTGACTATGGACATGTTAATGTCCATTTGTGTTTATTGTGTCATTTTGGGCACCTAGACAGAAGGCTGGATGAAACCAAAACATTTAATGACTTCCTCCTGATTTTGGTCAAATGTTAATCTGAGAAGAAATCTTGGGAGAAAATGCCTGTGAATTGAAACCTTTCATTCTGATTTACCCACTGAGCACCATTTGCAGCTGCTCAAAAAAAAAAAAAAAGTGAAAAATCAACCTTTACAAAGAGCCAAATTTCACCCAAAATTAAATTAGCAGATACTTAAATTAGCCAAAATAAAAAAACAAAAGTGGATTTTTTTGCATTGAATTCTTTCGTCTGTCCATGTTTTGAAATGTCTTATGAACTGGCCCATCACACCTCTGCCTCTCTGGGTGCTCCAAGGAGGCTAAAAAGAGGCAGGATACAGGGAAACTCAGCAAAACTACAAACCCCTTCCTCCTTCAGCTGGGAGTAGATATGCATTTCTTCCAGTGCAGCAAATTCATTTATTGTGAGACTGCAGCAGGCAAAGGCAGAGCAGTGCAGAATGATCCAGGGCTTTGTCTCTTGTTATTTGTGTTTCCATCCACAATCTGAATCAGGTTACTGATGGCAGAAACGGTAATTTGTCAGTTTAATGCTAATTACCTGCTCAGAGCAGGATGTCTGCCTCCATCCCTTGGCAGATTCAGTTTGTGGACCTGATTGTGGCTCCTGGATGTTACCATATTACAAATATTGAAGTGTTTGATGATGAAGATGATCATTTCATCCCTTCCAAGCCGTAATGTGCAATTTGAAAACAAATGCCTCCTTTTAGCTGGATGCCTAGAAGCTGGTGACAGCTGTAGGAGTATTTATTTTGTAAAACTTCCACTGCTTCCCTTCCATGCCACCACTTGCTGAGTGAAATGAGCAGGTGACAGTGGAGATGATGATGCAGTTCTCTCCTCTGGCTCATCCCTGGGGCCGCAGCATCCCTCTGTTAACAGTCTCTGTTTGCTGGCTGAACATTTATTTTTCTTTTGAGTGTACCAAGCTGGAGGTGCCTTGTCCTGTGTGTGCAGGAGTGGCACAGGTGAGTGCCCCCCACCTTTCTCAGCTGTGAGAGGTGGGTGTTTGGCCCTCCCTGCAGGCTGGTGGTGCCAGGGCTGGGAAAGCAGCAGTGCTGGGCTCAGGAGAGTGTTCCTGCCCTCCAGGGCACTGGGATGTCACTGCAGCTTTTGCCCCTTGGACGCAGGGCTTGCTGTCCTTCCCTCCATGCACAACCTGCTCTCACTGCCGGGGGGCCCTTGCAAACCACTCTGAAACCTTGGGCTTTGCTGGGGTGCCCGAAGTTCTCCTGAGGAAAGGATCTCTGCCTGGGGCTGGTGGCTGTGCTGCAGTGGGGCTGGGCAGGTCCAGGGGGCCCTGGGGCTGTGTCCCACCCCCAGAGCCCCACGCAAACACAGCCTGGCTCTTCAGGTGTGTCCTCCTCGCACCGGGACATCCCTCTTGTCTCTTGACGTTTCACTTCTCTTGGTCACATCTAAAAACCATAGATCTGCTGGGATAAATAATTGCTTTAGGAAATGGCTACTAATTGTTACAGTCATCTGTCTGCTTTTGCCAAGTCTGTTTAAAAAAACCACATTAAATGTCACACGTCCCACAGATACAGGCTTGTCAGCTGTAGAGCACAGCAGAAATCTGTTCCCTTGTCACAGTGCACTGGCTCCAGTGCTTCTGTCCTACAGTGGAGCTGCAAAATTGCTGATGACTAAAGAGTGAGTCTTTTAATTGCACTTGGCTATTTAAGCATTACAGATCTTAGCAGCCCTCACTGAATTCTCTGGGTGTTTTTCTCATTTTATCCACCCAGTGTAATTAACATTATTACTGTAAGACGTTCATCCTAGTCCTGCTTTTTGAAAAATGGATGCTGGTGTCAGTTGGGTGTTTTATCTGGTGGTTAGTCAGTGGCTTGCAGAGTAATAATCCCTGTGGGAAGGTTGTGTTTATCACGTTTCCTGGAGGTTTAATTGCAGCCAGGGATAAAAACAAACACTGGTTTCATAGATTGATTGCAAGAACACAGCAAAACATGGAGCGGAGCATAAAAAAGACAGATGTTTTATCCTATCTCTCAAGTTACCTTGGATAGCTGTGGCCTGGTTGTGAAAATCTCATCTCAGAGTGGCACGGGTGGGAAAGCAGAGGTGGTGTCCCCTTGGAGCAGCACTGGCACATGGATCACCCTGTACAGGCTGCAGAGTCCCCCCAGCTGGGGGTGCAGAGGGGTCCTGCGTGCCTGGGTGGGCCTTTCCTGTGTGTGTCCCTGTCCCCGTGGGTGTCCCTGTCCCTGTGTGTGTCCCTCTCCCTGTGTGTGTCCCTGTGCGTGTCCCTGTCCCCATGGGTGTCCCTGTCCCTGTGTGTGTCCCTGTGCGTGTCCCTGTCCCCATGGGTGTCCCTGTCCCTGTGTGTGTCCCTGTCCCCATGGGTGTCCCCGTCAGTGTCCCTGTCCCCATGGGTGTCCCTGTGTGTGTCCCTGTCCCTGTGTGTGTCCCTGTCCCCGTGGGTGTCCCTGTCCCTGTGTGTGTCCCTGTGTGTGTCCCTCTCCCTGTGTGTGTCCCTGTGCGTGTCCCTGTCCCCATGGGTGTCCCTGTGTGTGTCCCTGTCCCCGTGGGTGTCCCTGTCCCTGTGTGTGTCCCTGTGTGTGTCCCTCTCCCTGTGTGTGTCCCTGTGCGTGTCCCTGTCCCCATGGGTGTCCCTGTCCCTGTGTGTGTCCCTGTGCGTGTCCCTGTCCCCATGGGTGTCCCTGTGTGTGTCCCTGTCCCTGTGTGTGTCCCTGTGTGTGTCCCTCTCCCTGTGTGTGTCCCTGTGCGTGTCCCTGTCCCCATGGGTGTCCCTGTCCCTGTGTGTGTCCCTGTGCGTGTCCCTGTCCCCATGGGTGTCCCTGTGGCTGTCCCTGTCCCCATGGATGTTCCTGTCCCTGTCAATGTCCCTGTCCCCATGGGTGTCCCTGTCAGTGTCCCTGTCCCCATGGGTGTCCTGTCAGTGTCCCTGTCCTTATGGGTGTCCTGTCAGTGTCCCTGTCTCTGTGGGTGTTCCTGTGGGTGTCCCTGTCAGTGTCCCTGTCCCTGTGGGTGTCCCTGTCAGTGTCCCTGTCCTTATGGGTCTCCTGTCAGTGTCCCTGTCTCTGTGGGTGTCCCTGTCAGTGTCCCTGTCAGTGTCCCTGTCTCTGTGGGTGTTCCTGTGGGTGTCCCTGTCAGTGTCCCTGTCCCGTGGGCTGCAGCTCTCACAGCCTGACATGGCCACCATGGGCAGTCCAGAGTGAACCAGCCCTTCCTCCTCTATCCCAAGATTTCTTCCTCTGTGGAGTTAAACGAAGCCTGGCTTTCCTGTAGGCACAGCCTGCTGCTAAAAAATTGGTAATAAGTATTTTGTGACATTCATTTAGTAGAAGACTGTTAGATTGACATAACAAGAGCTAAATAGTAATCTGCCTTTCATCTTTATTTTCATCGGTTCTCTGGCTTAAAGTTAAAGAGTTGGGAAAATGTGTCAGCACTGTGTGTTGAGTCAAATATACATGGGAAAGTGACTGATGCAAAAGCATGAGGAGCTGCAGAATGACTGGTTAGAAGTCCTGTGGGCATCTGTGGTGCTGCTTAATGCCCATCAATGGTCAGTTAACATTTCCCCCATTCACTTCTTGCTTCCAGGTACAGAGACATCTTAGCAGTGTCACCTGAGTGAGCACCTTTGCTCTAGAGACTGACAGAGATAAATCTCTTGCAGGTACCATGCTGGAGCTGAGGCAGGGTAACAAGCCCATTAAAGTTACTTGCTTTGCCAAAGCCTTGGCTGACCCTGCTCCGCCCTGCAGCACTGCCCAGGTACAGCCCAGCCCTGCCCAGCAAGGGCACCTGGCCCAGCTGTGGTGCCCGGGCTGGGCTGTCCCCTCTGGCTCCCCCTGGACCCTGCTGTGGCACCGGGGAGCAGCACATCCCTGGGGCCGCCTGCCAGTGATTCCTGTGAGCCTGTGTGTGCCAGGCATTGCCACAGGAGCCCAGAGCTCTGAATCCTGGCTTCTGCCCATGGCTGGGGGTTCCTCCAACCCACCAGTGTAAAAGGTAACTGCTTCAGAGGCTGAGAAGTCCTTTTGGGTCTCCGGGGTCACTGAAGCTGAGTGTCTGTGTGAATCTTCTCTTGAGGGCTGCAGCTCAGGGCAGGGCTGTGCAGGGCAGGGGTGCTGCTGCTTGGCAGGACAGGGAGGAGGACAGGGACCAGACTTTGATGCTGCTGTGTGCTGTGGGTTCGCTGCAGAGCATGGAATACATTCTTGGGGTTTCTTCTTGCTCCTTTTTCTGATGCTGCTGACTGAATGCTGGGATGCTGTTCACTAAAGCCATGCTTCCAACTTTCCTCCTTGACTTTGCAGAGAGAATTAAACAGGAGTAGGACTCCCTCTGATGCCGAGATGTGGAGTTAGCGCTCTCCCCACTATAATTGAGGATGTAGTTACACAGCTCCTTAATTTAAAAATTGTAATTAAATTAAATTACTTTTTTTTAACAACTGCTTCTTTGCACAGGAAGTGCAGGTTGGAATGTTTAAAGACACAGAGTAAGATTTGGAGTTTATGTGTTGGGAGCCAGATGAACAGCGCAGAACATTCCACTGAGTACAGGAGCCTGTGATGGATGCAACTAAAAATGGGATTGTTGGGCAGCCCTTTCTCCCTGATCTCCTTTGGGGTGTGCTTGTTCTGTGTGGAGAAAGGGCAGCTATTTCTGGGACCATCAACCACAGATGTTTTATGAGCTCAAGATTTGTCCGACAGAATAGCCTGGCCTGTTTCCCTTAATATCAGCGTATACAGAGCCAGGCTGGAAAGGGCAAATCTGTTTCTTAGAAAACTGGGATGTTCCACAATTGGGTCCTATTCAGATGTGGAGCAATAATGCAAGACCACGCAGTTCTTCAAGGGGATGAATCCTAAATCTGGTCACCTGGAGCCTGGTGGTCTGAAGATGAGGATCAGGTGCTCAAAAGACTTTTTAAAAATATAGGAAATAGTGAAGAAAATTGATGCACCTGCTGATGATAGGACCACATTAATAAGTCACCCACCTTAAGTTTCTCTGCCCAGAATTATTGAATTTACAGATTAGCAGAGTCCCTGAAAGCCCTCAACCTAATCACCTGCGTTTTCCCTTTCACTGCCTGTAGAGGTGCAAAAACACCATCATGCTAAAAGAGACAGAAATTACCCAGGTTAAGAACTCTGTGGGTTTTGTGAACTTATTTTTTCTCTGGCTCAAGAAGAAGTACACATACAGTTATTGAGGAATTTCTTGATTTCAAAGGAATGCACAGTAGGAATAGCTGGGTGATTTTGCAGAAACTCCACTGAGATTTCGGTGGTACAGGTGTGTCATTGGAAAAAAAAATTATGGAATAGCCTCCTCTAGTGGCAAATGCAGTATTGAGATTTTTTTGAGTGCTTGAATCGTGGGAGTGTTTTACCTAATGAGGAAAGTAGGCCAAAATAATGTCTGCAAAATAAGTGGTGATGGTTCTTTTGTCTGATGGAGGTTTATGCTTCTACTTCTGGTGAACATCCTGGGCATCTCCTGGTAACACACACTGTCCTGTGTGCTCGGTGCCCCGTGAGCAGCACGAGCCAGGCTGTGAGCACAGTGCTGGGTGGTGCATTCAGTGACCGGGATCACGGCCTGACTGCAGCATCTTGTCAGTGGAATGGAACCTGGGGACAAAAATACTCCATTTTGTGCTTAGATGAAACTTCAAGGCATTAACATCTGTGGCTGGTGATGAGAGTCTGGATAGTGGGGCAAGGATTAAATCCTTTTCATTTATACCCAACAAATAGAGTTTGAGTTCTGAGTGTAAATGTGATCTGAATCCACTTGCAAAGTGTTTTGCTTTTACTGGAACTAATAGAGAACTTGAGGCTGACTTTACAAATAGTGCAGAGTCTTCTTCATGAAAACTTCAGGGAAGTCTGCTCCTCCTTTTCTGTTCAGGGCTTAGGACACATTTTCAATAGTTTATTATCATGTGTTATCACAGGAATATAAAGTAACAATGATTCACAGTGTTATAAAATATCAGGAGATATTAAGAATAAAATCTGAAGGATTAAACCCAACCCTAAATTTGTGTCAAATTAAATTACTTTCAACCCATTACTTTCATTTGGTAAATAGAGAAGTCATTATTTTATTGGAGCTAATTTATTTAATTATCATAACTGAAATGACTGAGGAGCACTGATGTGTGTATTGATTTTGGCAGAGGGTGCCTGCAGACTGCTGAGAGCAGAGCTGTGTTTGCACATGGCTGGTGGTGACAGTGGCACCTGGCAGTGGGCACTGCCATCCCACACTGTCCCTGCTCCTGGCAGCCCAGGGTCTCTGGGCTCTGCTCAGCTGGGAGGTGGCACTGCCAGACCCTGGCCTGGGCTCTGCCCATCTCCTCCCTGACACCTGCCCAGTGCTTTCTTGCAGTTCTCTCATTGGGGTTTTCAGTGGGGCTTTTCCAAAAGTGCTTCAGGGAGCTCAGTAAATGTGTGCCAGGGGAATGTAATGGGTTTTATGTTCCCAATTCTCCCAATTCTTTTTGGGTTAGGGTTTCATACTGAGGAAATAGGAGTTACTTTTGGGTACACCTGTTTTGGCAGCTTTGCTAAAATGCTCTGAACAGAATGTAAAATAAACATCCTGTTCCAAATAGAGTGCAATAGCTTCAGAAGCTGAGGCTTGGACCAATTCTGTCTTTTCTGCTTTATTTTTATGGCATACCATCAGGGCATTTCCAGCTATTTGCAGGCATGTACCAAAGTGTCTCTTTTGCTTCTCTGTTTGGAATCTTGTGTCTGCCTGCAAGTCCTGATTTTGAATCTGAGCTTCTCTCGGGCTCAGGAGGTTTTCATAAATCTTATAAATTGCTGGGACCATTTCTGACATTTGGGAGTTTGCAGCTGTTTAGTTTCATAGGCTGAAATATCAGAACTCAGAGTTTGCCCTGTGTGTAGAAGTGTTGGTTTAGCTGCAGAACGCTTTTCAAGCATGAGCTGCACAGGTGCTGGCAGCTGCAGTGCTGCTCCCTGCCTCCTGCAGCCTCTCACAGCCCTGAACTGCCGCTGCCTGTTGGAATATAAAGCCATAAAGTGCTGCTCTCTGCCAGCTCGGGTGGTTCCACCAGGTGGCACATGAGGCCAAGGAACAAAATAGCTGCACTGATTTTACTCTGCTTCCCTGTAGAAAGTAGAAAGTGAAACATTCCCTGCATCAGAATATTAAATCGTTTCACTCATTAATGAGGTTCCTCCTGATTTTAGATTGCATGACAGGGTCATGCAAACAGGACAAAAAGAGAGGGGAAAATGTATTTTCCCATACAAATATATGATACTTTCACTAATCTGAAACACAAAATTATAAAATTGGATCGAGTTACTTTTCTTTGGAGCTGGAATTCATACTTCTGAATCGCTTTATGAAAATCTGATGATGACTAACACAGCAGCAGTCTGTGCAGGGTGTCGCAGACATCTTTTTCATTGAAAATCCTTTCTTTAGGATTTTTCCTTCTGAGAAGCTGCGGCTTCAAAAAGAAAATGTGAACACAGGTTTGCTGCTGTGGAATGCAACAGGCTCATCTGTGATTGGCCTGGTGTGGATGTTTTGGTTCAGTGACCAGTCACGGCAGAGCTGGCTCTTGCTCGGTCGGAGAGCGGCCTTAGTTATCATTCTTTTCTAGTCTAGTCTTAGCTTAGCAGCCTTCTAGAAACTTTCCTTTCTTTTTCTTTTTAGTAATGTAACATATATATATCATAAAATAATAAATCAAGCCTTCTAAATATAGAGTCAGATCTGCGTCTCTCCCTTCACCCCAGTGACCACGGTCACAGCAGGGCAGCAGGCTCCAGAGCCCCAAGGGCTGTTGTGTCTGTCTGGGCAGCAGTTCAGAGCTCTCTGCCCTCCCTGTTCCTTCTCCTGCAAGGAGCCAGCAGCCCTTTGATCTGCATTCAGCTGCTGTTCAGTGTTGCAGGGGCTGCTGAGGCAGCAGTGCTGGGCTGCTCAGCCTGAGTTTGCATTTGAGATCTTTTGGTCGTAGCAGCAGAAGTGGGGACTGAGCAATTGGCCTCTTCCTGACAGACAAGCTCGTTGGGGATTTTGTTGTTGGATTCCAGGTCAAGCCTGATTGTTGTTTTTTTCTGGACAAGATGCATTCAAAAGCACAAAGGAGGATTCTGTGAAATAGGATTGTCTGTGCTAGCTTCTCTGGCAGTGCTTGGCCCTTATTTCAGCCTGCGTGATAATGCAAAATAATGATTGCATCATCGCTCAGATGCAAAAGAGACAGAGTTTCTGTCTTGTGGAGAGCACACACAGAGCGTGGAGCACTGTGCTGATGTGTGGCTGTGCTCTCTGGGAGGAGAGTGCTTGGTAATGTTCTGGCTGCACTGTTCTCAAAACAGCCAGCAAGGCAACATGGGGGCATAAATCCCCCTGGGATCTGCCAAATTACCTGTTCTGGCATGTAATACTGTGTCAGATTGATCCAATTTTGGATCCATTTTTGCCTTAAAGGGATGCTTTTGGAGGGCTAATAGGAGCTTTTCTCTTTAGATGGTTAGAAACATAAATGCCCTTTCCAAACCGTCTTTTTTCCCCTCCCTCCATCTGCGTTGCTTTTGGCTGGGGCTCTGTCATTTGTAATGGTCACTTGGGAAGGCAAACACCACAGCTCCAAATGTCCAGCCCTTCCTCCTTCTTCCCCCAGCTTTTCCCAGTGCCCACAAGGCTGTGTGGGCTGGAGCATCCCTGGGGTCCCTGTCCCAGCTGTGCTGGCTGTGTCCCCTCCCTGGGCAGCACAAACGGCCTTGGCTCTGGGTGAGCACTGCCCAGGGACAGCAAAACCATCCCTGAGTTACCAACACTGCCAGCACAAACCCCAGCCCAGCCCTGGAGCAGCCAGAAGTGCCTTCAGCCCAGGCAGAGCCAGCACAGCTCATCCTCAGCAGCTTTTTTATCCTGACAGTCTCTGGGGGCAGCTTTTATAGGACAGCTTTTGTACCCTGACAGTCCCTGGGGGCAGTTCATGGCTAACAGCAGCTTGATTTTTATTGATACATTGGAGAAGAATAAAAATGGCTGGTTTTATTGCAAACTCCACCTGTAGTCCTTTGGCTTCACTGCAAAGGGGTTATTTTAGGTGACTCCCCCAGGCAGCTGATGGTGCAGCAGAGCTGGGGTGGGAGCTGGGCTGAAGGCAGGGTCTCAGGGGAGCTGAGTTCTTCATGCCAGGTGGCTCTAGGCTGGGCTGAGGGACACAATGGACATAAAGGGACCAGAACAAACCAGAGATCAGACAGGAGCTGCATTTTCCTCTCATTCATTAAAACCAAACCAAGTCAATATGCTGTGAGTAACTAGATGGTGATAAGGATTAGCTGAACCAGGTTGTGTTTTCAATATACAACTCCAATAATATTGTAAAACCTTAAGAATGATTCTTAACTGCTTAAACCATTTTTGGGGTAGGCTGAAGAGTACAGAATAATGACATTTTAATAAGATCCATGTCAGTTTTAGGGAGTTATCACCACAAGGTAATGTAGGCTTTGGGAATCTCCTGTTGCCAGTAGAAGAAGTACATTTATGAGGGATTAACCATGTTTGTAATTGCCTGGCAGTAAGCAAAGCCACTCTGGGCTTTTGACTGCCTGTCAGTAGTTGACACGGGTGACAGAAAATCTATTGACTCAAGGTCAGTCCTGGCATCAGTAGAACTCAGCAGGCCATTAGGAATGGACTTGTCTATTTTCTTCCATGTGGCTTTTTTACTCCTTTGGTGAAAACAGTGCCATTTCCAAGTGGAGAGGTCTCCAAATCAACTGCATTTTCTTTGCCTCAATGCAGTTTTCCTTGTGAGGTACTGTTCATTTCTGGCAGCAGTAATTAAGGATGTTTTTAATTGTACAGTGTAGTTGGATATCAGGGTTATTCACAGCTTGATTATGAGCAATCGTGGCATAAGAAATAGAGAATATTCTAAAATTGTGCAGTTC
The DNA here is from genome assembly GCA_019023105.1 of Diglossa brunneiventris. Taxonomy (NCBI): domain Eukaryota; kingdom Metazoa; phylum Chordata; class Aves; order Passeriformes; family Thraupidae; genus Diglossa; species Diglossa brunneiventris. The sequence continues at coordinate 613,521 of CM032357.1, read as the reverse complement.
ACAGCGTGGTATGTTTCTGCATACTTCATGTTGTGATTCCAAATATATAAGCAGCCATGTGTGTTAGTAAACACTAAATTACTGGTTTTGGAAAATTGTTTATTAGTAGTAAATTGGTGAGCTTCCCCTTTCAGGCCTAGGTCAGCACAGCCTCAGTGCTGCCATGTTAAGATGCTTGGGAGGTTTTGGCTGCCAGATCTCATTCTGGTACCCAAGGCCCAGCATCTGGAAGGGGTCTGAGCCACAGCCAATCCCCCACAGTGCCAGTGGCAGTGAGGAGGAGTTCAGGAGCTGCTGCTCCTCAGGGGCAGCTGGGTGCTGTGCCCTGGCACACAGGAGGGTGAGCAAAGTGGGCAGCAATAGCCACGCTCGGGCTGGCCTGGAAACCTGACCCTGGGGAACTCAGAGCCTTTGCAAACAGCTCCTCTCTACTGCTTGCGATTTTATGGTTTCACAATGAACAAATCACACTTGGAGACAGCATTTGACTTCAAAATCTGACTCTGCTTCTAAAGTGCCTAAATCTCATTATTTACATAATGTGTGAGCATGGCCTTAACTTACTGTACTGAGGAAAATGGGTTAAACAGGGGCTCAGTCCAGTTCAGCAGGAGAAAATTTAAATCCAGCCCTTGATTAACACAACTGAAGTGTGACTGTAGCCACATTTGGGAGCACACTGCTTGCAGTATTGTACATCTTTAAAAACAAATCTCAGTGTTTTCCTCACTTGTCAAAATTGCATTGGGAATTGCAGGTTTGCTTGGTCCCAACTAGCATATCTGCAATATTTTTCACTATATCCAAATACCAAATGATAACTCTCCTGAAAGGCAGTGACAAAGTGTAACAATTTCAAAAGGGAATTATTTCAGAATTGTTAGCAAATTTAATTCTTGCAAGTTTTTTTATGCTTGTAACATGTGTGGTACAGTAATTCAGCTTATTTAAAGTAGAAAGAAATTGTACATATTCAACCTCGTGAATGTTGTTGTGCTGTTCCTGTTGCAAATTGCCTTACAGAAAGGGCATCAAATAAACCAAGCACCAGGCTCCTATGGCTGGCATGGTGCACTGCAGGATCCTGTTACAGCCTCTCTTTGTAATTCTAGGAGCAGAAAACAAAATCTGACACTGAAAAATAATAAGTTTAAGTAAATCATGTAGGAGAAACGTACATCTATGTCCAAGAAGTGGTGAGATGTTGCCAGAACAATGCAGCTACATTATGAATCTTTAATGATTCTGAAAGTCATAATGGTCTGTCACTAATGCCCATTAATGATCTCTCTATACCACGAGTATGGGCTTGATGTTTCTGGCCAATGCCTTAGAGAATACTTTAAATGTGCCTTAAACTTTCTCTGATCTACTCCCTGTGTGTCTGCTCCAAATGTAGACTGCAATTGCCTGGGCAGGAGCAGCTGTAAGGCAGCATGGCTTTGGGGATGAGAAAGTCTTATTCAGGTAAGATGTATTTAAGCAATATTTTTTTACAGGAAAAAATGAGAAGGTATTTCCTGGCAACTAATCCTCTGTAGAGGTTATAAACCATATAAAGAAATCAGAGGTTAATATTTCTTTAATACTAAGAATGTGGTTGTTCTTAGACTTCATAAGTTTTCTTTGGTAACTAAAAAAATGTCATTTAAGAAGGAAAAGGCAGGTGTTACTGTTCATGACAGTAACATGAACAGTACTGACTGGGACTGTAAATAGATTGAATATGCTGCTGAACTGGAAAATTTGTCCTGATTAAATATATGTTTCACATGTCAAACAGGTTGATTTTAAACATCTATGCCACATATTTAGTTAATTTTGTACCCAAGCTTTTGTCTGGTATAAGAATTGCTTTAGAGAAAAAACAAATCATTCCATTTCTTTTCTAATTCCCTTTCTTAAGTGGAGTACTGTGCTTAACCTTAACTGAAGGCAATCTTATCATGTTGTTAATAACATAAAAACATTTTCAATACAAAACCTTCTTAATTTCTCTATTCTTTTGTCCATGCTTTAGCTGAAGGCTTATGATGGTGTAATTTAGTTTTCTTCAATAATGAAAAAGTGTGTTCTCTGCATGGGGTATGTGAAATGATCAGATTACTCCAAGAACCAACGCCCTGTGGCTAGAAGGGAAGAGCAAATGCAGGGGCTTTTGGAAAATACCCCAATATCAAACAATAATCTGATCAGCAGCATGTACAGAGCATTCAGCATTAACTGTGAGCCTTAGATACTAGCTGGGCTGTGTGTCATTCTGTATTAGAAATAACACGCTAATCATCAACTTCTATGAATTGCGTGTGGCATCCATTTTTCTTTTTCTCTTTAAGATTAATATAGCAAATCTGAGTGTAGTAAAGTGTGCAGTGCCAAGTGTGCACTCTGCATTGGTTTTGGCATGTAGCAGGTATGATCATACGGATATTCATTGTAATTAACTGCTAATGCCTCTCTGTGCTGCAGCAGCAGGAAGGGTTGTGGCTGGGGCACTCAGGATGGAGGGGGTCTGCAGCAGTCGGGAGCCTTTGCTGTGGGTTAGGTTTTGGGGTGTCTGTTGTATGGCTCCAGTGTGCAGCTGGCACAGACCGTGCTGTGGAGACGTGTCACCGTGCTATGGGGACATGTCCACAGTGTAGAGATTGTCACTGTGGTTTGGGGATGTGTCACCGTGGTGTGCAGTTGTGACCGTGGGGTGGGGATCTGTCACTATGCTGTGGGGACATGTCCACAGTGTGGGGATTGTCACTGTGCTGTGGGGATCTGTCACTGTGCTGTGGGGACATGTCCATGGTGTGCGGATGTGCGACCGTAGTGTGGGGACCTGACTGGGGTGTGGGGACGTGACCGCGGTGTGGAGATGTGCCCATGGTGTGGGGATGTGTCACCGTGCTGCGGGGACATGACCGTGGTGTGGAGGGCCGGGTCTTGTGCCTGAGGTGGGAGCTGCTCGGGGCCGCAGCGGGTGGGATGAGAGATCCGGGATGGGAGATCCGGGGTGCGGGATGGGGGATCCGGGATGAGGGATGAGGGATGCGGGATAGGAGATCCGGGATCCGGGATGATGGGGATCCGGGATGAGAGGTGCAGGCTGCGGGCGGGGCACGGAGCGGCCGCCCCGGCCGGGCAGCACCACGGACAGCGCCGGGTTGCGGCCAGCGGAGCTGTTCCAGGAGCGCTCTGGGCGCTGCCCTGTGCCGCTGCCCTGTGCCGGTGCCGTGTGGCGCTGCCCTGTGCCGGTGCCCTGTGGCGGTGCCCTGTGCCGGTGCCGTGTGGCGCTGCCCTGTGCCGGTGTCCTGTGGCGGTGCCCTGTGGCGCTGCCCTGTGCCAGTGCCCTGTGGCGCTGCCCTGTGCCGGTGCCCTGTGGCGGTGCCCTGTGGCGGTGCCCTGTGGCGCTGCCCTGTGCCAGTGCCCTGTGGCGCTGCCCTGTGGCGGTGCCCTGTGGCGGTGCCCTGTGGCGCTGCCCTGTGGCGCTGCCCTGTGGCGCTGCCCTGTGCCGGTGCCCTGTGGCGCTGCCCTGTGGCGCTGCCCTGTGCCGCTGCCCTGTGCCGCTGCCCTGTGGCAGTGCCCTGTGCCGGTGCCCTGTGGCGCTGCCCTGTGCCGGTGCCCTGGGGTGCCCGGGGTCCCCCTCGCCCGCTCCTCCCGGGCCCGCAGCTGCAGAGGGCGAGGCCCGGCTCCGAGCCCCCATCCAGAGCTGCCCGGGCTCCCCCGGCCCTGCCGAGCTCGCTGAGCTCCCAGCCAGGGCTTTGCTGTGCTCACGCAGCAGCAGCGACTGACCCCGGAGTGACGGCGAGGAGGGAGCCTTGCCGGGCACTTACCCGGGCTGACTGCAGGTGTCCCTCTTGGTTCCCATTTTCGTCATTTCATTCGTTTCCAGTACTTTCAGTACTGGAAATCTGCTCCATTTGTTTGGTTTGTAGCTGTTTACAAATTCATGTTTTACTGCATTACTTCCTGTACAGGAAACTCTATATTTTGCTGAAAGCTTCCTGAAAAGACTGTACATCTGAAATTTTTAAGTAGGCTTAAATTTATGGCAGTAAAGGTTTAAAAATATAGTCACTGAGTAAGATGTTTCATATCTTGCAGAATTGGGGAAAAATAAGAAAGGACTGAGGGAGGTGAAAGTTTCTCCCATCATTGACAGCTCCCCTTTGATTCCCTAGTGTTTGTGCATTTCAGCCTTTTTGTAACATTTTGGTTTGCTCATATTTGTGAATCAGGAAGAAAGGCAGAAAAAATGTCTGTATTTGTGTCTGTATGAATACATGCCCAGAGAATTTCTTAAAATCCAGCAGGCTTATTTCTGTGCTTGACAATCTAAGTCTGCTCCTTGTCCCTTCCCAGTAAAAGCTCCCAAGCCTTGGAATGTTGTAGATAAAGCTAAACTAAGCTTATTTGTTTGTAAACAAGGTTAAGTTGACCTCAGCTGAAGGGTAAGGACATGGAGATACTGGTGGGTTTTGCGACTACTTCTCATCAGAAGCATGTTGTAGTGAAACAAGGAAAGAAGATCTGGGGGGAAGAGGTGGAAAAGAAGAGTGATAAACAAGGGGCTGGGGGCTGAAGGGGAGAGGACAGAAATCCTGGATTTCCCATCACCTGTGTAACACTGTGTCTGTCTGCTGTGAATTCAGCTCAGCCCCTTTGAGCTGTATGAGTGGGTGTTGCAAAGGCCGGGCGTATGGACTGGGAATCGGATTAAAATCGTGGTGTTATCTTCATGTCTACTTGTGCAGCTTAGTCTGCTCCTTTTGTGGTGGGTTTGGGTAGAAATGTGCCACGGGTGGGACACTTACCCAGTCTGTACAAGCAAATGTGGCCCTGCTGGAGCTCAGCTGGACCTAAGCAAGGAATAACAGTGCTGAGCTCGGCCAGCTTCCTGTCTCTTTCTCTGATTTCTGAGCAATGTTTCTCTGCATAGCAACAGAACCTTTTTGAGTTTTCTGATGAGGTCTGAGTCCCCAGAAATGTTCCCAGCCTCTAATGCGAATATTGGGAGCAGCAGCAGATGTTCTGCCATTAGCTTCCTTCTCTGAATTGACTTCTCTGAATTTCTTTTAATTTGCTTCTGTGAAATTTGCATACACATTTTTTCTAGTCTCCAGACCTATTTAAATCCCACAGAGCAGATGCTGGCTTGTGGTTCATGTTCCTGTTTGCTGGCCAGTATTTTTCATGGTGTTGCTTGTGAAAACAGTGCATCTCACCTATGGCAATGAATTCTCTTCTGTTTACTCATGATGCACTGTACTTTTCAATTCAAAATCCCAGTGTGATTTCTAGATGTCACCTTTGTTCTGCTCTCACCAGCAGCAGCTCCTGTCATGAGGCTGATTTCTGCAGGGCCAGTTGGGTGTGGGAAGTGTGACTGAGCCACTGCCTGGGCTGGATTTTTGTTCCCATGTGTGAGAGAGCATTGACAGAAGCAAGAGCCTGAGCTGCGCTGACCTTCACTAAGGGTTCACTTAATTTTGGTGGTGGTGAATATTACTTATCATAACAATACATGAGGTACAGTCTGAATCACTCTGCAACAAGTTCAGTAAAGCAGAGGTAATGTTTTCCTTCATAAAGCTGGGAAAACAGTGGTGTTCTTTGTAGGGAATGAATTGCCATCTGGGGTTGCCTTTCTCTCTACTTTCTTGAGTATTTAGCCTGGATACCTGGTCAGATGAGCTTAGATAAATCTCCTTTTTCCATCACTTAAGTCAGATATGTCTTGTTACACCTCTGTTCATACCATGATTATTACTTGGTGAACAGAGACCCAAAGGAAGCTCGGGCTCATGGCTCTTTCCCTGATCCTCAAGGACAGACCTTCCGTCTGCTTACAGAGACTGATACCAGCATTCTGTTTGGGTAAACTGGTTCCAGTTCCATGCCAGTGAGTGAGCCAGGCTCCACTTCCACATTTCCAGAAGCATCATTGACTGGTGCAGGGTCTAAGTCCAGTTCATGGAGAGCTCTGCTTCCATCCAAGACACAACATTTCTTCCTCAAAGTCCCTCTCATTTGTGACCAGCTCTGCTCACCTTCTCATTTGTCTGTGTGAATGTGGTGCCATGATCTTGGCATTTGGGTAAAAGTCACAGAAAACCAGTGCCAAGCTCTTCTGACCCCAGTGTGGGTAATTCGCTTGCATTGTTAGGAACCAGCTGAGCCTTGCATCATTAACACAGCAGTGGGAGTTGCCAGGTGTAGCATCCATCACAGGATCACAGTGGGCTGGGCTCTGGGGTTGAGGGGAGCCAAGCAGTGGGGCAGAAGCTTGTTCTGAGCAAAGCAGGGAGCATGACTGTGAGAAGCTGGTGAAATGTTTGCATGCAGGGGGAAGGAAGAGAATTCTCAGAGGCTCCAACTCACCAGGGACCCACTGAGTCTGTTTTTGTCAAGCTGTTGACAAAGGATGAACCATCAGATCTGTGAAAAGGTGGGAAAAGATCTTATTTGAGTAATGTGGCAATTTCCAGGCAACTTGCCTTGGCTCTGTGAAGGACTATTTGCAGTGTTTTGTCATGTGTAAAGTGGCCTTATGTTAAGTTGGACAGTGGCGCACAGCCCACACTTCTGGTGCGTCCCATGCTGAGATGTAAATGGTTCAGGGACGATAAGCTGTCATTTACACGGATGTTTCCAAGAGCCACCGTGCTGGGAGGTGAGTGAGCAGATCCCTCTGTGCATACTGATGTGGGAGTGTTGCTGGGCTGTGTGGTGGGCAAAGAAGTCACTTGGGCACTGCTCAGGTGCCTGGCTCAGCTCGGGCCCCCCGGGCACTGGAATGACACGTTCCCATTTCAGGAGCCTGCAGAGCCGGGGGAGTTGATCCCCTGTGTTTGTTCTGTGACCTTTCCCAGCTGATTGGCACTGATCTTTTATGCCCCGGATAGATGAGCTTTTGTGGTTGACATTTTGGGATGGCTGAATATGAATTAGCCTAGGTAAAAATATTTCTATTTTTCTATCTTCAAACAACGCCCTCCTTTTCCAAAAATGGCTGCACTACCAGGTCAGATCAAATCCAGTTTCTACTGCTACTGTATAAAGGAATTGGAATCCGCAGCTGGGAAAAGGCAGAACTGGGTTTTCTCTCGTTAGTATTTTCTGTAAGAATCTGAGAGGAAACTGGTGTTCTTTCTGTGAGGTGTTGTGGCCATCCTGAGCATTTAGCAGGTCATGTAAGTCACGAAGAAGAGACCCAAATTCTTGTCAGTCACAAGACCTTGCCCTGGCAAAATTGTGTAGATACTTAGACTGTGAGAACCTTTTGTGATGCATTAGCTACACAATTACTTTTTCAATATCTCAGTAGTCCTAGTGAGATGTCTCACATATACAAGTCAGGGGTGTGCTTTGCTGGATGGGGGCCAGTTTTGGCACATCATGTCCTGTACACCAGTTGTTCTGGGGTCTCTTCTGGTGTTGAGATTCATGATTCTGTACCCTGAGAAGATAAAAATGAACCAATCACCTCATTCTTTGAGGAAGAAGTGAGCTTTTAGATAAAGTGGGTCTAGGTGCCATGTCTACAATGGTGTCACAGGAGTCTATTTTGATTTTTCTCCTGTTTCCGAAACTGAGCAAGGCTGCCCAGTGTGCTTCTGCAAAAAACCATGGCACAGACACACAGTCAGGAACATCCACATCACTATTTACAAGTCCCTTACACTCTCAACATAAAAATACTTGTGTTTGCAGCTGCCTATTGTAGCCATTCTTTACTGTTAATTTTCTGGTTGGTCTGTTACTAAAATGCCCTCAAGTTTGAGCTCTTGGGCTGGAGCTGCTTGGAAGCTCAGCTTTCACTACCACCTTTTTTCCTCTTGCCCTCAGCAATAAATCCCAGGCTGCTGTTCTTGGAGCCCTGTCTGGTACAGCCCAAGCCTGGGGGTGCCGAGGGCCAGCACAGCGTGCTCAGCCCTGCTGTGCTGCAGGCTGTGTCCAGCCTGGGGCTGGCTGCAGAGCAGAGGCTGAGTCATGTCCATGGGATATTTCACACAGGAGTTCAGTGATGCAGGACTGGGCTCTGAGCAGCTCTGCTTCCTGGTGAATAGTAATTCTGTTTACTTAGGAGAGCAAAAACCACCGGGGCTTCAGTGCTGCTGTGTCATCCCTGACTGAAGAAAGTCTTGTTTATCTTATTCTGAAAAGAGAGAGACGAGATTCCGGTGGTGCTTTTCAGAAAATAATGCTCTACTTTTGGAAAGTGTAGACAGTGGAAATAGTCCATAGGTTTGATGTTTGAAGCTTTTTTTTCCTTCTTTTTCTGTGGCAGCAAGAACAAAAGAGCCTCAGGAGGGGCTCCTGACACCCAATGGCAGGCTGATTTTTTTTATTTTGTTGCACCAAAGCAGCTTCACGCTTGTAACTGTAGAGGAGTGGTTTGGGGTTTAAGATGGACTGAGTGAGGCTTGGAGATGGCTTGGGACTTTTTTCTTCTGATCTGATTTTGATGCAGCATTTGTTCTGCCCAAACACTGTTTGTTTATATAGGGCCTACTATAAGTCTTTTACTACT